>CM041791.1:50749637-51247011 GCA_023375725.1 Nephotettix cincticeps
AACAATAAATTATTAAATTATCCAATACTATAATACGAGCAAGGTTTGTATATATATATATATATATATATATATATATATATATATACAAACCTTGCTCGTATTATAGTATTGGATTGTCTATTATGTTTTTATTTTCAGAAATGGGATGGTTATTTTTCAAACAATAAATTATTAAACGATATTAAGATAAACTCTGAAGAACATGATAGTTTTATTACAGATTGTCTTTTTAATTTTACTTAAGGGAAAAGTATGTGTTAGTCCACTGGTACCGTTTATTATAGGTGGGGTTTATTCCTTGATCATTATTGGATTGCTGCTTGCATTTTTCACTTTGGTATTTGAATACTACGATCCCAAGCACTTCAGTTCTGGTGCCTCTCATTTTTCTAGAGATGGGCCTCACCCCTCGCAATCACCATTTTACAGGTAAGACATTTCCCCACCCTTCAAACAGTGTTTTGACAAAGAATAGATTTGTTTATATATCATTGAATTTTATGTATATCATTGAAATATTTATATAATTGAATTTTATGGTAACATCATTGACACTCTTTTCCTATTTTATGCGTATAAATGATGTGTTACTGTTAAACTTCATAACCTGGACTCTCTCACTCATCAGGATAATATTGTAGGTATAATATAGACTACAATGTAATTTCTAAATAATTTGTGTTTCACCCATCAAACATGTTTCATTATATTTTTAATATTAAATATCTTGGGATTTTGTATTGTTTTCTTATTTATATTTGAATATTTTTATTATTGCTTGTTAATATTACTTGAAAAAGAAACCTAAAATACATAATCTACTATTATAATTTTTTCAGGTGGTGATTATTTACTTCATGCTAGACTTCAATTTCAACAACTATACATTTAATTGTGTTGCACTAAAACAAATTACACATGTTTAGAGGATGAACTACTTGTTATTGGATCCTTCCTCAACTCCTCAAAATCTAGAGTAAATCAAAAGTAGAGATTTAGTGGAAAACTTAATTTATTGAGTAAAGCAAAACTAAATTCCATTTCTCAGTAGGCCTAATACAAATTATAACATCATTAATAGTTTCCAATGTGGTAGATTTACGTTGAGTTAAAAAATTGATTAAAGATTGAAGTATGAAGCCAGTAACAAAGAATGAGAATACTTTATGCGCTTCAAGGGTTACAAGCATGAAATTGTCAGAATTGATATCAAAAATGTAATAAACAACAATACCTTATACAATAACAACATAATAAATCCTATATACTATTATTTACTATCAATAAATTCCTCAATATTATATGAACACAAATCTATCAACTAAGTGGTGAAATATTTTTTTAACTTTGCTACATCTAAACATGAAGAATCAAGAATTCATCTTTATGAATCAAGATATTCATCTTTAGACATACAGTGATGCATTCAATTTTGTCATGATTAATAAATTAAAATTACAATCAAATAGCAACAATCAAAATACAATTAATTTATCAATTCAATTTAAAACATGGACACAAATTACCAAAAAAACAAATAGTACAGCAATAAAACATTTAAAACTAATATAGGTACATGTATTAAAACATAATCTGCATTTATCCGTTAAATAATGTTTGCAACTGGCTATATTCAGTTGATAGGAAATCATAACCTTTAAAAAACTGATATTTTAACCAATTACTCAAGCACTTTTTAAATTTAGGAAGACTGATAGTTTGAGCTGAGTGAGTCAATTTGTTAAATAGCCTTCTTTTCATGAAAAAAGTATTCATATTTTTTTGACAGTTTAACAGGAAGTAAATCTAAGGTATAATTTTTTCGTGTGTTATAATTATGAATTTCAAATTTTTTTTATATTCTAAAATATTTTCTTTTACTTCTAATAAGCTAAAATATATATACAAACATGGAATTGTCATTATTTTCAGTTCTTTGAAGACAGGACGGCATGAATCTCGATTGTTTAAACCTTTTATAATTCTTAAAACTTGTTTTTGCCATTTAAAAACTCAACCGATACTAGCACTATTACCCCATAAAGTAATTCCATATATAATTTGTGAGTGAAAGAAAGCATAATAGGCATTAATTAACATATCATTACTTACACTAAGTTTAAGTTTCCTTAGAAAATAAGTAATTCTAGACAGTTTTTACAGAGGTTTTGTATGTGTACATCCCACTTCAAAGTGCTATCCAGGTGTATCTCTAATAATTTAATAGACTGTTCTTGGAATGATTTACTTAATGTGAAAATCATTGATTCGGTTTTTTTTGTTATTAATAAGTAAGTTGTTTGTCTTAAACCTGTCCACTGCATTACTCATTGCTACATTCTTAACTGCAGTTTTTCAATATCTTTCCCTGATTGCACCATCGTAGTATCATCTGCGTATAGTATTGATTTACATGGAATATCTATAACCACTTGGCAATAAATTATATAGTTGTTTTGACTGCTCAATAAAGCTACTAGGAGAGGCTGTAAACCGACATTTGCATATGGCCTACTCACTGTAAGATTAATGAATAGTGATGATAACACACAAACTGTCTCAACCCTTCTTGTACGGTAATATATAACATACTAGAAACTATATAAGCTTAAAAGCACATTTAACATATTCGTCAGAATGTGACTTTACTCCGTCATTTTGTTTGTGAATAGTGTTGTGACAAAGATAGTCAAACACATTACTGGGATTACAATGGAACATCTTCAGTACAATGTGATTGACATGCAGTAATCCACTCTCTTCAAAACACCTAGCAGCAGGATCTGCTATCAGTGTTAACAGTGGGGATAGGAATAGTACAAAAATGTATTCCAAGTCATGTCAGTAACAAATGTGTTAATAGCAAATTATGTTTTTTTACTTTACAAGTATTTTTTTAAATAATTTTAATTTAGCCACTCCACTTTTTGGAGCGCTTTGATGTTAATCTTAGCCAAAAAAAATGAACTCTCTTCCTCATTATTTTATATCATAATAACTTAAGACAAATAATATTGAATATAATAGATTTATAAAATGAGATTACAGAGATGTTATCTCTGAGAAAAAAATGAGATTTCTATTATATGTTCAGATTACAATATATTGAATTTAAAACAGATGCTTTGAATATTTTGGAAATTAATTCAATAGAGGATAAATATAGGAAGTCCCTATTATTTTATTTTCAATTTTTTTACCTAGTGGATTACCAGGGTTGCACAACACTCACAATAGGTAGTATTATCTCTTCTTTGTCACAAAAAAGTATGGTACATAAAATCATATTACCTTTTCTTCTAATATTTTTACTTATGTGTGAATATTTAATCAAGCGTGGCTGATTTGTGAACATAAAAATTGAGAAATTGTATATATTACCTAAATAGTTTTCATGCTTAAATGCAGTATTTTATTCTTAGTTGAGGATTAAGTTTTGTTGATATTGATTCTAGATTTTACTTGCAAGTTGTTGTAGACGTTTTGTACTTCTGCACAGGTTTCATATGGTTTTCAAGATGGTTTTCATATAGGTTTCATATGTCTTTCTAAAAATATAACCAGGGTGTAATCATATTTCAGGGAACAAAGTGATTTTCATCATTATTATCATAGTATTGTACTCTAAGCTTGCTGATGGATACAAAATAAATGTCTGTAAGTATTTTTCTTAAAAAAACATACTGTAGTAATTTTTAATTGTATGACTAATTTTTTATCCTATATTGATTATACATTTCAGTCATTATTTGAGTACAAAAAGTGTACAATATTTGTAACATTTTTGACATTGATAAGTCTTAGCTCTGGGTCTAACCTATTTACTATGATCCAACCTATTTTCCCTCAGGGAAGTAAATACAATTTGTATTGATATTGGTATTTTGTATTCCCTCAAGAGAGACTGGCTCCTCATTCAATGTAGTATATAAAAATGTATTCATATTTTATATTTGTTTATTCATATATTATGTAAAATTTTCTTAGAAAATAACTCTCATTAAAAGAATAAATTGATTGTGATATACTTCATCAATACTTTTATTTGAAACAGTGGAGAGAATCTGTTCAAATAGTTTCAACTCAAATCCTTTATTGACTTATGCCCCATGGGCTATATTGATACATTATGCTTTCACCTGCAATACACATAACATACTTATTAGAACATAAATGTATGGTTGGTAATTCTAACTACTGTATAGTTACATATATACAAATACGTGCAAATAGATTAAATACAAATTCATGCAACTAAATTATATCAACAAATATAAAAATTTAGTAAGGATTTATCTTTAATCATCAAATACGATAGACTGTATTCAAGTTCATTCAGAAACAATAGTATCAATAAGTACAACAAATAATATTTGTTGTAGCCACAACAAATCACTTAGATATATTATATCCAAGTGATCAAATTTCCTACAATAAAAGCAAGGGACCCTCAAGAGAGACTGGCTCCTCATTCAATGTAGCCTCAATTCTCAATTTCCACACATTTCCAAGTAACAAAATAATTCATAATATCCGTTGTAAACCCATGCAATTCATCATGCTCTAGACAAAACACTAACTTTTTAATACGAGCCAAACCTCTTCCATTTATATTACATTCGTTCAACGCATGCAGTCCATTCTCAATACCACCACACCATTCACAGATACGGTTCCCGTCAATATCCTTTTTACACATCCACAGCCTCATTCCCAAATAAACCTGGCTATCAACGACCTTGAACTTGATTCGAGCCGATTGATATACTGCTCTGCCCCCGTCTTATCTATTCTTATATAAATAGATAAGCAGTTTCAGGCTCTGTATCCTTGTTGCTTCCTCCCTTAATTTTACGTAACATGTTTCTCTACACATCTGCTTTATTAATTTCATTACTCCTCTGCTTGCGTAATCGGTTTCAACCAGATTGTCCAAACCAACTACTGTGGCTGCTGATTGTAAATCTCCAAACCAACTCTGATTTTTATTCTCTCTCATTTGTAACTGCAAACATGCTAGCTGTAAACTCTTTTTATCGGTGGCTTTTAACTTAACCCAGTAAATTAAGGTTCTCTCCACAGCTATCGCAGAAGTTAACACTCATCAAAGCTCCAGCAATGCCCCATAGTTTGCCGCCGAGTTTGACACTCTCTAACAATGTGAAATTCCGGCTTTATCCATGATTTTACTATCTCCACAACATCCCCAAACTTATGCTCCATACATTATAATAGGCTGTACTAGCATATCAAACATTTGGTTCAGTAGCTTTACACGAATTTCTTTACGTCTAACTTGCTTTCCCTGTTGTAAAACTTGCAACATCAGCTTTTCTCACCATCTGTTTTTAATTTTTATCCACTTCCCATTTTTACTCAAAATTATTCCTAAGTATTTAAAGTGATTAACTACTTTGAAATGACTGTTTGCTATTTTCCACTTATTTTTTTCCCCGATATTATTTCCCCTACTAAATTTCATCAACTTAGTTTCACTCACATTTATATTTAGCATCCATTCCTTACAATAGTCGTCAAACTCGCTAAGTGATCTCTGCAATCCTATCGGGGTGAGACTTATAAGAACCATGTCAACAGCTTATAGCAATACGTTAATGGGTGTTTCTCCAACGTATGGCGGATGAGAATCTACAGTAGCTAGCCGCTTAACGACGTCATCAATAAATAAATTGAACAAAACTGTGGACATCAGGCAACCTTGTCTGACACCTGTCTGTAGCTTAACATCTTTGGTTATATGATTCATGTCTACTTTAAGACAAAAACTTACATAATTATATATATAGATTGTATTCGTTGAATCATTCTCACACTTAGGCCCGCCAATTTCAGCTTATACCACAACGCCTTTCTGAATACTGAATCAAAGGCCTTCTTCAGGTCTATAAAACAACAAAACAATTTTCCTTTTTTTCTTGATAGCTCTCAATCAATCAAGGTTCTCAACATAAAAGTAGAAAAGCCTGGCTTGAATCCACTTTGAAAATCTGAAATTCTGCCATACCTATCAATCCATTTCTTAAGACTGTTACTCAACAATTTTGCATAAAACTTTCCTAATACTGGCAACAAAGTTATAGCTCTGTACGAGTTTGGGTTCTCTCTCTTTCCACTGCCTTTATAGAGACTAAAGATTAAACATTTGCCCCAAATTTTTGGTACCATGCCTCCATTAAATATCTTGCTAAACAATTATCTAGGGCTGCCAATGAACATATTGTTATCAGCCAGCACTTTTGTAAAATGGGACACATTCCGTCTACTCCACTCGCTTTGCGGTTTTTTAATTCTTTAAACACTTCTACCACTTCCACAACACTTATTTCTATATCCAGCTCAGGGACAAATATCAGTAACTCTTGTATCACTCTATTCCCGACTTTCCATGCGTCAGTCATGCGAATATCTTAGTGTAATGCTCAAATAAGCTCTCTCTCTAACTGGCACCTTATTAGGTAGCCTGTAACATCCCTTTAATTTTCTTATTTGATTCTACTTCTTTAATTTTCCTTTTCCCAAAAAACCTCAAATGGCATACCCCATTCTCTGTTCCACTCAAGCTTTTTTGTTTAAAAATATTTCTTTAACTGCAAGTAATTTTGCTTTTTTATGAAAGACCTGTTTTACCTGAACCTCTTAAATCTCACAGGAGCCGCTACCGCTTTGGTTGCCCTGCCCATAGGTACGGTAACACACCTTGATTATCTTTCAGCTCCCCTTTGGGGCCGGGGTTTTCAAGCCGCTTCCTCTTCATCAGCTTGCAGTACTCCTCCCTTGAAAACCTTGAAAGCCAGGTCCCATCTCCCTCGCCAACTCCAGCCTACAAGCACGCAGCCCCTTCCACTGTTCCTTAGTGAGCGAGGCCCAGACTATGTCGTCTGAGATGTCCAGAGCAAACTCCTGCTTCAGCTTATCCTCCACTGCCTGTGTGCCAGACACATCAGCCTTTGATGTACCTGCAACAGCAGCATCAGCAACAGAAGATGCCTGGACAGCTCTGTGTGCCATCTCCAACACCTCCAAGGGTTCCGGAGTTGAGGTGAGAGAAGAGGCTAACCTCTCCAAACCGCCCAACCCCTCTTCCAGTGACCTCAGCGAATCACCTGAAAAAGACAGCTGTTGTTTGACCTCCCCAGAATCCTTGGGCAATCCCTCCGAAGAGGGGTGGGATTGAGTGCCAGTGCACCGACCCACCTGGCGTAAATCCGTTGTTTTATTATCAGCCAATTCTTTCTAGAATCGAGAAGTCAGATTGTTAGCAGTTTGGCGACCATTCCACAAATGTTGCTCCGCCCGCCAATTTCTGAAAGGCTGGGCCCTTTCAGAGTTGCACCCCTCATCGTCCCCAGCTCAGTCCCGAAACAGCTGCACACATACCTGTCCCAGTCGGCATTGCGGTGGCTGTTGAGTAATTACTAATCACTCCGTCCCTCCGCTAACTGAGTGTTAGGCCGTTCCAGTGAACTTCACCTCCACCCCAACACTACATGGGATGCTGCTCCCCGTCTCTTGGGTATTTTATCGACGGTCAGGTCTAGATTAGCTGCCTTCTGCTAAAAACAGGGGCACCCCTAGTAGACTATGCAAGCAGGCAGGTACTTTAGGCAAGCACACAGCACAACAGGCAAGAAGGCCAATCGGGCAGGAAAACGCAGCTTCACGAGCTTGCCCCATGAAGCTCGTGTGGCATTGAATTCTGCCTGAGAGCCTTATGGTATCCCCTCACCCCCTTACATTTCATATAGCTATTTGTTTTGTTGCAAACGAAACAACCTATTCTCGCTTGCCAAGAAAACAGAGTCCCCCATTCCACCTTATTGAGGTATTTCCGTTCGTTGGCGTTCGTACTGCAGCCCTGCGGATTAGTTCCCCGGCATGCTTATAAGATGGCTAGGTTGCACTACTTTTTTTGTTTCCCAACCGGTTTCTTCCACTAGATATTAGAAACTATATTACCAAAGAATTAACCCGAGCGATTATCGTACACAACTTAGTTCATATGATAGAGATCAGAGTTCATCAAATAACACGTATAGGTTACTGGATACACAATAGAAACACTTCAACAACTGAAAATCACCAAAATATCACGAGCTCGACTATAAACGAACACTTCATTCCATCTCAGGACTACCTCAGGACTGTTAGAATAGGGCAGAACTATTTGTTGGAAAAGAATAAAGAAAAAATGGGTTGATTTTGTTGTGTCAATTAAATTTGAATACCTTATTTAATAATTGATTTTTTACTTTAGTCACTCATGGGACACAGTGAGTTAAATTTTATATAATTATACTCCGTACTACAACATGACTATCTAGTAGTCTTTTATATGTTCATGTTTTTTATTTCTTTTATTTTTATATTTTTTATGATTTTTCTATATATATTTTTGTGTATTTATTTTTTTTTTTTCTTTTTTTTTGCACAGTATGGTTCTTGTTCCTTTACTTCGTTTTTGTCTTTTTTCTCCTTTTGGGTATTTTCATATGATAGTTCTGGTTTAAGTGGGGTTTTTTTTCTTTCTAAGAAGGGGTACAGAAATGCTAATAAGTTAGTTAAATTTTTAAAAAGTTTTAATGTTTCAAGTGTAAAATGTAATTTTTAAATATATTATGTGTGTGTATGAAAGATTTAGACCTCCAATGGATAGAAATAATTGATTTTGTTTGAAACTGAACCATGTGTTCAAACTGGGTCGTTCGTGACAAATAGAGTAGGATTGACGGGATAGCAAGGTTCGTAACCATTATTTATTCTTAAATACAGTGTTATACGCAGCAATTTACTATTATAAATCCATATATATACATATATACTATATATTATTTTATACAATGTATAATGAAATTTTGCCTATTCTAATAAGTTAAAATAACGAGTGTGCTGGTTTCTGTTTGATGGGTACCTGCCAGAAATTCTTTCCCAAATGATTTTATCATCTTAAATTTTAATTTACCAAATTGTCATAAATAATTGATTTTTTGACTTTTATGGCCATATCTGCATTTTTGGTAACCAAATAATTATTTTTAAGCATACTTGGTAGTCTCAACAATGAGCTAATATAGTTTTACAAAGAGGTATTCAGTTAATATGGGACTAATTAATTTTCTATTTAGTTCACATTCAAATAAAGATTAGTTTGTTTTTTAAAAGTTGGATAATTAAAATTTAAAATTTTTGTTGTAGTTTTTTTTAAACTGGTTCATGGATGAATTTAACAAAAGATTTTTAAACTTTGAATTATGAAAAAATATTTTTTGTTCATTGATTTTCATTTTCAATAGTTTGGAAACTCTTATGCAAATTTGTTCATATGGAACTTTTTGAGGATTCTGAGTAACTAAGACACCTTTATTTATATATTATATATATCTATTATAACTTAACAATTTTAAAATATTGTTTTTTGTATCTGGATTCAAATGAAAACAAAAATTTTATTTATAGACCTTACTGTTTTTATAAATTTTAAAACAATTTATTAAATTAACAATTTGATAAATTTTATGGTTAATGTGATTATAAATAATTATTTTATACTTATACACAACAATAGTAACTTACATTTTATGGTTACACTTTTTAGATAATTTATAAATAATTTGATTCATGTCGCAGCAGACCTGCGTACTCAGAGCGAATTCAAATGATTATAATAATAATAAATCTTTATCAAGTTTTATAAAATCTGTCCATAAACATGAGATTATTTTGCTATTCTCCATAAGATTAACATGGCAAAGAGTGTGCAGGTTTGCTGCTGTGAGGAACACTGAAATTGACATTTTAACCATAAATAATTTTTAGAACATTTATACCAACTTTCATCAACATCTGTCCATAAATAAAGGAGTTTGCCTATTCCCTATATGATTATTATGGGAAAAGAGTATGCAGGTTTGCTGCCATGATAAACACATAAACTATGATTTTTAAGCATAAATGGGTAGATATCAACCACATGAAGCTAAATATCAAGTTTTATCCAAAAATATTCATTAATATGGGAAATATTAATTTTTCCCTATCCTCCATAAGATTAACATTGGAGCCCCACAATACAACGTACTGTGTTTTAGTTTTTTTTAATATCTCGGTAACCGTTGGAGATAGAGAAAAACTTTAAGGAACTTAATTGTGTAGTTTTTTAAGCTGATTCCAATGGTGAAATATAAAATTAAAAATTTTTAAAAATTACGTGTGAAAAACGCAAAAAAACCCATTTTGGGGTACAAAACCCCCCCAAACTACCCGTTTCCATTGACCGATATGTCTGGTTTACGAACTCGTCCGAGAATTTCTAGGAATACACGTCTCTACCAAATTTGGTCTCGATCGGACCATTTTTACAAGAGTTATCGTGCTAACAGACACATATATATATATATATATATATATACATAGTATATATATATAATTATATCTAATAACAAATTTGTAAGATCATCTGTTTTTGGATATGGGAAACTCTCACAATAATCTAAAATGATTAAAATTTATGGTTTAATATCTCATCTATACTGTATACATCTAAAGTAAGGGTTGAAAAATTATGAGCTTTTAAATGTTAGAAAATCTTTTTTCAGGCAAAACGATAAATTTATGAAATAATTTGATTAATACCATTAAAACCAGCTTAAAAATAACTGATTTTCCTGAGAAAAGTTAAGTTACTATGCATAGCATAACTGAGTGCATTGTTTAAGAGCCCCAATGTAATTCTTATTGAGACTACTAAAAATCTATATCATTCTATATCTTTTAACTTTTAGTGAATTTCCCATAAGGAAGTAGCTAAGACCCTAGATCTCATGGCGAGATGTAAGCTACTGAACCATGTCATTTTTTCATCATAGGTACCCAGGGGCCAAAAACAATAGTCATTAAAATTTATATATTGCGGGTGTCTCGCCTAAAGTGAACTAATAGCTACCTTTTATACATGCATATGACAGCAAACTTCTTATGGAGGACTACCCTTTATTTTTTCGGAGGGTTTTAAAATTAGTTTTGAATCCAAACAATATGGCCGCCATTTTTCAATATGGCCAACAACTTGAAAATTTCTTTAGGAAAATTCTATATTTTATGGTAGTTTTGGATAGAAGAGGTAATTTCAAGACGTTTTTAATCATGATAATTATTCTTGCGTAAATGTAACTGTTTGCGAGCTACTGTTAATAATCATCATGAAAACTACTGATTATAAGATTTGCATCTACACGGTTACATTTACGCCAAAATTATCAAGAGCAAAAACGTCTTAAAATGACCTGTTTAACTTAAAACCACCATAAAATATAGGGAGTTCCATAAAAATGTTCAAGTTGTCAGCCATATTTTTCAGATTAAAAATTAATTTTGAAATCCTCTAAAAAAATAAAGGGGAGTCTTCCATAAAAGTTTTCTGTCATATTTATAGTATACTAGCTGACCCGGCGAACTTTGTAACGCCTCACAGTAAACACATGTTAACTTTAAGATTGGCCATGTTCTGAAGTCGAATAGCAATACGGCTTCATTGTGAAAGGTTATATATTCTGGGTCGTTGCATAGTGAATAACAATACTGAAACAATAAAACATACTAAAAACATTCCCATAATTGTGGATTAATTCACAATTTTAAAATCTAATCCAAACCCAAACGAAACCTAATTGTAATACGGCTTTTATAGTAAAGATATACAACAGCTGATTATTATAATAAACGTAATAATATAAACATTGTAATTATCATATAAACACGTGACTTTAATCAGACAGAAAATAAAAATATAAATACATAATCCCCCAAAACCGTAGACTATAAACGTGGTAAATAAAGCTGTTCATTTTTTACAGTACACATTTACTTCATAGTTTAACATTAATGAATGATTCAGATGGCATTGGATAGTAAAACATATTGCTAATGGAAAGTAAACCAATCAGCTGTAGCTAAGAAATCAAATATTTTCATTGTAGACATTTTGTAAACAAACTTACTCTCCATAAGGTTACCATTAGAAATTTAAAACGTCATAAAATGGAAACTTATGGGGTTTTCGAAAATATTTTTTCACTAAAACCTTCCCGGACACATGTAGAAAAACTTCCTAAAATTTCATGGCGATCGGATGAGTAGTTTGGCAACGCATAAAGGACATACATACATACAGACAGACATACATTCAATTTTATACACAGAGAAAAGTTAACTATTGGTTCACTTTGGGTGATGATGGTTTGAAACGGAAAATGTTTTTGAGCCATAAATCGCAAATGGTTACATTAACACCAAAATTATCATGAGGACAGACTTCTTAAAATAACCTGTTCTATTCAAAAACATCACAAAATATAGGGTGTTCCACAATAAATTTTCAAGTTTTTTTCAAGTTTCAAGTCAGGCCATATTGGAAAGTGGCGGCAATATATGTTGGATTCAAAATTAATTTGGAACTCCTCTGAAAAATAATGGGGACTCCCCCATAAGAAGTTTTTTTTTATGTGCATAGTATAAAAGGCTATTGGTTCACTTTAGGTGAGACAACCTGTATATATATGTATTTATCTATTATATATATATATATATGTCTAAACACAATAACTCTTGTAAAAATGGTGCGATCGAGACCAAATTTGGTAGGACATTTGCTTGGACAACTTCATAATCCAGATACATCGATCAATCGAACGGGTAGTTTGGGGGGTTTTGTAGTCAAAAATTGGGTTTTTTGCGTTTTTCATATGTAATTTAAAAATGTTTAAATTTTATCTTTCACCATTAGAATCAGCTTAAAAACTACACAACTTAGTTCTTTAGAGTTTTGCTCTGTATACAATGGCTTCCGAGATATTAAAAAATCTAAACATAGTACATTGTATTTTGGGGCTCCAACGTTAATCTTATGGAGGATAAGGAAAAATTAATATTTCACTTATCAATCAATATTTTTGGATGAAACTTGATATTTAGCTTCATGTGGTTGAGATCAATCCATTTATACTTAAAAATCATAGTTTATGTGTTTATGATGGCAGCTAACCTGCATACTCTTTTCCCATGTCAATCATATAGAGAATAGGCAAACTCCTTTATTCATGGATGTTGATGAAAGTTGGTATAAATGGTAAAATTAAAAATTGTTTATGTTAGAAATGCTTCCTTTCAGTGTTCCTGACAACAGCAAATCTGCATACTCTTTCCCATGTTAATCTTATGGAGAATTTAAAATAATTCTCATATTTATCAACAGATATTTATAAAACTTGTCATATAATATTATTATATTATTACTTTGGAAATTCGCTGAGTACACAGATCTGCTGCAACGGGGGTATTTTAACCATTTATTATTAAAATTGGTATGCAGCTTTTAAGGTCACATAACTCTATAGAAACTTAAGAGGGGACAAAACTTAACTAGGGGGGGGGCAAATGGGTAATGGGTAATTTCCTCAAAATCTTAATGTTTTATGAAGTTTACTTTTAATCATGCATAAATTATGAATTAAAACAAGAATATCTTCCCGAAAGTATGGCCAAGTTGAGGTTGTTTTTGTTGTAATTCCAGTGATTATAAACAGTGCAGAAAATATACATATTGATTCTGGGATAGATGAAGCTATGAACCATCTACAAACTCTCCCTCATCTAGACATTCACCTAAACTGTATTGTCAGGGTCAACAGCCAAAGCAGCATGTCTGGACAACTCTTCCTTGATTATTGTAAGTCACATCTGAATCTGTGATTACATTATTAAAAAAGCTATTTTATTGATTTGTAGGTAGCACATAACCTTCTCTTGGAGAGTTTTAGGACTAGTCAAACTGATCTCGATGTATAAAAATGAATGTATGTATGTCCTGCATTGCCAAACTACTCATCCGATTGCTATGAAATTTTAGTTTTTAGTGAAGTTGATCTATTAGTGTCCGGGAAAGTTTGAATGAAAATTTTTTTTAAACTCCATAGGTGTCCATTTTTTTGTATTTTAAATTTACGATGTTAACCTTATGGAGACTAAGTTTGTTTACAAATTTTCTTCAATCAAAACATTTAATTTCTTAAGCTACTATAATGGAAGTTGGTTTACAGTATTTTACTATCCAATACCATGAATAATTCATTAATGGAGAAGTAAGTTGTGTTTTTTAAGGGCAAATTTTCTTCAATCAAAACATTTAATTTCTTAAGCTACTATAATGGAAGTTGGTTTACTTCTAGTCATATGATTTACTATCCAATACCATTTGAATAATTCATTAATGTAAAATTAAGAAGTAAAATGTATGTGCTGTACAAAGTTAAGAGCTTTATTCACCACGTTAATAGTTTACAGTTTTGGGGGATTATGTATTTATATTATTTATTTTCTGTCTGATTAAAAGTCTTGTGTTTATATGTTAGCCAAATAAAAAAATAATTGCAATGTTTATACATATTATGTTTATTATGATAATCAGCTGTTGTATATATTTCCTATAAAAGCTGTATTAAAATTAGGATTTGTTTGGGTTTAGGTTGGATTAGAACATCGTGAATAAATCCACTCAGATTTTTTGATTTGTGGGAATGTTATTAGGCCTATTATGTCTTATTGTTTCAGTTTTGTTATCCACTTTGCCGCGACCCAGAATATCGACCCAACGAAGCTGTAATGCTATTCAACTTCAGAACATGGCCAATCTTAAAGTTAACATGTATTTACAGTTAGGCATTACGAAGTTCGCTGGGTCAGCTAGTGATAAAACATAAAAATCAAACTAAAGTACCAGTATAACTAAAGAATTAAAAATAATCTTATGGTCTCTTAAAAATCTTTAAAAAATATATGTGAAAGAAATCCATCAAACTATATACTATCAATTAATTGAACTTCAATAGGAAAGTTAGCTGCAAAAATGTGATACAGGATTAGGAACACAGTTAACTCCAGACAAATATATTTTGATTATTTAATGTTGTGAAGTGTGAAGATTAATTTTTTACAGATGAACCAAAACCTAAAACTAAAATAGCCAAACTAAACTTGATTATTAAAAAAATGGGCTCCCATTAATTGATTAACAAAACTGTTACTTTACTTACTGTTACTGTACTTTTAGCGAATTTCCCATAGGGAAGAAGCTATTACCATAGGTCTCATGGCAAAACTTAAGCCCAGGACCACGTTATTTTTTTCTACTTTGGGTGTATAATATATAAAATTGAGTTGGTAAATGAGCACTACTATTATTATCAAACAATTATTCGTAACAGAGTACCCTTTTTTGTGTGATAAATTATTTTATTTCAAAATTCACAAAATGTTTTGGATCTTAGTCCATTACACACACCACTTGATAATGGACTAAGATCCAAAACATGTTGTGAATTTTTAAATAAAATAATTTTTCACATTGAAACTTAGGACGATCATGGGGTTGCCACAGGGAATTTTAAGGGAACTAATATGCCTATGTGTTGCATGATTTTAAGATCTACCTTTCTGTAAAATTTCAAATCGATCGGTTCAGTATTTTTCGCATTTACTTGCCACAACAAACCCACAAACAAACATACAGAAACCACCTCTTCTTTATAGTATTACTAGCCAAAGTACCCGTTCTTCGCACGGGTTAAAAAGGCTGAAAGGTGTAGGTTCCACAGATATATATTTAAGTTATTTTTAATTAATTCTTCATTGTTTACAAAATTACAAAACACGAGTGTCTACAACATTTCAAAGTAACATATGTCAAATATTGGGAGAAGATAAGGATTAATGTAATAGAAACAGTCGTCGTAAAAAACTTAAAATCTACCATTCCACTATTTCAAATAATATACAAATTTCGATCCAACAGTTTATCTGAAAAATCAACTTTATTTCTTCTTCTTCCCGAACTGTCAAAATATTGTGCAAACGGATGTTTTAATTAGAAAAAGTAAACATTGAAACCTAGGACGGTCACGACAGCTATTTCTTCTTCTTCTTCCCGAACTGTCAAATTTTAGTGTTCACAGCTGTTGACATTCAAGTAATTTTATGTTTTCATTCTCTAAAAATGTAAACATTAAAACTTAGGACGTTCACAGTGCGTAGCTCGACAGGATTTTAAGGAAATGCCTATGTGTGCATGAGTTTAAGATCTACCTTTGTGTAAAATTTCAAACCTTAGGTAAAGTCAAGCCTTTATTTAAGAAATCGGACAGGTCTGATCCCGGTAACTATCGTCCAGTCTCGATCCTTCCTGCAGTCTCTAAATTAATTGAAAAAGTTGTTTCGGAGCAACTCTCAACCTTTTTGGAAAACAGTAATATTGTCTGTGATAGACAATATGGCTTCAGGAAAAATAGATCAACAAAATTGGCTCTTATTGATTTTGTAAACGAAACTATCGATGCAGCTGAGCCTGGCGAGACGGTGGTGGGATGTTTCGCTGACCTATCGAAAGCTTTCGACTGTGTCGACCATTTCATTCTGTTTGAAAAATTGGCAGCAATTGGAGTGTTAGGGTCAGCCCTCAGTTGGCTGAGGTCGTACATGACCAATAGATCTCAAATCACAGAAATTCAAGACAGGTCAAAATTCAAAATTACCAGAGTCATGTCGACCCCACAGCTCATCACCAGCGGAGTTCCTCAGGGATCAGTGCTGGGTCCTCTCCTGTTTTTGGTTTATATAAATGACATTACCAACTCAATTCCACGGTCTGGTGTCTATCTCTTTGCGGACGACACAACGTTGGTCACAAGGGGATCAGATGTGGCTGCTTTGGAAATCGAGACAAATCAAAGAGTTAAAGACCTTTCAAAATTTTTCTCTAACAACAAATTGAACTTAAATTCACAAAAAACAAAATTTCTTATCTTGCAGACTTCTCAAAGGCAAAATTCTAAAAATAATATGTCTCCGAAAATATTAATAGGAGAGGAAGAAGCTGAATTTTCAAATTCTGCAGTCCATTGTTCTCTGGGGATCAGTCAAGGGAAATTTAGATAAAATATTCGTCTGGCAAAAAAAGCCATTCGAATTATTTTAGGATTACCACCTCAAACTAGCTGCAAAGAATATTTCATTCAGCTTGGCCTTTTGACTGTTCCTAGTCTTTTCATCCTGGAGGCAGTTTGCTATATAAAAAATCAAAATATAAAACCCAATTTTATAAACCATAATTACAATACAAGAAAAAGAGGCATCCATGCCGAACAACATAGGCTAACTTTATATGAACATAAGCCAAAATACTAAGGCCTCAAACTTTTCCAGGCACTACCAGAAAATTTGCGCAATATCGATGATTTCTCTAAATTCAAAATGGAAACTAAAAAATTCCTCTTAGAAAAGGTTTTTGATGACCTCAACAGTTTTATTAACAAGTAGCATAGTTAGGTTAATGTTTTACTGGTACTCTGTACCTTTTGACCTGTCCAACTCCTGGCCTGCCCGGACTACGGACGGAATACACAAGTAACAGAATCAGAATCAGAATCATTTATTAGCCAAAAACATTACCTAAATGTACAGGCTATTGTCATACAATATATTTCTTAAAATTAATTTCAGTCTTTTCTTATCACAGCTGTGCTAGAGTAATAACAATCAGTAATATTATACATGCTTATGGTAATATAAATGGTAACCATGTATCCTACACTAATGATATCAAAGATTTATATAATAAACTATTAAAAAATAACTCTAAATAATAACATTAAAACATTTAAAACTAACAAGTAAGTAACAAGTAAGAAAACAAGTAAGTAAGTAACCGGTCGGTTCAGTATTTTTCGCATTTACTTGCCACAACAAACCCACAAACAAACAGAAACCACCTCTTCTTTATAATATTACTAGCCAAAGTACCCGTTCTTCGCACGGGTTTAATAGGCTTATTACTTTAAGGAGAGTACTTTAAGGAAATGAGTATGCCTATGTGTTGCATGAGTTTAAGATCTACCTTTGTGTAAAATTTAAAACTGTTTGGTTCAGTATTTTTCGCATTCACTTGCCACAATAAACCCACAAACAAACATACAGAAACCACCTCTTCTTTATAATATTATAGATAGATAATAATATTATATATATAATATTATAAAGAATAGGTGGTTTCTGTTTGTTTGTGGGTTTGTTGTGGCAAGTAAACGAGAAAAATACTGATCGATTTGAAATTTAACAGAAAGGTAAATATATATATAGCCATGATATATAAAAATTATAGATATATATAAATATGTAAATATACCTTTACAGAATGGTAGATATAAATTACAAAAAATTATAATAAATTAAATAAAACAATTATTCATAACAGAGTAAACTTTTTTTGTGTGATAAATTATTTTATTTAAAAATTCACAACATGTTTCTGATCTTAGTCCATTATCAAGTGGTGTAGTGTAAATGTAAAATGTACAGACTCTTTAATGTGAAAATATTAAAATTTAATGACAAAACCTTTAATAATACCATTTGTTTTACACCAGCGGTCAACCAAACTGCTCTTTTTTGCATAATAAAAACATCTTTTGCATCCACACTAATACCACACAATACTATACCAAAAGAAATGTGAAATTGTTTATAGTAGAAAGTTTTAAGCTTTAAGTGCTCCTCACAGCAGCAAACCTGCATACTCTTTCCCATGTTAACCTTATGGATAATTTGAAAACTCCTTTATTTATGTACAGATATTGATAAAACTTGTCATTTATTATTATATTATTGATTTTGAAGTTCGCTGGGTACCCAAGTTTGCTGTGCTGGGGGTATTGATATCCTTATTGCCACCAACACAAAATAACCTTGGTTTATGGTCAAAATTAAAATAGTTAATTGTAAAAATGCCTACTTTCAGTGTTGCTCACAGCAGCAAGCCAGCATACTCTTTCCCATGTTAATATTATGGTGAATAGGTAAACTAACTTGTTAATTACGCATATTGATAAAACCTGTTAAATATTATTCTTGATTTGGAAATTCGCTGAGTACGCAAGTCTGCTGAAACGGGGGTATTTTTCAATTATTTTAGTGAAATTAATTGTATTTTTAGATTAAATTGAAAGTTACCTAATGATTTTCATAAGCTTCATACTGTATGTAGAATAAAAATATAATTCTTGTGTTATCAAAGTGGGTGGAAAATATGAAGAAGCTGTAGCGAATAATTGTGGTGCTGATCTGATCCTGGACTTTACTGTTCATGGAGAGATATCAGAAGCTGCCAAGATGTTTTCCCAGAACCTTTGCATCCCAACAGTAGCTGCAGTACATTCCTTGTATGGAGATATTAGGTAATAAAATATACTTATTAGAGAGTGAAACTAAATATTAAATTAAATGTTCTATAGTTGAGTTTAGAACATAGATGAACAGATAAGTAAAGTAATAATCCGTTACTTTCTGGTTTAGAATTACAACTATAGGCTTACAGGAAGGGGTATCGATACTTGAAACTTTTTTTCCTAGACATGCGAACTGATTGGCTTTTTATGCTCCGCCTGGTTGGAGTCTTGGGAACAAAAAGAACCTGAAAACTGTTAGAACCTACCAATCAGTTCCTACTGTGGCAGTTGTCTACCCCTCTCTATGCTACCAAGAGCCCTTCTCTTGTAGCTCTATACAGTCCCAGTACTTAAAGCCTGACACATTTCCATCAATTTTTTAGACTGACTTCTAAGTTTCAATAGATAGTAAATTGTTAAGTACAATGTAATTATAGCTGAAATACTTCAAGTAATTAATTGATTGTCATCAAAACGGGTTACTGTGTTGTCTGATAGTCACGTGAACAAACGTCTTTATCTCCAGCGCTAGAAATATTATTTTGATGTTTATATTTACTCCAAACTTGGGAACAAAATTAAAGTAAATTGTGTACTAGGGGAAAAGTTTCATAAAAGGTTTTATTTACAAGTTGTTATTTAACTTAATTGTTATTCATTTTACTTATTTGTTGTTAGTTGTAGTGTTTGAACTGGAGGTTCAAACTATACTGACTTGTACGAACCTTGTTCATCGACAATCTTTTACAAACTTTATTCATTGACAATTGGGAAAAGTTTAACTGATAATATATATTTTCTAGATATTGAAACTAATTTTTTAATTAGTGATATTTTTTATCGTGACGACATCTCTTATGTTAAAAAATCATTTATTAAAAAACTAGTTACTGAATATGAGTGTAAACTAAAAATGGCCTTCTATGATATGAGCACTGTTCTCTGCCTCCATATGTAAAGTGCTGATGTTCCATCAGCATTTTACAACCCCACAGGCTCCTCTGAATCAGGAGAGGGAAACGTCAACTCAGTAGTATGTGTAGTAGTCTGAAGTAGTCTTCTTTTCAGACCCTGGGACTCCTTGAATTCGAGTGAATGGCCAAACTTCGTTCAAGTTGCTCCACCTGCCAATGTTATGCTCCAGATTGTAGACAGAATAACAAATTATCAAAAAATGAAAAATGTTGCCATTCTTTATGACCAGTTTTTCAGTAAGTATACAAACCAACATTACATTACATTAAACAAAGGGGCGGAACAAAGTTCCTGTAGCACGTCAGCCATGTGGCTTTTTGCGCACCCCTGTTGATTGAGTGTCTCATGGACCTTATAGGCTTAAAAACTTGAAGAACTGCCATAGTCTCCCGACCAGCTCCTCCCGGGGAAGGTGACAAGCCCTCTTCATGACGCCGAG
This sequence comes from Nephotettix cincticeps, assembly GCA_023375725.1. Classification (NCBI taxonomy): domain Eukaryota; kingdom Metazoa; phylum Arthropoda; class Insecta; order Hemiptera; family Cicadellidae; genus Nephotettix; species Nephotettix cincticeps. The sequence goes on from CM041791.1 coordinate 50,770,341, forward strand.
AGTGCAGCTTTTACCCCGGCAAACCCGGTGCAGTCATACAACAGATGATCAGCAGTCCCCTCGGACTGCCCACACTTCCTGCAGATTGGGTCTCCAGAAAAGAATCCCATGCGAGCAAGATGTTTCCTCATATGTCCCTGTCCCGTGATGAGACAATGAGTCTGAGTTCAGACCCACCTAACTGTAGAAGATCCTCTGTGATCCTCGAAGAGGGAGAACTGAGAGACAGTTTACGTACTCTCAGGAGGAGAAGCGCCGCCCATCTTCTGCGGTGACACTCACATGCCCACATGTTGATCTCTCGATCCACATGCGCCTTGGAGATGCCACAGAAGGGTTGTGGAACCACGAATGGGATCAAAGCGCCATCATTCGCCATATGATCAGCTATTTCTTTGCCCATAATACCTGAGTTTCCTGGGACCCAGCAAAGGGTAACGTTGTTATGACTGCCAAGAGAAGACACCATGTTGCGGCATTCCCACACTATCTTGGAGTCGAAGGTACAGGAGTCCAGACCCTTTAGAGTGGCTTGACTATCAGAGAAAATGGTAATGTTCTCTGTTGAGATCGAACAGAGCACATTCCATGATGGCTGCTACTTCTGCTTGGAACACTGTGGAGAAATCCCCCATGGGAACGCAAAGATTTACCTAATCTTGCACCCCCAGTATCCCAGCTCCAGTTCCTTTACTTCTGTTAAAGCCATCCATGTACCATTCTGACTCACAGGGATGAAGAGGTCTGCTGCCATCTTCAATCCTTGGTGGAATCAACACTGAAAAGGACTTACCAAAGACGTATCTAGTGTGAAGGTGGTCTGAAGGCATGTCTAGGACCTCACATCTGACCACCTGCTCAATTCTGGTGTGCTCCGTTCATAAGTTCTGTGATTGTGTTGGTGAACTTACCAATATTCAGAATTGCAATGTCATCAGCGTAGCCCAGAGCTAGAACACCAGAATCATTGAGAAGCCTGATGAGATCATCAGCTACAAGATTCGACAGCAGGTGAGAGAGAACTTCCCCCTGAAGGCAACCTCTTGTGGTCAGAGCGACTAATTCCTCACCTTGAAGAGAGAGAACGACTTTCCTGTCGCTCAGTAATGCCTTGGTCCAGCCGCATATGACTCCGTTAAGCTCATGGGCCCTAGCAGCATTCACCACCGCCATCGTGGAAGTGTTGTCCAAGGCCCCTTGGATGTCCAGTAAAGCACCCAGTGCTATCTCTCTATACTCCAGTGTCTTCTCTATCCTGCCTACAAGGTGATGGAGGGAAGACTCACATGACTTACCAGGAATGTAGGCATGCTGATTCCTATGTAGTGGGTGATGCTTGAGAGCACCATCCCTTACGTACCTTAGGTTCAACTACTCTAGAGTCTTCAACAAGAATGAAGACAGAGAGATGGGACGGAATGACTTTGGGTCCATATATCTTGCCTTGCCGGGCTTCGGAATGAAGACCACTCTTGAGCGACTCCACACCGTCAGCACACGTCCCAGAGCTGGCTCTAAAGAACTTAAACAACAACGGCAGAATTTCCTCAATCCCTTTCTGTAGACAGACAGATCTAATGCCATCAGGGCCTGGTGACTTAAATGGACTGAGTGAATTAATAGCCCACCTGATCCTGCTGAACATCACGATGCGCCCCGCCTCCATCCACCGGGTAATAGAGGCGCGATGGGAAGCATTCGTTGTGTCCAGCCCCTCAGATTGGTCGAGGACAACGCACCCTGGGAAATGCGTTCTGACCATGAAATCCAAGACTTCATGGGGGTTGTATAATGTCTTACCGTCCACTAGAGTTCCAAGACAAGAGGAGTTGTCTTTAGCAAGGAACTTGAACAACCTAGAGATATCCTTAACACCTTCCAGATTGGTGCAAAAATTTCTCCAGGAGAGTCTCTTGGCTCTCCTGATTGCGAGATTGTTTTCTGTCAACAAGCTATGATAGCGGTCCCAATTTTTACTACGCTTAGCTTTGCTGAGATTCGCTCTGACCTTCCTTCTCATGTTGGTCAGTTCAGAGGTCCACCAATTTACCCTTCCTGCCCTCTGAGAGCGGACAACACCCGTCAAAGGCGGAGACTATCGTCCCCCAAGACCGCCACATGATCAAGATCCTAGCGGGCCCGAACTTGAGGAGACCAGCCAGAGAAGAGGTCCCAATTGGCTCGCCTTGGGTTCCTAAATGAAACCTTTTCAGGCAGAAAGTCCCCTAGTAAAAGAGGATATGCCTGTGATCAGAAATTGAAAGTTCGGTAGATACTCTCCAATTGAGAATCTTACCCTCCAACCCCTCTGAATATAGCGTAAGATCAATAATGGACTGGGATGGTGGCGTCATCCTGTAATCCAGCTACTTGGAGGTCACGAATTGTGGATAGTTGTGAGAGATGGTCGGTGGGTGTGGTGTTCTGTTGTGTGGATTAACGTCTGCACTATTGAATACTATGTTAATCCGTAAAGACCATCATCATAATTAGACCAATTCGTAGTTCAGAGGCCAAGGTTTGGATTCCACGTTAAACTGTAGGTCCCTTAGTTGCCATCGGCTGTTGGGCTATTAATTAACAGTCCTGTCTAAGGAACATGTCAGCCTTAGTCAGTAACAAGACTACAAGATCGCGCCACAATCATCTTACATTCAAGCCTCATTCATACTTGGCTTAAAATACCTACCTTGTGGTATTGTCGCCATTTCAAATAATCTAATCTAATCTAATCTACCTACGCGACTTACAAACGTTGACTTGGCTCTGAACCAACATTCGATATGAGGAGACCACTAGACAATAAAGTCTAATAGTGACTCACCTCTGGTGTTGGTCTTCTTATACCCCCAGACTCTATTGTGAGCGTTCCCCCACCATCCCACCACCAATTGCGACCCGGACTCCCTCGCATACTCCACCAGAAGAGCAAGCTCGTGGAGTGTCCCCCAGGCATGTAAACTGACGTGAAGATCAGAGGTCTACCAGTAGATCCACAGTTGGTCCTCACCACTGCCTGATCCGTAGAGCAGAATTCCCAGAGTGGCTCGCATCTGAGTCCATTTTTGACCCAAACCCAAGCCCTCGGAGTATTAGTACAGGCCAAGAATATCTGTCTCCTAGAGGACCCCAAACCTGAGATTTTGTTGCCCCTTAACCAAGGCTCTTGAATTAGGGCGTAATTAACAGCGTGTTTAGCTGTATGTTCACAGAAGACTGCTGAGGCAGCCTTACTGTGTTAGAGGTTTACCTGAGTCACCTTTGTTTTTGTCATTGTCTTGTGTTGAGCCAGAGTTGGACCCCGAGAGCACCCTAAAGGAAACCATCATTGCAGCCAGGAATGCCTTTCACCCCTGTTTGCTCAACACAAGTGCACTGGGCCCGTAAATCACGAGGACAAGAGTCTGAAATTCGTCTTCCTGCCTCCTATTGACGATTCAGCCAGTCACAGGTCATGTCGTTGCAGCAGACTGCAACCACTGCTCCTTTCTCCTGAAAGGTCCTCGAAATCTGCAGAGGTCCAACCTCTGAGTCATCGTCGATCATGAGATCGCTGAGCTTGGCTTGTAACAAACAGCACTCCTCGTCCATGAGCTTATAGTCAGGATATGCCGTTGGGACAATCATTGCCAACTTCCTGGTGGTCAGCAAATCATTGAAGGTCTCACCAGAATTTGATGGTCCCAGAGAGGTCGTCTCCGGAGGGGTCTCACTGGGCTTTTGCCTCTTGGGGTCCAACCTGCGCATGGGAGAAACTCCCGAATCACACCCTCCCCTTGAGGCACTCCACTGGACTGCCTTTGGTGCTTGGGGCGCTTTGTTACCTTCCTCCACTCAGCTGGAGGAAGCCACTCACCAGCCGCCATCTTCTTTTCTTTCATAAGGCGCCTTCTCTCCGCCGGATGTGGTTGTTCCACCTCACTGGACTTGGGCGTCCCATCAACACTAGAGCCTGGCACCGGCACAATTGCAGGCCCTGACTCACCAGATTATTCTATCGAACCAGTTGAATAATTGTATTAAGTCATTTGACACATTTCTACAAACATCAAGATATATATATATATATATATATATATATATATATACTTGAAAATGGCCTTTAAAGGTTGAAACATGTTGTTTTTTAAATATAAAAAAATGTTTAAAGGATACTCAGTTAATTATTTTAACTTTACATAATATATATATATATATATATATATATATATATGTATATATATATACTTACTTACGTGTTAATGTTTGTCAAATCAAATCAAATCCTTTATTACCATTTACATTTTATATACGTTACATGCATAGATGGCATTATCATGTTTAATAATAGTCAAAGTTGCTGTACTCCCCAAGGAGTACACCAAAATGAGACTGGGGAAGGAGGAGCTTTCACAGCTAGAGGACACTATCATCAGAGGGATAGCAAGAAGTACCTCGTGCAAGGTTAAGTTTGCGGGCGTGCACATCAGGCCCGGATATATGCTGGTGGAGTGCATCAATCAAGAAACGGCTGACTGGTTGGGGAGTAAGGCCACCCAGTTGCAGGAGTGGAAGGGGGTAGAGCTGATGGCGTGCCTTGGGGACGATATACCCAAGGCTCATAACGTCACAATCTCCTTCCCAAGAAGCAAAGGCGAGAACGACAAGTTTATCCTGTCCTTGGTTGAAAGTCAGAACTAGGGGCTTGGTACCCAGACATGGCAAGTTCTGAGGAGTAAAGAGGAGGGACAGGGAAAGCTCCTGCACATTGGGATTGATGACCAGGCATGGGAGCAAATCAAGAAGGAGGAATTCCAAATTTTCTACCGATTTGGGAGGATCCCTGTGCATGCGCGCAAGCCACGGAGAAGGAGGCAGGCGAGAAGTCGGGAGACTCCAACCAGGAGGAGACCAACCAGCCAGGGGGAGCTGAGGGGAGCGATGCACAGGGCGATGACCTGGACCTCTCTAGCCTCAATATAGCGACCCCCAAGATGGTAGAGAGCATGGAGGAAGAGGAGGAGCAGGCACTGCTAGGTAGCGAGGAGGATGACCTCCCTCAAGAAAAAGTTGGGAAGGGATCTCCTCAACTTTAGGGTAGCACAGGTAAATCTTCATCATGCCAAGGGAGTCTCGGCCTTGGTCTTGAGAAGGTTTTCCCGGAAGGGAACCCTGGGTCCTCAGAAAGAAGATTATGGGCCTCCAGAGCAAGGATGCAAAGGTAATTTGGGACACTAGGGAGGGTAAACCTAGGGCTTGCATTCTGGTAAGGAATTATACGAGGTGTACGAATTATAAGAATTATACGAATGCGCACCACACTGTGTGGGCCAGCAGCAACATCATTGGAAGAGGTGAAAATTTTCTGGAATTTATTGTAGGGTCTAATTTAGAGATTATGAATGTAGGGAGTAAACCTACCTTTGTAACGAAGAACAGAAAGGAGGTGCCTAGACCTGACACTGGCTAGTAACAGTGTGAGGGGTAACATCGAAAGGTGGAGGATGTCCGATGAGCTTTCTCTTTCTGATCATAGAATTATAGAATTTAGTCTGGTGGGGACGATCACGGGTACTACCCATGGCAGAAACCCCAGAAATACAGACTGGGAGAAGTATAGGTCTATATTAAGCTGTAATATGGACCAATAAATAATATGTCAGTCAACCATAAGAAGACATCACTTGTGCCTTTCACAAGAAAGAGGAGACTTGAGCATCTGAAGACCATCAGGCTTGAGGGGGAGGAGCTTGAGTGGAAATCAGAAGTGAAATTTCTAGGGTTAATACTAGATAAGAAACTTATGTGGAATAGACACATAGAGAAGGTGACCAACAGGGCTAGTAATATACTGATGACATGCAGAAGATATGCGGGGAAGATGTGGGGTTGTAACCCATATATACTGAGAAGTATGGATACCCTGTTAGTGAGGTCTATCATTACATATGGGTGTGTGGTCTGGGCTGGTAGAACCAAGGTTGATGCAACAAGGAAAGCCCTGGAGAAAGTACAGAGGCTGGCATGCGTTATCAATACAGGAGCTATGAGATCCTGTCCTACTGCTGTCCTGGAGGTGATCTTGAATCTGACACCCCTACACTTTGTGGTAGAGAGAACAGCAAGGGAGACCTTACTTAGAATGGAGAAGACTGGCTTTGACACATCCTCCACAATTCGCGGTGAGCTAACGGGTATTTCAAAAAGGACGCACATGGAAGTTTGAAAATGTGAATTTATTACATTAAGTTATTAAAGTAATTATAAGTTATCCTGTATGAAATTATTACCTTTATTATATTCAAATTACCTTTAAAACTTCACAATAAATGTTCAAAATGGCTTCCTCCACTAATAATGCAGGTTAGAACACGTTTCATAACATTTGCAGCCACTTTTCGTAGTGTTTGCTCAGAAATGATTTTAATCTCACTTTCAATATTAGCCTTCAATTCGTCAAGTGTATGAGGATTGTTATTAAAAACCTTACTTTTTAAATTCCCCCAAGAAGATAAAAGTCAGCTGGAGTAAGATCTGGGGATCTTGGCGGCCACAATCCTTTTGATATCACACGATGGTAAAAAAATTCTCGTAACATATTCATTGTTTCAGCAGAAGTATGGCATGTTGCATTATCCTGCTGAAACCTACAATATCGATCGTCTAATTCTAACAACGCTATAAATTGTTCAATAAGGTTGCGATACACAACACCATCTACAGATTTGTCAAAAAATAAAGGCCCTACGACACCGGGAGATCGCACACCAAACACCAATTTTACGTGCATGTAATGGTCGTTCTTGAAATGCGTGAGGATTTTCGGTGCTCCATATTCGGCAGTTTTGGCTGTTGACGTAACCATCTAAGTGGAACCACGCATCGTCACTGAAATAAACACGATCCAATATTTCAATACCGTTGTCATTAACAAGAGAACGTATCCAACGACAATACTGTATACGTTTCCCATGGTCAACATCCTTCAGTTCATGAACGACTCCGATGCGGTAAGGACGCAGATTCAATTTTTTAGTAGCCCTGAAAGTGGAAGATAGTGACAATCCAGCCTGTACAGATAACTTTCTAAGTGATTTTTTGGGTGAGGTAGTCAAACGTTGTTTCACATTGTCCAGAACTTGTTGTCGGGATAATAATATTGGGGGAACAAAATATTCCCTATACAGAAAATATATTCCCTCAAACTTCGATGTGCGTCCTTTTTGAAACACCCAGTATTTCCGCCAGGCCTAAAGGACCTGATGAAACAACCAAGGGATTCCATGGTAAGAAAGTACAACTTTGAAATGAAATTCCATGTGGAGGTAGGAAATAAACTTAGCTGGGATGGGAAAACCCTAAATTCCCTCGGGAATCAGGTCATCAGGTGGTACACTGATGGCTCCAAGACCGAGGAGGGGACTGGTGTAGGGGTATTTGGTCCCAGGATCAAATACAATGAATCACTGGGGCATTCCCCCAGCATATTACAAGCGGAGGTCAGGGCCATAGAAAGGTGTGCACTCTTCAACCTAAGCAGAGGATACATGAAAAAGAAGATTGTGATCCTGTCAGATAGCCAGGCTGCCATTGAAGCCTTGAGCTCAGCAACCTTCAGATCTAAGATGGTCTGGGACTGTCGGAGAAGTCTGGACCAATTGGGGAAGAACAACAAGTTGTCACTACTTTGGGTACCTGGGCACCAAGGTGTTCAGGGGAATGAAGTAGCAGACAAACTGGCTAGGGTAGGGGCAGCCACCCCCTTTGTAGGACCGGAGCCAGGTTGTGCACTGGAGGACTCCTATTTTAAAAAGAAATTAAAGGAGGAAGAGAAGGAAGCCAGAGGGAAAGCCTGGACCACTCATCCGGGATGCCGACAGGCTAAGGAAATTCTTGGAGGGCATAATATAAGAAGGTCTGAGACCATGATCAGGCTTAAGAAAAACAATCTAAGGATACTGACGGGATTTTTAACCGGGCATTGTAGGCTCAGGGGTCATCGAGCAATATGGCCATTGTTCAAGAGGGGGAATGTCGCTTCTGCCAATCTGGGGAGGAAACACCTAGACACCTATTGGCCGAGTGTGACGCGATAGGTCAGAAGAGAGCCAGAAGCTTGGGAACACACCAAGTGGCGGTGGAGGATTTTCCAAAGTTAGAACCCCTCATAATACTAAACTTTATTAAGGCATTAGGACTAGAGGGAGTTCTCTAGGCAAGAACTAGAGACTAGTCTGGGGGGCACAATAGATTTTATAGGTCACAGTGCAATCTTTCCCCTAGATTTTATCAGTATGAGTATCAGTATCAGTATAATAATAGTTATTACTTAACATTATTTACTGAACCCATGCATTCTATACATACACACACACACACACACACACACACACACATATATATATATATATATATATATATATATATATATATATGTATGTATGCTGTTCTTCATATAGCTCTATATATAAAATAACTATATATTTTTTTATTATTAATGTGTTCTATCGTCACCATAAATGGTTTGATAACTTTATCATCTTAATAACAATTAGTGAACACTTGAATAGGACTGGATACAGTGACTCAGTCTCTGCTGGGTAATGCAGCAGTCCGTCAAGTGATTATCAAAGTGGAGAACATAGAGAGGTTAGACAGTCAGTTGACTGAGTTACGAGAGCTGGATATCGTAAACTACTTCATTCTCGGCTCCCTGCACACAGTGAGACAAGTCTTGGACAGTGTCAAGCATGACTACTATCACAGGACTAAGTTTGCTTGGCACATCATAACTCAGGTAAATATTGAAGTCTGGATATTGTAAACATTTATCAAGTACATAAGGTTTTTACTAAAAGTTTTCAAACTATGAAATCATAGTAAGGCGCCAAAGGGTTTCGCTCAAGATTTAAAAAAAATTAAAGTTAATCACCTCTCTATATCTCCACAATTTACTTTCATTACCAAAATAACAGACTTTAATAATAGCCCTGCCCATGTGATGGCCCTGATTATACATACAACAATAATTCCCTTTTTCAATTCAGACAGTTAATGGCAAAAATACAGAGATAATTTCAAAACATCTTGGTTATCTTCAACTTCTTTTCCTTTTAATTTCATTGACACTTAATTTAATTCGAAACTGGGTTCAATATAAATCATTTTCTGAGTGGTTCATTAGATAATTATAAAACTAACACTAGTTCATGTAAAATTTGATAAGAACTATGGATCTATAAATCAGATTGATTGAACCAAATTAATCGATTCTCTATTGAACTCAGATAATCTTGCTTGCATCTAATGTTGCATGGCTAGCGCTATCTGCTTCGCTTTTTCTACCCCGGGCATTCTTTAGTGCACTGTACCACCTGAGTCAACTCATTCAATGGTGTTTTTACAGTGTCCTTACTTTCCTTTTATTCCAGTGTTTTTATGTTTTAAAAAACTCACTATCCATTATAGTCTATCCATTATTTTAACTTAAAATTTTTAATTAAGACTAATTTATTAATTTACTTACGTCTTAGTGTTTGTCAAATCAAATCCTTTATTACCATTTACATTTTACATATGTTACATGCATAAATGGAATTATCATGTATAATAATAGTTATCACTTAACATTATTTACTGAAACCATGCATTCAAATAAATTTAGGATATATTGTAAAATTTGTTTTTTTACTTTAGCTTTGGATTTTAGATTTACTTCTGTAATTAATTGAAAAAAAATTATCTATGGAACTTAACTATTTTTCATGGTATGAGACTTTTTAATTTTAATATTAAAATGAAATATAATTAAAAATAAAGGATAACGGCTAATATTTGAAATATATAAAAAACTTGATATACTGCTTCATCTAATAATTAAGATCCATCAATTAATGTTGAAAAATCCAAAATCCTATTTGTCCTCCAACAAACCTACTTAGTAATTCCCAATGATTTTCTTATAGAGAATAAGTAAATTGATATAACTTTCATATTTACACACATTTAAAAAATTTTATAAATAATGTTTACACACTTTTTCTAAAAAAAATTTGGTATAAAAATGTTAGTATACTACTGGGAGTGATATACGTAAACTGCATGCCAAATATTAGCATGCTTTTCTATATTAACGTAACCGGATAGCAAAACAAACATGAAAAAGTTAATTTAAAAATAATGTAACCTTATCTAAGGGTTTTTGAACGAGGCGGTATAAGAGAAAATGTCAAGATACCAAAGTTGTAGATCTTGAAAATCTGTGGCACATCATACCCTTGGTTTTCCAATAGGAAAGATGTATTGTTAAAGATATGTAGCTGAAGAATTAGAATTGTTAATATTTTTCAAAAATATTTTTTTGAGGACTTAAAAATTATAAATTACCAAATCAATGGACAATGGTTATTGTCAGAGGAATTCTTTAGAATTTTCGAGGGCGGTCCTTGCATCTAACCATGCATCTAATGAATTAAACGCGTATATTTATGGGGAATTCAAAAATATTTTTACGGGTTTTTAATGTAAAATTATTTTGCAATTTGTCAAGCAAAAGGTGGTACATGCAAAATTTCAAGTCTCTAGCTCATCTAGAAGTCCCTTAGAAATTGTACCCCTAGTCAGTGAGCTACACATGATGTCACACACAACCACCCTATATAATGTTATGTTCTAACCATACGGTACAGTATAACTAATACAAATCAATAGTAATATGAACATTTACTGATTTTTCTGTTGCAGGATGAAGGAGCCTTGCGTTGTATCTGCAAGAACATGACTGTCCTCATAATAAAACCTCTTTCAAAAAGAATATTTAATCATACATTTCCGATTTTACATGATCATAGATATATATCAGAAATTTCATTAGCTTTTTATCATGATTTAACAATGAGATCTGTCATGTCATTATTGTTAGTATTTTTTGTATCATTTTTACTTCACTCAATTATAATAATTAACTAAAATTTAATGTTAAGTTATAACTTTACTCATTATTTCATCTCTCAAAGTCTGATTTATGAAAGTGGACTTCCAGAAAGTAGTGCTCATGTTGATATTTTCTTTTGAAACGTATACCGTAGTTTTTTTATCTTATTGTAATAAGACAATCTCTAGAGAAAGCAGGATTTGTCTGTTGGAAACTGCTTCTATTCTAAATCAAAATTTTCTATTTAACATTTAGTGATCAGTTTCCTTTGAAAAAATATTGCTGTAATCTACAAATACAGTACTGTATTGATCAACTAGTAATCGATAGAGACAAGTCTCACTTGTACATGTTGTTGGAGTGAGACTTCTTTCTAAAAAATGTTGTGCCTTATTCCTGTTCATAATGATGTTTTGCCATATGATGTTTTACCAGATCACTCTTAAAGGCAACCATGAACCACACATCAGAGAATAATTTTCCAAAATGCTCTCTAGGAGGACAAATAGTGGAAGATATTGCAAACTTTCGAAACCATTTCCAAAAGGTACTGGTATTTGTTTATATTTTTGAAACCTAAATTTAAAAAAGATTAAGGGAATTATGTATTTGGACCAATTTTTTTTTTTTGCTTTGAGGTCCCCTGATGCAGAAAACAGCATTTTTGCAAGACTTTAATATTAGTTAAATATTTTATTACTTTTATATATTAACCCTTTAAGAGTACTGTATTTTGCATCAAAATAGTATTGATGTTTGTCTTTTTAATAGTTCCGCAAAAAAGGGTAGCGACGTTTTACGAAATTGGTTCAAATTCATATATATAAATATATAAAATACCACAGATTGGTTCTTAAGCTATAAATTGATAATTAAAGACATGTAGACACGGAACATGTGTATTGGTGTATTCGATAGGGTTAGGTAATCTGCGGATGGTTTCTTAAGCGGGGTGGTCGCGGCGGGCAGTTTTGACGGAAAAAGTCGTGGCGCGGCATGAAGTTTCATTAGACCTATTATTTATTAGCACTGAATAAAAGTGAAAGCGTTCTACACTTTATTATTGAAACCTGTACCCTGTAGCTGAGGGTTCAGTTACTTTGATTAAAGATTTGAAAATTGAAAAATAGAAAAAAGTTGTAAAATGTTTATTTTAGGGCATTTTGAACCTAAAACACGTTTCTAACTATATTTACTCCACAAATCAATGTAATTTAGTGAAAATTAAAAAAAATTTTTACTCTTTTGAGGTGTTTTTTAGTTTTCACCCTTACTCCTTAACAGCTCTCAAATAATGACGTTTTAAAAGGTTGTTACTCCTTAAAGGGTTAATTATAAATCAATATTAATAAATGTATTAATATTATTAGTAGTTTATGTTAGGCAAATAAAGATCAAAATATATAATAGATTGTTCTAATTAGGATGTGCAAACTGACCAGATATGTATAATATTGTGGTCACATCATCCATATTTTATGTTTTGTGAAATATTGATACAGTGTTTGTTTCGAAAAACGATTTAACATACTGTGAAATTTAGGATGAAGCTATGAAGTAATTCAAAAAATACTCTAAAAACTAAAGGAATTTTATTTGCTAAAAGATGTAAAAACGTAACTGCCTTGAAATCTAAATACTGTAATATTATAATTTACACAGAATTTACAGAAATTATACAGAATTACATTACGGAATTTATACTCTCTGTTTTAGATTGAAGGTGAAAATGTCTATGGACCAATAGTTTTAGGAAATAATTGGACGGGTACAATGGAGTTTGAAATGGAACTTGACCTAGTCAAAACTGATACATTTTATAACAAACCTATTGGCCGTTGGAGTTCAAAAGAGGGGGAACTTTTTATGTTCGGAAATATTTCCAGTCTTATAGCAAAGCCAATATATAAAGTTGCTGTCATTATGGTTAGTATAGATGTTTTGTTACATAAAATTTTTTGTATCGATTAAAATATTTAAAAAAATTATGTTACAAAAATTAAATCTCTAAAGAGTAATTTATTATGGTTGTTTATAAATTTTACATACTTAAATATTGGTGTCTCCCATTCAGAAAGAGTGTGTAAAAAGTTTAAATTGGACCTTATAAAATAGTTTCACTCCACTGATATATACATATACAGTAACTTATCTAGTAAAGATGTAGAGAAATTTATTTATTCTATTGTGATTTTTATATGCCTGTAGGATGTGCGGAGGACCATGCGGTGTATGACTTACGTGATTGATTTACGTGGTTGTACACGATTTTACACTAAAAAACACTTGAAATGAAAGACATGACTGTGATATAGTTTGATGTATTAAAGAAAATCATTTCATCCATAATTGTTTGTTTACATTTTGATAATAACAATAGATTTTAATAAAAACGTTTAATGTTCATATAAACAAAAAACACTAAACAACACCGGCCCCCTTGAAGAACCTTAGGTCTTCAATCTGTACTCTTCGGGTAGCGGTAATAGACACAATTGTGTTACTGGTCGTGTATAGCTTCCATCTTTAGTCTTGACTTTCACAATTCGCACGACATTATCTGATCCAGGAAAAGTTTCTGTCACCCTTCCTCTTGGCCAATATAATGGATTTTTGTCTGTCTTAAGTAAAACTAAATCTCCGACTTTGATGTTTGTTGCGTTTTTCTTCCATTTAGTACGTTCTTGCAGCGTATGTATATAATCCAGACTCCAGCGCTTCCATAGATTTTGCGCAAATTGCTGAACCTGTTGCCAATGTTTGAGTCTGTTGGATGGTATTGTGGTGACATCTCGCTCTGGAATAATGGATAATGAATCGCCTGTGAGAAAATGACCTGGCGTAAGACATCAAAATCATTTGGATTACTCGACATTGGATACAATGAGCGTGAATTAAGGATAGCCTCAATTCGAGTAGTCAACGTCATCAGTTCAGGTTTAGTTCATCAGTTAGTACTGAATTTCCCATTATGCGTGTGAGATGGTATTTGACACTACGAACTGCCCGTTCCCATAGTCCACCGTGATGCGGTGCAGATGGGGTTTGAAATGGAAACGTATTCCATGTGCAGCTGAAAAATTGTGAATTTTGGTTTGAGACTGACTACTCTTTATTGATGTCTGAACTATTTTCCGCAATTCTGAATTGGCGCCTACGAAATTGGTTCCACAGTCAGAATAAATATCAGTGCAGATTCCTCGTCTAGACACGAATCGGGTTAGAGCCGTAATAAATGCATCTGTAGTGAGATCTGTCACAACTTCAATATGCACAGCCTTTGTCACCATGCAGATGAATATGCCGAGGTAGACCTTTATGATTTTCCCGAAACGCAAGTTGATGATCTTGCATGGAAGTGGACCCATATAATCTACTCCAGTAGATATGAAACGTTTGGCAGGAGTTGTTCGAACAGCAGGTAAGTCCGCCATGATTGGAGTAGGAATTGTGTTGCGATGGCGATGACAAGTAATGCATTTGTGCAATAGACAATGCACTAAGACCTGACAATGCACTACGAGACCTGATGACACTCTGTGCGTTGAGAATCCACACATGTTGATTCAAAACTGATTAGACAAATTGTTCTTATTGTACTATAAATTTGCAGGTTTGCCCTATGTGATCTGATATTGCAGAATTAACTATTATAAATGTTATATCCTCTCTAGTTATGTTTATGCAAATGCAATTGATAGATGTTCTACTGTGAATAGTTATCCTGGTTGCTGGAAGTGGACTTCGCCTGGCTCCAAAAATTAGCAGCACAAGTGGGTCATTGTGTGTGTGTTTGTAGTTAACCGGTCTATGTTAATGTCACCCATTAAAATAAAGTTTTTAGTTTCACCTTGGAATGAGGAAAGTATGTCTGATACAGCATCAAAGGTTAACTTGGCTTGTCCCCCTAGTGGCCAATAAATCCCGAGGATGAACAGGTTTTTGTTTTTGATGGTTATTTTGCTAATGCTGCCTCACACATTCTTTCTATCGTTACATCACTTATATCTATATCTTCAGCCTTAATGTTGGGGGTCTCTTGTACATAGATTGCTACTCCTCCTAACCTATACTATTTGCTGCTATAGTGTGTAATTAGGTTGTAGCCAATCATCTTTGTCTGCAATATACTATCTGCGTTGAGACCATGTTCAGTAATTATTAATATAGTAGGTTGGAGTTCGCTCATTAGGTGGTTAGGTGGTAGTCGCTCATAGGGTGAAAAATAGTGATTTGTTTTACTTGGTTGTCTGTAGGGTGGAGTTCCAATAGATCTGAGTGCTTGAGTGCTTTGTTTGTGTCTTTTCTTTTTTCTGTTCTATTAGTAAAATACCCTCGTTGCAGCAGACCTGCGTACTCAGCGAATTTCTATTTCACTAATGTAATAATAATATTATATGTCAAGTTTTATCAATATCTTTCGATAAATATATGAGTTAGTTATTTGCCTATTCTTCATAAGATAAACGCGGGAAAGAGTATGTAGGTTTGCCGCTGTGAGGAACTCTGAAAGTAGGCATTTATAGCATGAACAATTTTTATTTTGACAATTTGTACAAATTTTCATCAACATCTTTCCATAAAGGATTTCCTATTTTCCATATGATTAACACGGGAAATGAGTGTGCAGGTTAGCTGCTGTGAGAAACACTGAAAGTAGGAATTTCTAGCATAAACAATTTTTATTTTGACCAATAATTACACTAAGTTTCATCAACATCTGCCCATAAATAAAGGAGTTTACCTATTCCCTATATGATTAACATGGGTAAAGAGTATGCAGGTTAGCTGCCATGATATATAAATAAACTATGATTTTTAAGCATAAATGGATGTATCTCAATCACACGAAGCTAAATATCAAGTTTTATCCAAAAATATTGATTGATAAGTGAAATATTATTTTTCCTTATCATCCATAAGAATAACATTGAAGCCCCAAAATACAACGTAATGTGTTTAGATTTTTTAATGTCTCGGTAACTGTTGGAGATAGAGAAAAACTTTAAGGAACTAATTTATATACTTTTTTAAGCTGATTTTAGTGTTTGGAGATAAAATTTGAAAATGTTTTAAATTACATATGAAAAACGCAAAAAAAACAATTTTTGAGTACAAAACCCCCCCAAATTACTCATTCCGATTGACCGATATGTCTGATTTACGAACTTGTCCGAGCAAATGTAGGAATACACGTCTCTATATCTCTCTCTGCAGGTTAAGTGTAAGAAAGGGCCATGTGGCCCTAACTTTGCCTGTTAAAATAAAGAATTTTTCATTTCATTTCTCTCTCTCTCTCTCTCTCTCTCTATATATATATATATATAAAACAATAGTCGTTAAAATTTAATATATATATATATAAAATTTTAACGACTATTGTTTTTGGTCTCTGTGCACCTAAAGAAGAAAAAATAAGATGGTCCCGGGCTTAACTCTTGCCATGAGACCTACGGTAATAGCTTCTTCCCTATGGAAAATTCACAAAAAGGAGCCAACTTCTTTGTAGTAGCTTTATGAGAAGGTATAGTCCTTGATTGTTCATTATTATTGTTTGCTTTTAGTTCTCTGTTAAAAAAGCCTTCATATGTTTCACTTTTAGGGACAATTTTAGCGGTCCTTCTGTTGCTGTTTTACTGGTTCCCCCAGTTAACAATGTTGCTTGTAGTATTGTCTTGCGGCTAGTTTCCTCAGTCAGTGTTGATGGACAGTTTTTCTGTCGGGGTTTGACTAATTCCCCCAGTTAACTCGGTAGATTGAATCATTGTTAGGGAGCTTAGTTCTCTTGTCGGATTTGAGGATATAATTTTTAGTATTTGTAGTGATACTGTGTGGCTGAGGGTACGTATTTGCTAGTTTACTTTTAGTGACTTTTAGTGAGACACTAAAATTGTTTTTCCTGTTTCTCCTGGGTAGAGATTTATTTAATTTATAAGAGAGAGGGGTACTGTGTGTTCAGGTGGGTCAGAGCCTGTGAGAGATTGCAGAGTGTTTTGTTAGTGACAGTTTTATTGTTTTTTGCAGTGAAAATTGGAGCTTCTTCTTCAGAAATTGGTTTCATATTATTAGCTATTTCAGTTTTTAGTGTGTTAATTTCTTTCTCAAGAAGATGTTGTTTAGATTTTAGTTCAGCTATCTCAGTAAAAAAAGGTTATGCTGTCAGATGTAGGGAGGGGAAGAGGATTTATGTTTTGTTAATTCCTGTCCAGTTTATGTAACTTGGTGAGTCTTCATCTGAAACATTGTTTTTTAGGTTTCTTTGTAGAAAATTAATTGTATTCTCTAAGCTCTGTATTTTGTGTATGTATTCATCGATTATTTGGTTTTGCTTCCTGTCATTTCCCACAAAGATCTGTTGCATTTCTGTATGTATATGCTTTTCCTTTTCAGAGTTATTGTGTATATCTTTTATCTGTTGTAGCAGTTATTCAATTTTTAAAACACATATTTCTTTTTCTCTTTGTATATCCTCTACTTTCCTCTCTGCATTTCTAAGTTATGATTCTGTTTGAATGTTTTTCGCTTCAATGACTCATTTTTTTTCAAGTAAAGCTGTTCTGATTTTGGCAGCCATTTTTAAGTTTTCTTCATCATTTTCTGATATCTGTGATGAATTATCACCTAATAGGCTCTTTTCGAGATATTTTATAGACGTGCTCAAGGTACTACCTTTTTTATAGTTGAAGTCTTCATTTTGTACATTAATTTCACCTGTTTCAGCTTCCTTCAAGGCTTGATTGATTTTTTTATTTTTGACGACAGTCTTTTGTCTTTCATGTATGTGTTTGTGTCCTGAGTTTAGACAGACATCTTTATCACATAAAGTAACTGGTTCTGTTTTTTTAAAGTTACCTTAACCCTAGAAGTGGCAAGCTTTTTACTCTTAACTGTAACATAAAAATTATTACTAACATCTTCTTGAAATATCAAAGTTTAAACAAAAAAAGCTTAAAACATGCCCCCCCCTTATAACCACTAACCGCAAAAGCAAAACAGGTGTCCACTGCAATCCCAATTAAGCCTACAAATGCCATCAACTTCCACCCAAGCCGGTCACCGTTTATTTAAGGTGGGCCCTCCACTCCGCTACACCACACATTTGCAAGCCAAATTGGGATTGCTCATGGTCGGGATTCGAACCCTAGCACTTCCGAATGGCTAGAACGTTACGCTCGTCAGCGTAGCGCGTTAGCCACCTCGGCCATCCAGTGCCTAGGAAAAGAAAGCGCTTACTTGGTTATAAACCTGCCCGGTGGCAGGCTCGTGTACTACAAGAGCAGTTTCGGTTGTTGGCCCCCAGAGGGAAACACGGTCGCGTAGGCGATAGTGTCAACAACAATTCCACAAAACTGACGACAGATGCCTCCACCTGCCAATTCTTATTGAATATGTAAATGCGTCGTAAATTACGACTTTGCCATTTCTAGGGTTAATATAGCATATAAATATTAGTTGGATGTAAAACGAATAACAATCCTGTTAAATTATATTTATATTCTAAAATAACAAAAAATGTTATTGTACTGTTGAATCCACAGTAATGGTGGTGTTTTTAGTAATCACATATTGCTTTCAGCTGCCTCCTTTCACTATGGTAACCAAGGATGAGAATGGGAACGAAAACTACACTGGGTACTGTATCGACCTAATTGACGAAATCAGTCATATGTTGGGGTTCGAATATGAGCTCTATAAAGTACCAGACAACACACCAGGAACAATGGATGAACATGGGAAGTGGAGTGGAATTGTGAAGGAGGTTTTAGAAAAGGTAATTTATTATGTATTTTGTAGTGTTATGGGCTTTTAAATATCAAAAATCATTTTTTAAAGTTTTTCTTAAAACTATAAAGGTAAAGTATTCTAACAAAGAGTAAAAAGCATTTGAAACAAGAAAGCTTTTTAAGTGTCTCTTAAATAGGGTAAGAGAGTCTTGGTATCTTTTTGCCATAGGCAATTTGTAAAAAAGTTGATCAATACCTGTGTAAACCAACTCCTCTCAAAGGCTGCAGTTCTATGCCTCGGATAACAAAGATTTTTTTCCATTTCTCATCTGGTGGTCATGGAAATGAAATGTTCAGACTAAACTTTAATTTAAGTAATATAGATTAATATATTATATTTTTGATACTATTTCTTTCTTTACTTTTAAAAATTATCATATTTGAGTGGTGTCTTTTTGCATCATGCCATAGTTTTTTTTGTGACATAAAAAGATATGGATTTTACAGATTTAATTTTTAACTTAAACAAATAGAATGGATGGCAATGATTTTTAAGTATTGAAAAAATAAAGATTGTTTAACTATTGAATTGTTCTTAGGCTATTTTTATATTTTTCACTATATTTTTTCACTTATTTGAGTAGAGAGCCGACATCAGCCCGTTACAGCCTAGCGACAGGATGTAATGGGGATCACCTTGCCTTTTTACGATCTTATCAGTAATAATTAATGGTATTTGAGCAGAGAGCAGACATCGGCCTGAGCTCCATGTCAGTTATAGCCAAGCGACATGATGTAGTGGATTTTATGATGCCTTTTATGACATTGTCAGTAATAATTAATGGTATTTGAGCAGAGAGCAGACATCGGCCTGAGCTCCATGTCAGTTACAGCCAAGCGACATGATGTAGTGGAGTTTATGATGCCTTTTATGATATCGTCAGTAATAATTAATGGTATTTGAGCAGAGAGCAGACATCGGCCTGAGCTCCATGTCAGTTACAGCCAAGTGACATAATGTAGTGGAGTTTATGATGCCTTTTATGACATTGTCAGTAATAATTAATGGTATTTGAGCAGAGAGCAGACATCGGCCTGGGCTCCATGTCAGTTACAGCCAAGCGACATGATGTAGTGGAGTTTATGATGCCTTTTATGATATCGTCAGTAATAATTAATGGTATTTGAGCAGAGAGCAGACATCGGCCTGAGCTCCATGTCAGTTACGGCCGAGCGACAGGATGTAGTGGAGTTCACAATGCCATTTTACGATCTCATTGGGATGAATATCTTAATGAAAAAAAGCAAACCATCAACAGCATTCTTCAAATTCTTCTCTGCGATGGGAAGTGACGTTTGGTTTTGTATCATTGTTGTGTACTTCATTGCCAGGTATTTATCCTTGTCTAATTTTCAAGTCGTTTCAAAGTTATCTGTACACACCCCTTGCAAACCCCCAAATTTTACATCCCTAAACATACATCCCGTGCACCCCGAGTTCATTTATGGAGTAACAAATATTTATGTAAAATTAATTTTATCTGAACTTTAAAGTAGGTTTAAACAAGAGTTTTTCATCCATGGGTTATTTTAAGGCCTAAAAATAAAAGTCCAAATATAAGTTGGATAAGTAAGAATACAATTTGCGAATCAGTTCTCCTAACATTACTAATTTAAGTTCTCTGTCATTTTGAGGTCTAATAAATTTACAGTGGGTATACTATCTGAAAGTCTATTTACTGAACCATGAATCAATTATTTGACCTCTTAAATAGCCTCAAAACAAAAAACAAAAATTGGTGCTCATATTTCCCCATATAGATAACAAAAGAAGTTTGATGAAATTCACAGTACTTTTTGTCATGATTTTTTAGTTTAACAAATACTTATCATTTATAGAAATCAAATTTTTGGGGAATGAATATTTATGCTTCTCTTAGATTTTCTGAGAAAAAACTATTAGAGTTTATAATTGTAAAACAGATTTATGAGTTAGTCATCCAAACCAATAAGAATAAGAACTTTATTTGTCGTAAAACATTGAAATGCATTGACATTGTCATCAGTAACATTAAATACAAACTAAGATATTTTAACTAAGCTAATATTCAATACGTATACATTTAAACTAGTCTCATTTAAGATTAATTTTCCAGTTTATAGAACAAATTTCTTTAATTCCTATAAACACTCTTTGGTAAAAATTTCTTTCAAAGTAATTTAAAATTTTTCCATTGGCAATGTTTTTATTGAAGTAGGTAAATAATTATAGAAGTTAATTGCTATAGAGTTGTGTTTTTTTTTAGAAGTTGTATAATTGTACTTTTTAATTTAATTTTTTTTAATTTCTAGTGTTATAAGTATGGGTTTTACTGTTTGTGTCAAAACTGCTTAAATTTCCATGGACAAGACAGAGAGAAGCTAATACGTGTACAGATGGAAATGTCAATACACTAAGATGGATAAAAAATAGCTTATAATGGGTATGGGGTAGGACACTGAGAATTAACCTCATTGCTCTTTTTTTGTAATAGTACAATTTTTTATTATGTGTACCGTTGCCCCAAAGTACGATTCCATAAGATATTATACTATGGACATGCGCAGAATAGACCTTTAAGAGGACATCATGAGGGACGCAGGGACTGAGACTTCTTATCAAGTAGATTCCTTTTGACATTTTGGATGCAACATAGTCCCGGTCCAATTAGCTAGGATAATCTACTCTCTGCTGTAGTTATACAGATATAGACTAACTGGAATATATAAATTACAATAGCACTGTAAATAATTATAAGTCTTACAGCAGCCTTAAATATCAGAGTTGATAAGGCAGAATTACAGTGCATATTTTCAAGAGAGATCAAAAGATAAATTACACAATGTCTTACATTAATAGCCTTTTTTATAGCATGATAATTTGTTTATCAAGCAATCTTTTGTATGACATACATTGTATAGAAAATGGCTGTGAATAAAAAATTGTCACACTCATTCATATTGTCATGAATATTTTATTGGGTTGTATTAGACAAATTA
Source organism: Nephotettix cincticeps (assembly GCA_023375725.1). Taxonomy (NCBI): domain Eukaryota; kingdom Metazoa; phylum Arthropoda; class Insecta; order Hemiptera; family Cicadellidae; genus Nephotettix; species Nephotettix cincticeps. The sequence goes on from CM041791.1 coordinate 50,792,016, forward strand.
TATGTTTCTCATGTGAGTTTACGTTTAACTTACATTAAATTTTTATTTTTGATAGCGCTTTGATCTGGACGTTTGAACAGTTCAGTTTGTTAATTGATCAAGAGTATCATAAACAATTGTGGGGAACTGAGAATAGAAGAGATTTCACAATCAAGGAGTGCTTTTGGTTCTGCATGACTTCTTTGACTCCCCAGGTGTGCAGGTATTTTAAGAAAAGATAATCTTTGCATTTATTTATAGTATAATAATTGACTCGCTAGTAAAATAGGTTGTCTTATGCATTCAATCCTATACTTGAATGGCGTTGGTCCCAGGGTGGAGGCGAAGGGTTGAGTACGACTTCTGGCCGGGTGGTCGCTGCCATCTGGTGGTTGTTTGGCTTCATTCTGATATCATCGTACACAGCCAACTTGGCAGCTTTCCTCACAGTGTCACGGCTTGACACCTCCATAAACTCTCTTGAAGATCTCGCTAAGCAGTACAAAGTGCAATACGCTCCCATGAACGGCTCTCAGGGTCAAACCTACTTCCAGCGCATGGCCACGATAGAGACCAAGTTCAAGAGGTCAGTGATGTTGGCACAAAGAAACTAAACCTTGCTAACTATTATGTATCAAAATATTTAAAAATGAAGTTAGTCACTAGTAATTATAAAATTTTGAAATTGTACGAGATATCTACTAATTCTCCATCCATAAATATTAGTGAATTAGAATTAAGGAGTATAATTACTAGTAAATATTAGAGAGTTATAAGTGAAGTGAATTTTTGAATATAGTATTTTATTTATAGAGTACACTAACTTACCATTACTGGTGTACGTAATAAAGTAGCTCCTGCACCAATAAATTGGAAGTACAAATTCTATAAAAATCGTTCTAAAAATGGATACTCTACTAAGATTGATTCGTCAGATTACTAAATGACCTGCATCTGAAGGTAGAAGAGTGTGTTTCAGAGAATGGAAGAACATGATTACGAAGGGGAACTTAAGTGCACAAGAGAGGTCAGAATTGGCACTGTGGCATTACCCTGTGGGGGACAAATACACCAAGATGTGGAAGACAATGCAACAGGCCGGTTTGCCCCTCAACCTGCAAGATGCTGTGGAGCGCGTACTTGCTTCTAAATCTTCGAGTGAAGGATTTGCTTTGATAGGCAAGTTGAGTGTCATGGAGAAAAGAAAAATAGATCATCAAGATCCAAGATTCTAAAAGCGATTGATTTATTAAATATATAACGTTCATTTAAAAGCGTTACTATATTTAATAATAAAACTAAATTTTTAATAAATTATTCCAACAAAAAATGTAAACAACTTGAAACAAAAAGTTCTTCCTAATTGAATGTCTCATACCAATTTCCATCTCTCTTTAACAGGGTTAGTGTTTTGTAGGCCTGGAAAAGTAATTGACGCAGTGATTGATTATTATAAAGTTAATTATAAATCGTAAGCATTTTGGAGGTCTGAAAAGTTTTTCATACCTTTCTTTATTGGCACTTTGATATATTTATTAGCGAATTTCCCATAGGGAAGAAGCTATTACCGTAGGTTTCATGGTAAGACTTAAGTCCGGGACCATGTTATTTTTTTGTCTTTAGGTGCCCAGAGACCAAAAACAATAGTCGTTAAAATTTTAGCGAATTTCCTACAGGGAAGAAGCTATTTATATATATATATATATATGCTATTTATATATATACCTATATATATTTATTTATATATATATTTTTTTATATATATTTAAGAAAAGGAATGTGTATGATGATGACTTACCTGTATTTTTAAATAGACTGATGGATACATACTGGGATTTTTCTAATATCTCGGATTCTGAGGGTGTTTTCAACCATTTTTTTTAATCTGTTTATGGAAAGATTGGACTTTGTTTTTCCCGTAAAACTCGTGAGACCCAAGCCCCGCACTAGTAGTATGCCTCGAGTTGATAAATCCTGGTACACTGAGGATCTAAATAAATTACGAAGATACACATCCTTCTTGCGTGACTTATATAAAATGTCCACTGACCCTTTGCGGAAGGAGAAAATTAACTGTTTGTATGCTCAGGTTAAACAAAAGTACCGATATAAAGTACATGAAGCTAAAAAGAGCTACAATGCTAAAAAAATTCAGCAGGCATCCAACACTTGTAGGGCTGCATGGGATATAATAAATTTACACAGAACTCCCAGGTCTACGACTGCAACTTCGGCTTCTCCGGATGAGTTTAACGAGTATTTCTCTGATATTGCTGCAAAGATTATTGCTGGTTTGCCTGTCTTGCAGGCTGATCCTGCTGACACCCTACAGGATGTAACACCCACTTGTAGCCTCACCCACTGGAAAAAAGTAAACCCAAAATATATCTCCAACCTAGTAAAAGGCTTCAAAGGCTCAAAAAGCCAAGATGTTTTCGGGGTTTCATGCTCCCTTTTGAAGTCTGTAATAGACTCTATAGCTCACCCACTCACTAGTGTTGTCAACCTTTGCCTGGAGCATGGTTGTTTTCCTGAGCAACTGAAGACTGCCCGTGTTGTTCCAGTCTTTAAGAGGGGGGACCCCTCTATATTGTCCAACTATAGGCCTATAGCCATCTTACCTGTCTTCTCAAAGGTTATAGAGTCTGTTATGAAATTCCAGCTAGTTGACCATTTTGAATCCAATAACCTGTTGTGTGATGCCCAACATGGGTTCCGGAAGGGACGCTCTACCGCCACTGCCCTCACAAGCCTAGTCAAGGAAATTACAGACGCATTTGAAGCTGGAGATTCTGTTTTACTGAACATGTGTGACTTGAGCAAGGCGTTCGACGTTGTCTCCCATGCCATTATAATATCTAAGCTCAAGAAGTATGGAGTGGGTGGTGTTGTCCCACCTCTTACCTTGGAAACAGAAGACAGGTGGTTTCCCTTGCTGGCGCGTCCTCAAGAGAACTGCATGTCCGGCACGGCATCCCACAGGGCTCTGTCCTTGGTCCCCTACTGTTCACCATAGTGATCAACGATCTTGCACTAAACCGCAGCGCGTTGCTTTTTGCAGACGACTCCACGCTTATCACTCGTGGGAGGAACCTTGGCCCGTTGCGTGTTGCGGCAAGCGACCTACTGGCTGATGTAATCAATTGGTTCAATCTAAACCACCTCAAGGTAAACGAGGATAAAACCCAGTCAGTGTTGTGCACCCTTAGATCCGACCATCTGGACGACGAGCCTGTGAAGTTGCTGGGTTTCTGGATTGACCGCACTCTAAGCTGGAGGTATCACATAAGTCAGGTATGCGTTAAGCTCTCTCTCGCGTACTGTACCTACTTAGGAAGCTTGCGCTGGTCATTCCCAGATCCTATTTGGTCACAGTGTACTACGCCCTCTTCCATAGCCATATCAGCTACGGCATTACCCTCTGGGGCCACTCACCAGCAGCACATGACATTCTGCTGCTCCAGAAAAAGGCGGTGAGAATTATCACCTCTGCGGGCTATCTGGACCACTGCAGGCCCCTATTTAAAGACCTCGGGGTGTTAACTGTGCACAGCCAGTATATATTGAGCAGCCTTGTGATGCTGAAAGAAAATGAAGGACAGCTACCCAGGCGTGAGGAGCAACATTCGTATGGGACAAGACATGGCCGAAACCTCGACCTGCCCCGCTGCCGTCTTACCTGGACCCAGAGGGGTTACCCCTATTTCGCAAGCAGGCTCTTTAATGGCCTCCCTCTGGAAGTGCGAGAGCTAGACCTAAATATTTTTAAAAAAAGGTTAAGGGACTATTTGGTGGATAGGCCCCTCTACTCATTGAGCGATTTGAGTGACACACCACTTTTCGAATCTTTATGACACCGCCATCTTAGCCTAGTTTTAGTATAGATATTTTAAATCTTCAAATTTTATTTTTGACGCAATCTGTCCAACAATGTTGGTAAATGATGAAGAAATCAAGTATCAAGTAAGTAAGTATCAAGACCAAATTTGGTAGAGACGTGTATTCCTACATTTGCTCGGACAAGTTTGTAAACCAGACATATTCGTCAATGGGAACAGATAGTTTGGGGGGGGTATTGTACCCCAAAAATGGGTTTTTTGCATTTTTCCCATGTAATTTTTAAAAATTTTTAATTTTATCTTTTACCATTAGATTTAGCTTAAAAAACTACACAATTTAGTGCCTTAAAGTTTTTCTCTATCTCCAACGGTTACCAAGACATTAAAAAATCTAAACACAGTACGTTGTATTTTGGGGCTCCAATGTTAATCTTATGAAGAATAAAAAAAATTAATGTTTAACTTATTAACCAATATTTTGGATGAAACTTGATATTTAGCTTCATATGGTTGAGATCCATTTATTTATGGTTTAAAAATCATAGTTTATGTGTTAATCATGGCAGCTAACCTGCATACTCTTTTCCCATGTTAATTGTATGGAAAATAGGAAAACTCCTTTATTTATGGACTTATGTTGATTAGAGTTGGAATAAAATGTCAAAATAAAAATTTTTAATGCTATAAATGCCTACTTTCAGAGTGTTCCTCACAGCGGCAAACCTGCATACTCTTTCCCATGTTAATCTTATGGAGAGTAGGCAAATAACTAACTCATATATTAATCGACAGATATTGATAAAACTTGACATATAATATTATTATCATATTATTGATTTAGAAATTCGCTGAGTACGCAGGTCTGCTGCGACGGGAGTATTATATGAACATACAACAGGCCTATGAATATTCACACCATGAAATAAAATAGAAATTAAATTGAACATAAATACAAATAAAAATTTAAAAAAACACACTGAGCATGAATACAACGATTCAACCAAAAATATTCTTCACAGCAGTTTTAATACATACCAGGGTAGCTTGGGTTCATGTTTAACAAATATCCGTAATCAATCAAGAATTTGATCCTTCATCATATGTTATTAAATACACATCTATAATATTATAAAGAAGAGGTGGTTTCTGTATGTTTGTTTGTGGGTTTGTGTGTTTGTGGGTTTGTTGTGGCAAGTGAACGCAAAAAATACTGAACCAAACAGTTTGAAATTTTACACAAAGACAGATCTTAAACTCATGCAACACATAGGCATACTCATTTCCTTAAAATCCTCTCGGGCTACGCCCTGTGAACGTCCTAAGTTTCAATGTTTACATTTTTAGAAAATGAAAACATAAAATTACTTGAATGTCAACAGCTGTGAACACTAAAATTTGACAGTTCGAGAAGCAGAAGACATGGTTGCTGTAAATACCCTGGGATTCAATGTTTACAGTTTTTAATGTCAACATCCGTTTACTTTACATTTTGACAGTTCGGGAAGAAAAAGAAATAAAGTTAATTTTTACACATAAACTGCTGGATCGAAATTAGTGAATTATTAGTTCGAAATAGTGGAATGGTAGATTTTTAATTTTCTCCCGATGCCTGCCTCTATTACGTTAATGCTTATCCTCTCCCAATATTTGACATATGTTACTTTGTCATGTTTAGATATATACTTAGACACGTGTTTTGTCATTTTGTAAACAATAAAGAATTAATTATCAATAACTTAAATGTATCTGTAGAGCCTACACCTCTCAGCCTTTTTTACCCGTGCGAAGAACGGGTACTTTGGCTAGTAATAAATAAGCAAGTGTGTTTTTGTAGAAGCAGAGAGCCAAGTTCAAAAACCAAACTCAAAAATCAATCACTAAGTTTGATTTACCAGGTAACAAAATTCAAGAACTGTTAATTGAATAGTATACCATAACCATTACCATTACTAAATCCTTGATCATGGCCCGATTGACTGGTTGATCGTGTCAATACACATAAAAAGAACAAACTTAACAACATTGAAATATATACTTAGGAAACTAAAATCTTTTGGCCGCAAGGGGTCTCACCAACTTACAGATATCTAGGCAAGGTACACATCAATAGCACAAACTATTTTGCTCGAGCCAAGTTCCCACTCATAAATTTGAAGTGACTGACCAGAAGGCACCTAACCGCCGGAGGCAACTTATTGAACATTTTGAGGGCGAGAAGTGGATTACTGTCTGATGTCAAACTCAGGCAACCCCATGGAATAAGGAGGTCTGCACTGCTTCTGATGTTATAATGGTGAAGCTGGTCATGTGTCATGTGAGTGTGAAGGTCCTTCCTGACTAGCTAGCAGGAGAGAGTCGAGAACAATTGACCATATACTGTCAGCACTCCAATCTCAGAGATTAAAGCCTTACAGTGCTCCCTAAAGAGCCACTGGAGGTCAGAATCCTCACTGCCACCTTCTGATGTAGAAAAACTCTCTGGGTGTTCAGAGAGTCACCCCACAAAACAAGACCATATAATTGGTGACTAAGAAACAGAACGTGGTATTTGTCCAGCAGGTAAGCTGATGTCACCAGATTTTCCCAGAAGGTATTTGCCTCTCGCCAACTTCTTACACTAGTCATCAACGTGCTACCAAGACAGCTTACAATCTATATTTAGGCCTAGAAGCATGACAGGAAGCTGGTTATCCACGCATATCTCTTTTTTCAAACTGCACACCAGAGTTTGAGTTTTCTCTGTGTTAAGTTGGAACTTATTACGTTGGAACCAACTCATGGTCCCTTCCAGGCCTTCTGACATCCTCATCATCAGGTCCTATGTGTTACTGTACCTCATTACATCACTTCATCTTCAATGATACCAACTAACTCCTATTATCAGGCAGATCTGTTTCACTCCATATACTTACCAATTGACTGATATTGTTGCATTTTCTGCATTGCAACTGACTTTAACAAGTCATAAACTTGGCCTAAACAACTGAATATCGAGATTTCCTTTAAATATTTATTACAGATGGATTAACTTTTAGATGAAAATAATTTATATTTTACTCCAATTTTTTTTTTTATAAAATATTCTGAAAAGTAAAAACACATTTTTTTTAAACATCAAGGAGATTATAGACTGCAGTTTACAATTAAGGCAAAATATGTATCAGATACCGGATGTACAAAAAACTAAGAAAAAACCTCTGATGAATAAAATACAGTAAAACTCAGTGAAAGCCACCAGATAATATGTAAGAGTAATCCATATAGGAAAAATATTAGGTAAAATCTAGAAAGAGAGTGAAATAATGAATTGCAAAACATCCTTCATATTGAAATAAAATAATTTTTAGAAATAATTTAGGGAGAGAAAGAGAGAGACAGAACATTTCAGATGGATAATATTCTATCTTGTACAAAATAATAATTCAGAAACTGAAATGCTCATGAAATCCAAATGTGTTTCATTGAACCAACATATTGAAAACAAGAAAAATATCTTCTCTTCCAATTCATGTCTCAAGTGGAGCTTGTCTCCGAAAAATATGTTATAAAAAACCAATCAACAAAAAGAGGCTAATATTTGTGTGAATATCTATTCCGTGATTAGTACTTTTTGAGTGCATATGTAACAACCCATGGCTTTACACACTCAGTGAGTGATGTTGGGGCATAAATATTAAAAGGTAGAACATTTTTAATTTGCAATCTAAACCTTGAACTGCCAAAGAAGGAAAAAGTAAAAGATTCAGAGGTCATAACAAAATTATTTTAGACCAAGAAATATGCATTGAACAGCAAAAAACCTAATTCCCAAGAGACAGATTATATTACCATATTTATTGAGAGTGAAATGTGTTTCAGAGAGTGGATTAACCTGGTGCTGAAAACAAACATGAGTGCCCAAGAGAGGTCTAAATTAGCAGTATGGGACTATCCTGCAGGAAACAAGTTTACCAAGATGTGGGAGGCAATGCAAGAGGCTGGCTTGCCTATGAATGTACAAGATGGTGTTGACAGAGTGCTCGCATCTAAATCCTCGAATGAAGGATTTGCATTGATAGGCAAGTTTGGCTGAGATAAAAATCGCTTAACTGTTAAACTACATTTTGCATCATGTAACCTAAACCAACAGCTTAATGTGCCTTATGAAGCACGGTGGCAGTCTGAGAAATAAATTTCATATGTGTCATGACCGGGAATCGAACCCAAGTATTTTGGGTTGTCCTCTACCCACTCTGCTATGACTGCCACAATCAGATAGTTTTAGGACTCGGATAGGATAAATTTTGGACTTGTCTGATTGAAGTCCAGTCGCAATGGCTAAGGCTGAGACTAGTGACAATGGGGTGGAATCACACTTATTTAAGAATAAACCACTATTAATTCATTATACGTAAAACATGCTATCTACAGTAATAGCTTATTTTTCATAGGAAATTTGCAAAAGCACAAGATTCATATCACAAATTTTATATGTATACTGTTATGAAAGCAAATTTAAACTTTTAAACCTTTATCTTATCCTATACAGCATAAAATATTAGTAATTAACTTAAAATATAAAGAATTTTAGGCAAAGTACATCTCACTCTGACCTTTAACATCATACTCTGTCTAAAACTAAAAAATTGTTGAAAGTTCAATAGTTTAGTTTTAACAAGACTTTTGCTTATAGCATTTCTCTAAGAAGTGAGTCACTGTTAATTATTGTTTATTGTTCTCTCATTTCTATTTTCTCAAATGCTTGAAAACATTTATGTATTTATAGTTTCTTTTGAATAATTGTCCCATATTGGTACCGCATATACCAAATGAGGATAAATCAGTGCATGATAAATGTATTTATCAGGACGTTAATCTTACTTATCTATAATATTATAAAGAAGAGGTGGTTTCTGTATGTTTGTGGGCTTGTGGGTTTGTTGTGGCAAGTAAATGCAAAAAATACTGAACCGACCGGTTTAAAATTTTACACAATGGTAGATCTTAAACTCATGCAACACATAGGTATACTCATTTCCTTAAAATCCTCTGGGGCTACGCCCTGTGAACGTCCTAAGTTTCAATGTTTACATTTTTAGAGAATGAAAACATAAAATTACTTGAATGTCAACAGCTGTGAATACTAAAATTTGACAGTTCGAGAAGAAGGAGAAGAAGAAGAAATAGCTGCCGCGACCGTCCTAGGTTTCAATGTTTACATTTTCTAATGACAACATCCGTTTGCACTATATTTTGACAGTTCGGGAAGAAGAAGAAATAATGTTGATTTTTCAGATAAACTGCTGGATCGAAATTAGTGAATTATTTGAAATAGCGGAATGGTAGATTTTAAGTTTTATCTCGACGACTGTCTCTATTACATTAATCCTTATCCTCTCCCAATATTTGACATATGTTACTTTGAAATGTTGTAGACACTCCTGTTTTGTCATTTTATAAACAATGAAGAATTAATTAACAATACCTTAAATGTATCAGTAGAGCCTACACCTTTCAGCCTTTTTAGCCCGTGCTAAGAACGGGTACTTTGACTAGTATTTAATAATCCTATAAGAATATTCTACTGAATATTTTATTACATATCAATTCTACATGCATTTCAAATGTCAATTTTTTCAATATTGATCCCTAAAAATTTTGTAGATTCAGTTGTGTCTACTTTAGAACTATTTATTAAGACTGCCATTCCATTATTTTGGCGTAAGAAGCTTATTCATTTTGTCTTAGTCATGTTAACTTCCAAGTCATTTATTGAAACCACTACAATTTGGTTTGAATTCAAATACAAACTTAATTCAAGATCATGCAAATCGTCTTTCGAAACACATTATTAATGTGTCATCAGCATAAAGACACAAACCAAAATTTTGAATGAACTTAGTCAAATATTTAGTAAATAAAAAATAATATAGGTCTTAAAATAGATCCTTGGGATACTCCTGACTTTATAATTTATTCATTTGAATATTTATACTTTGGAATATTTTCCTTATTGAAATAGGGAATTTAAACAGTTTATATCCTATTTGAAAAATAACTTTTAAACCATTGTTGTTATAATCCTCTTACACCATTCATTCGTAACTTTCCTACAAGCTTTTTATACCCAATAGTGTAAAAGACTTTTCTTAAATTAAAAAAATACTGCAAGGTTTTTTCTTTATCATTAATTTTTCAAAAACCTTTGATGTCAAGTAAAAAAATTGCATTAACTGTAGACATATTCTTTCTGCAACCGTATTGAAAATGGTTAACCATATATATAATGAAAATAAAGTAATCTTAGAAATAAATCAATAAAAATAAATAAATTTGACATAAACAATAATAAATCCTTCAGGAACTGAAAATAATACCTAAAATTCACACTGTACCCAATACTATAATACGAGCAAGGATTGTATTTGTGTATATATATATATATATATATATATATATATATTATCTTTAAATAAGTCAACCGAATACCCTTAGAAAACATTTTAATTATTTCTTCGACATGTTTCGGGAATCATCCCATCTTCAAGAAGTACAAAAATGTTTAACCTAATTTGATAATCTTAATTTATAAATGTAAATAAATGTCATATGATAATTTAAATTTCACTGCATTCAAATTGGTGGAGTGTGTTAGCATGTATTATTTCTTCCTTGTATAATTTTTTCATATATTGGATTGTTTGTTTCAATTTGTGAAGTGTTTAGTATATTATTTTTGTCAATTTGATAGTGAGTATAAATTTGGAATTCTTCTTTTGCATCCAATTTTCTTCCTTTTTGTTCGAAATTCAATATAGTCATATTATGTGTCTTTTATATTTTCTAAGGGTATTCGGTTGACTTATTTAAAGATAATTATATTAGTAGCTCTACTTGATGAACTAAATAGTGAAAATATATATATATATATATAAATAAAATTGAATGTATGTCTGTATGTATGTCCTTTATGCGTTGCCAAACTACTCATCCGATCGCCATGAAATTTTAGGAAGTTGCTCTACATGTGTCCGGGAAGGTTTTAGTGAAAAAATATTTTCGAGAACCCCATAAGTTCCCATTTTATGGCGTTTTAAATTTCTAATGTTAACCTTATGGAGAGTAAGTTTGTTTACAAAATGTCTACAATGAAAACATTTGATTTCTTAGCTAATCAATAATCAATAATCAATATCAATATCAATATTTACTATCCAATGCCATCTGAATCATTCATTAATGTTAAACTATGAAGTAAATGTGTACTGTAAAAAAAGAACAGCTTTATTCACCACGTTAATAGTTTACGGTTTTGGGGGATTATGTATTTATATTTTTATTTTCTGTCTGATTAAAATCACGTGTTTATATGATAATTTTTGTTTAATATGACAATGTTTATATTATTACGTTTATCATAATAATCAACTGTTAAATATATTTCCTTTAAAAGCCGTATTGCACTTAGTTTAGGTTTGGATTGGATTTGAAAATTGTGAATTAATTCACTCAGATTTATTTGTTTTATGGTAATGTTATTAATATGTCATATCGTTTCAATATTGTTATTCACCATGCCGCGACCTAGAATATATAACCTTTCACAATGAAACCGTAATGCTATTCGACTTCAGAACATGGCCAATCTTAGAGTTAGTACGTATTTACTGTCAGGCGTTACGAAGTTCGCCGGGTCAGCTAGTATATATATATATATATATATATATTTGCACATAGATCTCGAAATGGGCTCTAACGATTTTCTTTAAATTTTAGAAATAACTAATTTCTGAGTAAAAAATAAGTTATAGATAGGTCTAATGTCCAGGAAAATTCTGGTTTTCTTTTAATATTAAGTTTAAAATCTAAAAGAATTAACATTACGCTTATGGAGAATCAAAAGGTTAACAATACAAATCAAAACATCTGTTTATAACTGTTTGACAGTTGTTGATTGAAGATGGTGGTGAACAATATGTGTATAGAAGTTGCATAAATATTTATTTTACGTATGTAATAAATGAAAAATTATCAAATTACTAAACAATTTGTAAAAACTAAAGGGTGAAATAACTGTGCGAAATAAAAGCAGAAAAAAGTATTTCCAAAATCTTCCGTGTTTTGATAGAAAACATATTCATTGTATTGCTTGACAAACCAAGTAACAAACAAACCAAGTAATAGGTGTAAATTAAATTTCTCTTTTGATTTTCGATCCTCATTCTGTTTCTAACAAATTCAGTTGATCACAAGCAAATAATAACTGTAAGGATAATTAAACAGTAAATGATCGGCTAAAACCATCGGGGTTGGCTAAAAGACCTTATACGACACAATTAATTTGGCCTACGCCACAGCTCAGTGGTAGCGCATTGGCCTCGTAAAACAAAGGTCGCGAGTTCCATCTTTATCAGGGCCAATACTTTTTGTTCAGTATTAATTATGGTGTATTAAATCGGTTTTATTTAAACCACATAAATGTTTTCATTGAGTAATAAATGTGTTTTAATTTTTCTAATTAATTTTTATAATACATATCTTATTCTATACAAGCAAAGCTCGGTCACCAGGTACTTGCATTTAAAAGTTACATTCTTCAAGATACCATAGACTTATAAGTTCTGCGCAATTCATTTATGAAATTATCAAAAACCTGTCAAAAACTTTATAAATCTCTAAAAATTTAATTAACAGACCTTAAAAACTAATTATATTAAGATTGACAAATAATTAAATCATAATTCACAATTTTATTTAATGATTCAAACAAGATTTTACAGACGACATCGGCTTGTCGTCATCAGCTTTCTACGTTTCGGGCTGCCACGATAAAATATTAAGACCTCTGAAATTATAGTACTGGTATAGCCCTAAATTTTAGGGCTAGTAATCTAGTTATTGAATCTCAATAATTTGAAAATTAGTCATTTAAAAAACTATTGACGAACAAGAACATCCAATAAAAAGAAAATGTGGAATAGAAAAGGTGGAGTTATGCGAACACCGAAACAATAAAATAGGTCATTTATTGTAAATTTGGCACTACTGTATTAATAATTTATCGTATTATTCAAAACCGGTGAATTTCAAAATACAGTAGCAACAAATAGTCCATTAGGAAACCTTGGATTGACGACATAAATACTTCATTTTTATTTTTAAAATGAAGTACTGTAGTTTATTATTTTTAATTCAAATACTGTCACAAAATAAGTCATTATAATGATTGAGCTTTGCTATCAAATACAGTAACAGACTGACTTTTCAAGATTTTTAGTTTCTGAAATCATATTTATAAAAAGATACGAATTCCTTAATTTCGTTATCTGCTTTAACACTTTCGTTTGAGCAAAGATCTCCCATGTCTCTGACATAATCTCTGACGAAAATTTTTATTTTAAATTTAAAGTTTTAATGATAGTTTTATACTATCTATCCAAAAGTTTGAATATTTCATGGAATTTACCAGATACTTGTTTCACCTAAGGATTGTAGCCATATTTTGAATATCTACACACCACAAGTATTATTCAATAAAACATTCTATGGCAAAAACGATATACTAGTTAGATTAGATTATTGGACTGGCACAAGGTAGGTATTGTAAGCCAAGTATGAATTAGGATTGAATGCATGATGTATGTTTATAGAACTGATAGAATATTGCCTGAATTAGGTTTGAAGACAAGTTTGACTGCTCATAATACTAAATTATATTTAATAAATAAATTTATTTCCACATCTAGGAGGAATGATACATTTGTAATTTATTTATAATATGGAATTCACTCTATACAAACATTGCCAAAACTTCATTCCCAAATGAGAAAATTTATTTCAGGGGATGCTAATGCATTGAAGTGGTATACCATCACGAATTGTGAACTAAAAATGGTGAGTGTTAGTATTCCATGTTAATTTAAGGGTGAGTGTTTAAGGGAACAGATTAAACAAATACTAAATTCTGTTTATGCATAATTAGTTCATAAGTTAAATTTATTTCAGCGGATGGAACTCTAGTCAAGTACTACTCCATGAGAAATTGTGATCTGCAAGTGGTGAGTACCACTACTACTGGCAACAACTTGATGGTATCTTATAAAAGAGTTTCATTTCTCATATGTGTTGTATACTTTATATTTTGACTACTATTTATTGTAAACATATATATATATATATACACTGTAATATCTGTAAATATGAATGCTGTATCTGAATATCTGTGTCTGAATACACTAAAACCTTGTTTATCCGGTACTCACTTATCTGAAATGGTTCAAAGAGAAAAATAAAAAAATTGCTGGAAAAGTACAGCACCATTTGCGACAACCTAAACGGCGCGGGCTGTATTCGGCCGGCACTGCAAGGCGGTTTTGGGCGGTAACTGCGCAGCGTTTACAGCTGGTACTGCGTGGCGTTTATGGCCGACTGTTCACAATACTGTCGGTCGAAAAAAGTCAACTGTGTATAAACACTATAATCAAAGAAACGCAACCGTAATGCGCTCCCATATTACGGGCACGGTATATAAAAAACCGAAGGTGTTTATTTATCTTTTTCTTCCGAAAATCGGTAAAATGGTTTATCCGGAAATTCGCTTATCTGAAATGACCCTGGTTCTATCGAATCCGGATGAACGAGGTTTTAGTGTACTGTAAATATCTAACAGTATTCTTTAATATTCCCTACAAATCAGTCTCTGAATAAAATAAAATTGTGAAAGGAGATTAATGTTACGATAAAAATTCCAATAAATATAAGTGATGGCAATAATTAAAATTACAAAATCTCTAATTATTACTTGAATCCCTCATTATCGCTTAGGTGAAAAATATCACTTCTGATGGATTTTAGAGATATGTATTAGCTACAAAAATGAAAGACTGACACAAATTTTTTTTGGAAGGGCAGTATTTAACGCACCCTACTACATTTGTCTAAATTGAGTAGAAGTGACTCCTGTCTTAAACCTGCCTTCTGCGCTGTTTCTGAAACATACTTGCCTCAACCTCTCAATATTTAAGTTTATTTAAAAGTTTCTTTAAATGATTCGTGTTCAGTGTATTTTTACTTTCTCCCTCTATGCATGGTATATGAAGAAAGTATTTATTCTAAATTTTTTGAATTTGACGTGAGTGGAAATATCCATCCTCATGTCTGTAAACAGGGCAGTTCAAAAGTTATGGAGTTATGTCACCAAAATATACCTTATAATACCCCCGTCGCAGCAGACCTGCATATTCAGCGAATTTCCAAATCAATAATGTGGCAATAATAAATAATACAATTATATGACAGGATTGATCAATTAATACCTGTTGATAAATTAGAGTATTTGCCTATTTTCCGTAACATTAACATGGGTTTGCAGGTTTGCTGCTTCCAAAAAAAAAAAAATAAATAAATAAATAAATAAATAATGAGGGAATATTAATTTTTCCTTATCCTCCATTAGATTAACATAGGAGCCCCAAAATACTGTGTACAATGTACTGTGATTAGATTTTTTAATGTCTCCACATCCGTTAGAGATAGAGAAAAACTTTAAGTATTTAAATTGTTTAGTTTTTCATGCTGATTCTAATGGTGAAAGATAAAATCCAAACAAATTAAATTACATATGAAAAACGCAAAAAAAACTGAGTACAAAATCCCCCGAACTACCCGTTCCGATATGTCTGGTTAAGAACTCGTCCGAGCAAATGTAGGAATACACGTCTCTACCAGCTGCTGTGAGGAAGACTGAAAGTGGGAAGTTATAGCATAAACAATTTTTATTTTGACCAATTATACCAAGTTTCATCAACATCTGTCCATAAATAAATGAGTTTACCCACTCCCTATATAATTAACATGGGATAAGAGTATGCAGGTTAGCTGCCATGATAAATACATAAACTATGATTTTTGAACATAAGTGGATGGATTTAAACCACATGAAGCTAAATATCAAGTTTTATCCAAAAATACTGATTGATAAGAGAAATAATAATTTTTCTTATCCTCCATAAGATTAACATTGGAGCCTCAAAATACAACGTACTGGGTTGAGATTTTTTAATATCTCGGTAACCATTGGAGATAGAGAAAAACTTTAAGGCACTAAATTGTGTGGTTTTTTAAGGCGATTCTAATAGTGAAAGATAAAATTTGAAATTTTTCAAAATTACATGAGGAAAATGCAAAAAACCATTTTCGGGGTACAAAACGCCCTCCCCCCAAACTACCCATTCCGATTGACCAATATGTCTGGTTTACGAACTCGTCCGAGCAAATGTAGGAATACACGTCTCTACCAAATTTGGTCTCGATCAGACCATTTATACGAGAGTTCACCATTGTGTTCACAGACATATATATATATATATATACATAAAAATTTTAATGACTGTTTTTGGTCTCTGGGCACCTGAAGAAGACAAAATAACATGGTCCCGGGCTTAACTCCTGCCATGAGACCTACGGTAATAGTTTGTTCCCTATGGGAAATTCGTTAAAAAAAGTTATTAAAGGATACTGAGTTGATCTCTTCAATTATACTTAATATACATATATATAAATTTTAACGACTATTGTTTTTGGTCTCTGGGCTCCCAAAGAAGAAAAAAATAACATGGTCCCGGGCTTAAGTCTTGCCAAGAGACCTACGGTAATCGCTTCTTCCCTATGTTTTTATTTACCAGCAGGCTTTGTGCTTGCTGATATTTATTGTAGAGAGGAACCTTTTGAAGGTGGAGAATGTTCTGTGTTTGTTAGGGAAGGATTAGATTTTGAAATATTAAATGTCTGTTGTTTTAGCTCTATAAGTGTATTTAAAGTGGTTACTATTATTTTAAAGAGTTGCGGAACGATTGTAGTTAGTATCTACCGAACTCCTCAATCTGACATAAACTTATTTTTTAGCAAGTTAGACAATTTGTTAGGATTTATTACCAAAAAGCTTAGGCCACAGTATGACTTGATCATCACAGGAGATTTCAATATTAATATACTTGAGGACTCGCAGGATTCACAACATTTCTTTAACCTTATGATCTATATTGCTTAAACAAAAAGCCTACAAGAGGTTTAGCTTGTATTGACAATGCCATAACAAATACTCAATATAATGTAACAAAATGCCTAGTTTTAAAACCACACATCTCAGATCATGATAGCTTGTTTTTTCACATAACTAAAAAAAATACAGTTAATAACGAGAGAGAAATGTCATCATATACTTATAGGGATCTGAGTGTAGAGGCTACTAATAGTTTTCAAGTAGTACTAAGTATGACTGATTGGAGTCCCATGCTTTCAGAGAACAATGTAGAACTGTTGTTTTCTAATGTATTAAATTTTCTTAGAATTTCTTTTGAGGAATGTTGTCTTCTTAAATTAAAATAAACGGTACCATTGAACTGACACATACTTTCTCCCTTAAAAGTTCAAGAAAGACAATCTGTAATAAACCATCATGTTCTTCAAAGTTCATCTAAATAAATACCATTTAATAATTTATTGTTGCAAAAATAATCATCCCGTTTCTGAAAATAAAACAAGAGAGGCAAAGTTAAATTAATTGTTCGAACTGTATGGGGGGAAACACCCCCCCCCCCCCCGGTAATACCAAGCTTTTTTGAGTTGGTTCTGTTAGGTGATTTGACCTTACACTTCATACCAAGTTAGTTTCATGGAAAACGGTTAAAAAAATAAGGAAGAAATTGATATTTTAATATTCTCCATAAGAATAACGTTGGACGCTTTCAGACAACGTACTGTGTTTATCATGGACAGTAAATTTAACTTTTCTCTGGAACCGTTAATCGTAGACAAATAATTCAAAATACTAATTTGTTTAGTTTTTTAAGCAGGTTTTAATGGTGACAGCCAAATTATACTTTACTTTTATTGTTTTCGCTGAAAATTTAAAAATTTGATTTTTCTGACATTTAAAAGCCCATAACATTTGAACCGTCATTTTTACAGACATGCGGGTGGTGTCAAATTATTTAGTACTCTGTGCACTATAAACTATAAAATTATAATCAAAATCGTTAGAGCCGTTTTTGAGAAATTTGGATTTTTCACGTTTTTTAAGAGTTTTTAGGGGTGAACTACCCTTAAAAATCAAAAATTCAAAAAAACGAAAAAAACGCCCGGAGATACCGTGAATATATACATACATGCCAAATTTCATCTAAATCGGACCAACGGGGTAGGCTGTGGCACTGTACACATCCAGACACACACACACACACACACACACACACACACACACACACACACACACAGACAGACACACGGACGGACAGACATCACCTCCAAACCCACTTTTTTGGATTCAGGGGACCCCAAAACGGATATATCCACCCTCAACTCAAATTCGAAAATTTTGACGAAAACAATACTTTCTCCATATACTACGTATAAGGGGAGAAAGTAAAAACAGAAAAAATATTAACAAAAACAAACAAACAAATGGTACAATCAGGATTTAAAAAATATTAAGGATAAAATTATTGTGTTCTATGATAGTTATGTTCAATGTAGAGATTACAATCAAGATAGGAAAAAAAATGGAAAGAACTGTATCAAAAAGAGAAAAAGCATTACAAGTTCAAAATAAGTGAGGCAAAAAACAATGTAATAGTGATTTCATTGAAAATTCTAAAAATAAATGCAGAGCTGCGTGGAAAATCGTTAGGAAAGAATCTGTAAAAAAGAGTATAGATATGAAGTGTCCAAGTGACTCGAATGAGTTTAACAATTATTTTGTCAATGTGGCAACAGAAATTAATAAAAATATACCCCCCGGAGATGGTAGGGGGGTATATATCTATTTTATATACAATATATCTACATATATATTTTTTATATATAATATATCTACATACTAGTAGATGTATCTCCCTTGATGAAATAGGAGCACTGCAATATGTAAATATGTAAATAGTATTAAGCTAAGAAATTTGTTTGTTTGGCAGAGTTTAACATAACAGCATATATAAAAGTGTTGTTAGTACAGTAGTTTAACACATCTAATAGTGAGGATTATTATGGGCTGTCAAATAGAATAATCAAAGAATAAGTATTTATGTTTAATAGGGCTTTATCTATAGGGATTTTTTCAGAGGTCCTAAAAGTTACTTAGGTTGTACCTACCTTTAAGAAAGGAACCAAGTCTGACCGATCGAGCTACAGGCCTATATCACTAGTCCCTATAATTAGTAAAATTTTTGAAGCTTGTATAAAAGATCAACTGTATACTTTTTTAGTTTCTCTGTGTAAAGCAATTTGGGTTCATAAGAGGGTTGAGTACAATCAAAGCAGTGGAAAAGTGATTAATTTGATTTTAAATGGCTTTGAAGATAAAATGATGACTTGTGCTACACTGATTGATTTGAGTAAAGCATTTGATTGTATCTCACACAAACTTTTATTGAAATAACTTCAATTTTATGGTCTGAGAGACAAAGAACTTAGTTTAATGACATATTACCTATATAATAGAAAACAGATATTTTATCAGAGTAATGACATTTCTAACACTCAATTAATCAAATCAGGCGTTCCTCAAGGATCTGTGTTGGATCCTTTCCTATTTTTAATTGCCATTAATGATTTTCCTACTAGTATTCCAACATGTAAAGTAATATTATACGCAGACGATACTATGATGGTGCAATCAGAGAAAGATATTGAAAAACTGCAGTTTAATAAGAATGTAGCAATGAGTAATGCAGTGGTCTGGTTTAAGACAAACAACTTACTTATTAATAACAAAAAATAGAATCAATTATTTTTACATTGAGTAAATCATTCTAAGAACGGTCTATTAAATTATTAGGGATACACCTGGATAGCACTTTGAAGTGGGATGTACATATACTAAACCTCTGAAAAAAAACTATCTAGAATTACTTATTTGCTAAGGAAACTTAAACTTAGTGTAAGTAGTGATATCTTAATTAATGCCTATTATGTTTTCTTTCACTCGCTTTATGGAATTACTTTATGGGGTAACAGTGCTAGTATTGGTCGAGTTTTTAAATAGCAGAAACATGTTTTAAGAATTATAAAAGGTTTAAACAATCGAGAGTCATGCCTTCCTGTCTTCAAAGAACTGAAAATAATGACTATTGCATGTTTTTATATATATTTTAGTTTATTAGATGTAAAATAAAATGTATTGGAATATAAAAATAACACACAAAAAATATACCTTAGATTTACTTCCTGATAGACTTTTGAAAACCTAATATAAATACTTTTTTCATGAAAAGAAGGCTATTTAACAAATTGCCTCACTCAGCTCAAACTATCAGTCTTCCTAAATTTAAAAAGTGCTTGAGTAATAGGTTAAAAAATCAGGTTTTTTTTACAAGGTTGATGATTTCCTATCAACTGAATATAGCCAGTTATAAACATTACTTAATGGATAAATTCAGATTATGTCTTAATACATGCACCTATATTAGTGTTAAATGTTTTATTGCTGTACTATTTGTTTCTTTGGTAATTTTTGTCCATGTTTTAAATTGAATTGATAAAGTAATTGTATTTTGATTGTTGTTATTTGATTGTAATTTTAATTTATTAATCATGACAAAATTGAATGTGCATCACTGTATGTCTAAAGATGAATAAAATTCTTGATTCTAGCACTTTAGACCGCATGGTCATCCAGGACCCTTTGTTATTCTTATAAAAAACCTAAAAATAAATTTATTTCTTATTTCTTGACTATTTTGCATGAAATTGGGTATGAAGTGTAATGTCACTTTACCTGTTATAACATGGGAGTTTAGCTTGATAACCCTCCCAAAATTGTTTAACTCGTGGCAAGAAGGTGTCTGAAAGAAATTTGATAACTGTTTTTATGACATTTTTTAAAATGTTATTTGAATGAACATTAACCCTTTGCGAGCATTTGACAGATATATCTGCACATGTTGTTTTCACCAAGAGCGGCAAACGGATATATCTGCCTATCTGAGCTACATAAGTGGCACACGGATATATCCATCATTTTCATTCTTTGTCGTTTGTCTTTTAGTCTGCTCCCATTTTGATGTAGCTCCACACACACATCAGAGGGATGCCCTACACCCCATCCCCCGTGCAAAAAAATTTAATGAAAGGTGGGAATTTACATTGGATCACACCTTTTGTGATCACAATCTATGTAAAACGAAAAAAAAGTTTCTCCCTATATTAAAATAATCACGCTTATGAGAATATTAAGGCCTGCTCACAAAGGGTTTTAACTAGTGCGATAGTTATGGGTGAGTATTATTTAGTTCACTTTTAATGCGAAATAATATGTGTGAGTTTCCTGTTGATGTTTTCAGTCAATTTAGACGAGCAGAAACTTCATTAATAAGAAGAGGATGTGTTATAAACTAAAAAATAAAAATAAAAATGATATAACTTTATTGTATTTTAGGTTGGAGAAGAGTTTTGCAAGCTTGCTCTGGCAATCATGTTGCAGAAAGGGTCCCCTCTCACTCAGGTTATCAATAGAGCGTGAGTCTTCATTACTATGCAAGTTTTTTAATATTATTGATTATTTGCTTAATCCTTTTTTAGGTTTCAACAAAGACGAATTTTCTACCAAGATATCTAATAATGTCTCTGAACTCCTGCAAGGTGTTACCCAAAATTGTAACAATCTAATTGTAAAACCTGAATCAATAGTACTGGATAAATACAAAATATTTTTTGTGTACAGTACCAGAAGTTTACAGATGATTAGTCTGTGCTCGTGGCTTTTATAACTTTTATGTTTAGAACTTTTATGGGATATTAATATTTACTTTTTTAGTCAGGTAACTTAATTTGTTTATTTCAGAAAATTTTTAGATGAGCATAATGGAGTAGGCAAGCCTAACTATTATAGAACGGCTAGTAGCGTCAGAGACGTGCACACAGGCTAATGACACTGTCTATACATGATAGTACTGCTTGTGCTATCTATTTTTAATTTTTCGTGTCCATTAAGTATTATGTCAACTCAAAATGCATAAGTGTGCAATAGGTTTTTATCAATCATTGGCATTGCATGATCTAATTTACCTGACTGAATTAACCCAGAACTAACTTTAGTTTAAAGCCTTTGGCAACTCAAAAATAATAAACACTATTGTAAATATTTAATAGAGTCCTATCTATGAATCTCCTTAAGAAAAAAATGTGGAGACTAAATTTACAAAAAAAATAGAAAAATTAACTTTTTCCTATTCCAGGCTTGCAACATTACTCCATAAACGAAGACTGAATCAGCTGAAAGAAAAGTGGTGGGATGAGAATCCTGATAGAAAAATATGTGTGGAACAGGACGAATTGACGGAAGGAATAAGCATTTACAATATAGGCAAGTTGAATTATAAATTACAGTTATGTACCGGTTAATATTCCTAACAAGTTAAATGGTTCAATATAACCAAGAGTGATGCAATCACCATAATTCAATGGCGAGAGAATATTTTAATTAAATGGTATAAATTTCCATAGGTAGGCATAATTAATTGGTAAAGATGGCATGGAGAGGCCAGTTTCCTATAGTTCTCGGACACTGTCCGCAGCAGAGAAAAATTATAGTCAGATAGATAAGGAAGCGTTAGCAGTGGTTTATGGAGTACGGAAGTACCATCAATATCTATTTGGTAAACACTTTACATTAAAATGTGACCACAAGCCACTAGTTAGCATATTTGGGCCTAAAAAGGGACTTCCTGTTTTTGCTGCTAGCAGACTACAACGCTATGCATTGTTTTTATCAGGATATAATTATGATATTCAGTATGTGAGGTCTAATGCGAACAGTGCTGATGCACTATCGAGATTACCATTGGATGTTAAGCACCCTAGTGATGACAATTTATTGTGTTTTGGTACCTATTTGCAGTATATTGAGGAGAGTTCATTTCCTATATTGTGTGAGGATGTAAAGTTAGAAACTCATAAAGACCCAGTATTGTGCAAGGTTATAGGCTATGTTAGGTATGGATGGCCTAATGATCTTCCTAACGATGATTGTAGACAATTATTGTTGCCATATTTTCAGAGGAAGGTAGAGTTAGCTGTTGAGCAAGGAGTGTTAATGTAGGGTTTTAAAGTAGTTATACCTACCAAGTTACGTGCTCATGTTTTGAAAGAGTTACATGCGAGTCATATGGGGATAGTTAAGATGAAAAGTGTGGCCAGGTCATATATGTGGTGGCCTAATTTAGACCATGATATTGAAGCACTTGCTAGCAGCTGTTCTTCCTGTCTTTTGGAAAGAGCTAATCCAGATAAGGTAGAATTACATAGTTGGCATTATCCTAGTAAGCCGTGGGAGCGACTACATTTGGACTATTTGGGACCTTTTAAAGGGAAAATTTGTCTTATAGTTGTAGATGCGTACACTAAATGGCTTGAAGTCTTCGAAACAAACACTACTTCAGCTAAAGTCGCTATACAGCAACTAAGAAGCCTTTTTGCTAGATTTGGATTACCCGTTACTATTCATAGTGATAACGGACCACCATTTACTTCAGCTGAGTTTGAAAATTTTCTTAAGGCTAATGGTATCAAACATACTACTTCAGCTCCTTATCACCCACAATCTAATGGACAGGCTGAAAATTCAGTAAAATATGCAAAGAATAAATTAAAATGTGCTTTCCGTGATAATGCAGATGTTTCATTAGCTTTAAATAGGATATTATTTGATTATCGTAATTCAGTGCATTTAACAACTAATGAAACACCAGCTCGACTAATGTTTAATCGCAATTTAAGATCAAGATTAGATTTACTAAGACCTGATATAAGTTCCTATGTTGAGGAACAGCAAAACAAACAAAAAAGGTATGCCAGAGGTTGTAAGACTAAATGTTTTTATGCTAATCAGTTAGTTCTAGTTAGGGACTATAGAGCTAAAGAAAAATGGGTAGAAGGAATAATTTTGCAACAATTAAGTCCAACCATGTACACTGTCAGTTTAAATTCGGGCATTGTATGGAAACGCCATATAGACCAGCTGATCCTTCTTGACACCCCTCCTTCCCAAACAACATCTGTAGCAGAGAGCCAAGCAGTAGCGGTGACAGTTCCGATAGGTGAGTCACGTGGTGTACCCAGAAGCCCGGTGCAGCCACAGCTGATGGAAGATGACGTCACGAGGCAGGACGCAGGCGGAACCTCTCCCCTCCATACACATCATACGCCTCCTCCACGTCATTCCTTACCGCGAGTTACCACTCCAGCGGTTCTCCCCCCCTCTCCAGCTAGACAAAAAGCAGCTGAGCCTATTGTAAGGCGTTACCCGGAAAGAGATAGAAAACCTACCTTGCGTTTGGATTTGTAACAATTTTTATTACTAACTTACATAATGAAGTTACATTTTATTTGAGTGTTGTTTTTATTCAATTGATATTATGAGTATTTTTTATTATATTTAACAAGTTCTACGTATTGTTACTTGTCTTGTAATATTTTAATATTATTATTGTCGTATTACATTTATCCAACTTTTCAAGACTCTGTTGCTGCAAATTTTATTTTAAGCCACAATTTAAGTAGGAAGGTGTGATATATACATATCATTGTTAATAAGAATTGTAATAACTCTGTGTCAATCTGTTTTTACACTCTATGTCAGCTAGTGAGTGGGTCGTACGACCATCGTACGATGTTACGTCATTGTATAAAATAATTCTATTGGTCGATCCGATCACGCCACCTTCCCACCACGTTCCTTGTCGTTAACCGATACAGCGCATTCCGTTCCAGCTCGGACCATCCACCACACCTCGAATTCGGATACTTGTAATAACACAGAGGAATCACACTTATCTAAGAATAAATGAGAAAAAATCAATACAATGTTATCAAAGTTAGATTGGACATAAAAAATCATAAATTTGTCAAAGGCTGAACAAGAAAACTAAAATTTTTACTTCACTGCATTGAAAAGTAACAAATTTTAATATACGCTATACTATTCACGGAATGAAATCAACAGAAACCTTATAATTCGCCAATAAATTACATAAACAGTTCTTAAAGTTAGTTATATAAAACTATGGATAGATTGATAAATAATAATTCTCAATTTTATTTCATGATTCAACTATTTTATTTATTAAAATGACAAAAACGAATCGCCATAAACAAAGAACCAAGATTTGACAGACAACGTCAGCTCGTTGCCATCGGACAAAGGACTCTGAGTGGGAGCAGAGTTGGGAGTATCGGGCAGAACAATATTTAAACCCGTGAAATTATGGTGCCTTGTTGTAATCTAGTTTATTCATCTTAAAATTATCTAAAATGTTCCATTTAAAAACTGATGACACGTAAAATCATTCAACAAAGAGAAAATGTAGAATGAAAACGAGTGGAAAATTTGTTGGTTATGTAAACACTGAAAGACAAAATAGGCCAAATGTAAATTTGACAATACTTTATCGTATTCCTCAAACCCGGAGAACTCGAGAATGTGATAACAAAAAATAGTCCAATATGTCAAAATATTTAAAGTTTAATTCAATCAGACGATCGAATTACGTAGACGATCAAAATTAAATAGTATATATTTTTGCTACAAATACCAGAGCTATTATGATGGTTGAGCTTTGTTACCAAATATTAAATCGACAATTCATGGTTTTTTCTAGCCGAAATCATATTTTATGCGAAATAATATCAAACTGCAATCTGATATTCGGTGAAACTATCAATGACGCTATACTTTGTATTTCAAAATGCAATATCGTGTTGAACTTAATGGGTAACTTAAATACGTAGATGAAGAATAAATTAATCATACCGCATCCTCGGACCGCCCAAGGACGTTCTTACATTCGAATATGTTATGAATTGTGTAATTTCGTCATCTGATTAAACATTTCTGTAAGATCCGTATCGCTGACGTATCTCAAATGGAAAGTTTAGCATTTATCTTTCGGTTTTAACCTCATTTTATACAGTCTATCCAAAAGTTTGGATATTTATAGGATTTTTTCGGATACTTGTTTTGCATTCGAATATCCGCACACCTCTAGTAACAACTCTATCAATCAACCTATTACTCCCTAACAACATAATTTAAGTTGAAATAATGCCTAATCAATTTTTTTTACAGGAGGAGTGTTCGTTGTAATGGCATCAGGTTCCCTGCTTGCATGTATCATTCTATTTTTTGAGTATTGTTGCCCTAAACAGGTTTACATGAGGAGGCAGGCAAAAAAACAGTTCATAGATCAACCTTTACGTAAGTGGTAAAGGGGATCTGCTTGTATCATACCTTAGTCTAAAGTGTACATTAATCAAATTGTTTATAAAAAGACTTTTTTCAGTTAACAATTTTCATACTAAAAAATTGTCATCTTTCACTTCAAAGTATCAGTCAATTAACATTGAAAATTAATCGTAGGATATGAGATAAATAACATAGCATGTTACTGTCTTAAGATATATTTTCTTAACATTATTTTCTTTATTATTTTTTTATCTTCTTAATATTATTTTCTTGTATATTTATATAAGAATAAAAAAATAAAACTATAGCAATTGATTAACATTCTTAACAAATAGCCAATCTTCCAAATATATTAAAATGTTAAAACATAACAAAAGGATAAAAATGTGTATAGTACAATTACTTAACAATGTTGACTTTGATGCGATGATATGCGTTGCCCAGAACTCCCCTTAGGTTCCAGATATTTCTGAATGATTCCGGTTGAGAATTGTAGCTGTTATCTACAGCTTTCACCCACACCTCGACCTGCAAACATATGGCACAAACTATAATAATACTAATTTTAGTGTTTAATCCACAAGAACACACTAAGTAACAACAATAACACAAAAATAAAGAAAAATAAATATTAAAAATTTAGTTTTTCTTCTATTGTATCTATGTAGCTTTTTAGTTGAATTATTATTACAATATGTTGTCGTTATCCATGTGAAAGATTCACCATGTATGGCAATTCTTCTATCAATCATTATGTCACTTGTAGTTTCAATAAACACTTAAAATTGATTTATCAGAAGTATTTTTTCCTTTTCCTTGAAAATTGCTGTAAACAATAGGTATCATTAAACTTTATGATAATGTAAAGAATGTCACATGCAATTATAATGGTCATAATGTAGATGTGAAATGAATGTTCTAAAGTCGAATAGCATTACGACTTCGTTATAAAAGATTAGATATTCTGGGTCGTGGCGTAGTGAATGACAATACTGAAGACATATTACAGTGGAACTTGGTTATAACGTCATTGAAGGGACCACACAATTAATGACGCTATATCCGAGTGACGCTATAAAAGAGGTTACATAATTTTAATTTAAAACCGAGGAAAAATAGGGAAACACATTTTTTACATGAAATTAAGACATTTAATGACGGTAATTTGAAATACACCGTAAGTTTATGTTTATGACTGACTGAACTACTCTACTATATAAAAAATTGAATTTGAAAATATTGCAATGAAGTTCGGCTTGGTGAATTCAACTGTTGGTTCGATTTTAAAAAACAAGCCCGAACACACGTCTGCTGTCTTACGTCCCTCCTCACACGTTCTTATAACTCACACCTTTTCTTCAGCATAACATTTCTCTTAACACTTGCCATTATTTTTCAATACTGTATTCGTAAATTAAAATAACGAAAAACAAACTGTAAAAGACATACACTGAACTAACGATATCTGCACGAACTGTAGGTACGTACGATCAGCATCACAGTGCTTTGATGTGACATGAGTCACTGACACTGACCTTGATGACCGGCGACAGCGGATATAGGGTAGGGGAGGGGGTTGGGGTGGTTAGCGGTAAGACAGCAATAAAATGCCGTTTCTAAAAATAGAATGTAGCTAAACAATAGCCGCAGCCCTCACGTTGCACCACCGACCGAACTTTCTCTCTTTAGCTATATGTTGCCTTCATCTCGGCCCGATTTTCTTGACGTTATATACGAGGTTTGAGAATTTACTGACCATATATCAGGTTTTTCCTATGTAAATACATATAGTTTGGCGGGACCTAAAAATAAATGACGTTATATCCGAGTTGACGTTATGGCCGAGGCCGCAATAACCGAGTTGCACTGTAGTAACATTCCCACAAAACAAATAAATCTGAATAGATTAATTCACGAGTTTCTAATCGAACCTAAATCCAAACCAAAGCTAACTGTAATACAGATTTTATAGGAAAGACATACAACTGATTATTATAATAAATGTTATTAATAATCAGTTTATTATTATTATAATAATATATATAAACATTGTAATTATTTTTTATTTGGTCAACATATGAACACGTGACTTTTAATCAGACAGAAAGTATAAATACTCTACATAATCCACAAAACCGTAAAATATTAACGTGGTTAATAAAGCTGTTCATTTTATACAGCACATATTTTTACTTCATAGTTTTACATTAACCCTTGACGTCCTGGGTGAACTTTTTGTTACATTCAGTCCTGGGTGCGGTCTCACAGACTGACTTTTTGTAAAAAACATTTAAAATTATTTTTTACTATTTTACGTCAGTCTCGTGTTCTGCAATCATTGCTACAATTGTGGTTTTACCATCCAAGTGAATCCAATTCACTTAAAAAAGCATTCTCGAGCCAGTTTTCAAACATCTCTTCGAAATCCGAGTCCAAAACACATACATAAGACCATGGGCCGGGTTGTGGGTCCGGTCTCACAGACCCCTCAAGACAAACAGATCTATAAATATTAGAACTGGAAGACAAGTGACAATAGGGGTCGGTTTCGGTGGTGGGGAGTGACAACTACCTGGCATAGCTGGGGTCATCGTCTTTTGAAACCCTTAAATTCAAATAAATAACTTAAGCGGTCTGTGAGTCCGCACCCTGACCTTTAAGGGTTAATGAATGATTCGGATGGCATTGGATAGTAAAGCATGTTGATAATGGAAAGTAAACGAACAGTTGTAGCTTAAGAAGTCAAATGTTCAGATTGAAGAACATTTGTAAAACAAAGTTAGTTTCCAAAAAAAACCATAAAATGGAAACTTATGGAGTTTTCGAAAAATGTTTTTCACTAAAACCTTCCCTGACACATATAGAGCAATTTCCTAAAATTTCATGGCGATCGGATGAGTACTTTGGCAACGCATATAGGACATACATACATTCACTTTTATACATAGAGATTTAATATCTGCTTAAGTGTGTTACTGCCAAATATTAATAATAACCTAGTTTACTCCCTGTAATTTTAGTTTTATTACCGTTTTTGAAGAGGGGTTGACAGGAACATCACATTGCCAAAGAGACCAGGCCCAGTGGCGGGGAGGGTTAGTTGAATCCTGATTGGTCAGTTGTGCAACATGCCATGTGCAACCCTTGTCAACTGTCACATCTACCCTCACAATCTTGTGGCCTCCGCCGGAAAAAGCATAACCTGCCGTGAAATGCAGTTAATAATGCAAATAGGAAACTTACCTTTCTATTTTTTAGTATTTAATAAATAATAATCATGTTTCTTAACATGTTCTTCATATGTTTTTTTACTTGACACTCAATCATCGCCAAAATAAAAGGTTTTATTGAATCCATTGAAGTACAATTATTTTTTAATTTTACATTTTTTAACTTGATTTGTTTTACAAGATCAAAAAAATACCTGAGATGCCTATATCACTGAGAAAGAAATCTTTTTACCCTGATACAAATATGAGTCTAACTGACTCCATCAAAATTAGGAAAATGAAGATTGTTTTCATTTATCAGACTAACTCTTAAGTTCAGAAAAATTTTTTTGTAAACTTTTCGCAGAAGTCTATTTAATGAGAATAGGCTACATCTATATTTGGCCAATGATGGATAATCATCTTACTGGAAAGTAATCAGTGGTTTAATATTTGTCAACTTAATGTCTTAGTTTATTAAAATATCACATATTTCTGTGGGTAAAATATCTGTAAGCACACCTATAAAACCGTTTAATGTGTCATGAAATTTAAGAGACTTACAAAGAAACCCTGAAAATGTACCTGTCTGTGTATTACTTTTTTCAAAGTTGTGGCACATGTTATTGAGCTATAAAGTACTGACAACTACATACTATAGAAGACTTTCAGCAATTATTTACCGTCAGGAAAATATTTTGTGAAACAAATTTGTCCAAATCTATATTTTTCATATTCCAGTAAGATAATAGCCTACAGACCACATTCACCATTACTTAACCAAATAACTTCAGCTGTTATTACCTTATTGTTACCTTTGTCTAGATTTTAAAACAATTTTTGAAATTAAAACCAGCAAAATTGGAAAAACTGTACCTTTAAGCTGTAGTTTATTGTCTACCAATCGTACACTGGCACCATTGGAAGGCTCTCCGACAGCGCTGATCACTGGTAGCTCCTGTATCGCTGGTGCCGTCTTGAAGTCTACAGTGTCCCAGTCTGTGCTAGGTGAGAAGCCTTTGTAGTCATTCTGTTGCCAGTGAGATTCACTCTCCTTTTCCGACACAATAATACTTCCTGAGTATCATAATTAACATTTTAGTGTTCACAAAAGGAATAAGAGGAGTCTTTAAATACTAACTAACTTGTTAATTAACTAGAATGGTGACAAGTCCTTTAATCCAGCTACGTGGAGGTTACGAATTTTGGATAGTTATGAGCGATGGGAAGTGGATGTGGTATTTATTCTCTTGTGTGGATTAATGTCAGAACTATTGAATACTATGTTCATCTGCAAAGACAATCATCACAATTTAGACCAGTTCATAATTAGTCAGAGGCAAAATTGGCTGTTGGGCGATTAATTAACAGTCCTGTCTAAGGAACATGTCAACTTTAGTCAGTGACAAGACTACAAGGCCACAGTCATCTTACACTCATTTCTCATTCATACTTGGCTTAAAATAGTTACCTGGACAGGTCACCATTTTAGAAAGGTAATAATAATAATGAATTTTGCCTGAGATGATAAATATGTAAATGACATTAGACTAGGCAAGTAAATTTTTCTTAACCATACTAGTAGTCATAGACTCATTAGTACTCTAAGGTAAAATTGGTTGATTTGTAAATACAATGTAAAACCTTAAAATACAACATATAGACTGAAGGAGCAATTGTTTTAATCAGCAGGAGCTCAAAAAGGCGTGTGATATGCCTTTGCATCTAGTTAAATATTTAGTGGTTAATTTACATTATAGTTTTGTTTACTTTGTATTATAATTGTTAGAAGTGTGGTATAGGTAGACCTACCCAGCCACTTGACGCTACGGGCCCCTACCACTCCAGGGACTATTACTCGAACTGGAAACCCATGATCTCTTGGCAGAGCTTGCCCGTTCATCTCGTACGCCAAGAGCACATCACCTCTGGGGTCCATACCCTTCTCTATCGGGATCGATGCTCCGTATGCCACATTGGCCACATCGGTGTCCAAACCTTCAAACTTAACGCCATTTAAAAATAAAATATCTAAAGCCTTATTATTCTGCTGTTACCATATTGACTGACATTATCACACAATATTCTAAGGAATTGGATTTATAACGGATTTATGGGTACAAAGTGGTCTGTTCTTGAGTTATCTTCAAACAACAACTGGCTTCAACTGAGATCACATTGGTGTGCCTTAATAGGCAATTCCTGATCCTTCAGTGTTTTAAATTTCAATCAAACATTTTTTATCTACCCTCAAACGTGAATTTATGATACAGTCTTATTTTTACATAATACATCAAACATGTATTGATGTTTGTAATGAAAATATATCACTAGAAAGAAATAGAATTTCATTTATTATTATTATTACTGAAAAGCAAACAGGGCCGTAACCAAGGCTTGGCAAAAGAGGCCCTCGGCAACTCAACGAGGGATAATCATGAGTGCAAAAATGTTGGATATATTAAACGCAAAATCTAAAGGAATAAGTAATGTAAATACATACATTTTAGTCTATACTTGTAAGAAATTTTATAGAGGAACTAACAGGTATTTTAAACAATTATCAGCTAAATGGTTGGCGGTGCTGGCGCCGAGTTTCATATAGCCTATTTTTTTAGAAGTATAGAGGAGCTTCTACCTTTGTTGACAGAGGTGTGTGGGGGGAACTGTGTGTGCATATCGATGAAGTAGTTTCTATTCAACTTCATATCAGCTAAGTAAAATGAGTTTTACTAAATGATATTGTTTGGAGTACTGCCAATCCTTCTTATTTCATATTAAAGTCAAAAATAATACTAAATAGTGTCCATTAAGATTATACTACATCTATGGTATTACAGCAGGGTATTTAAAGTCAAAGTATACTTGCTTTGGAAGGAGTATATTAGCGCTGAATCCACTATAACTAAGGTCACTGCAAATTGCAAATGTATATATAGTTTGTACACCAAGAAACAATTATAGTTTAAGCTGTTTTAGTTTGAAAAAGTCAAAAACCATATTTCCAAAAATATTACTGCTGATTAACCATTATATTTCTGTACCATAATGACATCTGAACTGTTCACATCATCAAACTAATTCACAACCATCATCAAATGTAGATCTATATGATATGTTTACCTTACAACAAAAATGGACAGTTTTCGTGTTATGTGCATTAGTTATTTGAGTTTGAGTTATTTGAGTGTGAGTTATTTGAGTTGGGAATTATTGAAAAATAAATTATAAATATTTACCTAAGCAATCTGAAAAAGTACAAATTTTAAAGGAATATTTTTTAGGAAGGATCTTAAAAAGCCTTCTGACAGTGCATTATGGAACCAAATTAGCGATAAGTGAAGAGGAAAAAAAATGTCCCGACACATGGAAAACAGATTAAAAGAGCAATTAAATCAGATGACGTCGACTTTGATATCATCCTCACTTGCTTAAATATACACTGTGATTTGCATTGGGTTGATTCTCCAAAATCATCCAACAACCGTTTAAAAGTGTAAAAATTGTTTCAGAAAACATGTAGTTAATTAAGATTTAAGTTGGCTTTAATATGAATCACCAACCTGGACATGTTTTGCCCTTGGATCGTCCTCCTTGAGCCCCAGGCTGGTTAGGATGTCATACAATCTTGCACCAGACCAAACAGCGTTCCCAATGGCTGCTGGGCCCCAGTCCAGACCTTTCACTGTCTTCACCTGTATGCAAGTCACACCTGCTGTAATTACATCATAGGTTCCAGAACTAGGTCTTAATCAATAGATTTCATGGCAATGTGTAGATTATATATTTAGAAAGATAAAAGTAAAAGGGGAAGTGGGAGAATTAGCGATGAGTGAGTCAGTGAGTGAGGGCTTTGACGTTTTGGCGAATTTCCCATAGGGAAGAAGCTATTACCGTAGGTCTCATGGCAAGGCTTAAGCCCGAGACCATGTTTTTTTTATCTTTAGGTGCCATCATATGTGTGTGTGTGTGTGTGTGTGTGTGTGTGTGTGTGTGTGTGTGTGTGTGTGTGTGTGTGTGTGTGTGTGTGTGTGTGTGGACACGACAACTCTCGTAAAAATGGTCCGATCGAGACCAAATTTGGTAGAGACGTATATTCCTACATTTGATCGGACGAGTTCGTAAACCAGACATATCGGTCAATAGGAACAGGTAATTTGGGTGGGTTTTGTACTCAAAAAATGAGTTATTTTGCGTTTTTAATATGTAATTTAATTTTCTTTTAAATTTTATCTTTCACCATTAGAATCAGCTTAAAAAACTACACAGTTTAGTTACTTAAAGTTTTTCTCTATCTTCAACGGTTAACGAGATATTAAAAAATCTAAACACAGAACATTGTATTTTGGGGCTCTTCCAATGTTAGTATGGAGGATAAAGAAAAATTAATATTTCACTTATCATTCAATATTATTGGATTAGACTTGGTATTTACCTTCATGTGGTTGAGATCTTATGCTTCAAATGCTTAAAAATCATAGTTTATGTGTTTATTGTGGCAGCAAACCTGCATACTCTTTTTCCATGTTAATCATATAGGGAATAAGCAAACTCCTTTATTTATGGACAGATGTTGATTAAAGTTGGTATAAATGTTAAAAATAAAAATGGTTTATGGTAGAAATACCTACTTTCACTGTTCCTCACAGCAGCAAACCTGCACACTCTTTCCCATGTTAATCTTATGGAGAATAGGCAAATAATTCTCATGTTTATCGACATATTTTGATAAAACTTGTCATATATAATTATTATTATTATACTCGTATTATTAATTTGGAAATTATCTAAGTACGCAGGTATGCTGCGATGAGGGTATATATATATATATATATATATATATATATTTATATATACAGATTTATGAGTAGAACCTGCAAAACTCATTTCCTTTTGAAAATGTAAAAATTATCTTTCTATGTCCTATACTCTTTTTATTAATTATTTTTGGAGAAACAAAAATTACGCAGATAGCAGACACCAATTGAGCCAATTGCGGCAAAATTAAAAGTTTAATCAGATGTGAGCTTTTGAAGTTAATTTTTTTTACTTAGACTTTGCAACTCTTTTTAAAATACAGTCAAACCTTGATATAACGAACCTTGATATAACGAATTCCTTGATATAACGAATTTTTTAAAATCCCCTACAACTTCCCATAAGACTCAATGCTAATTTCACCTCTATATAACGATTGAACCGTATTGTAAACCTCGATTTAACGAATTTTTGAAGATGCCAGAAAAAATCAATCAACCTCTATATAACGAATTTTTCTTAATAAAAACCTCTATATAGCGAATTTTACCTCTATATAACGAATGATCTCTATCCTCCCTTGATATAACGAACGGAAACAAACTTACAATCGTGTCTAAACATGAACGCCCGACCACGGATGTGTCCCACGGTCTTCACTGTCATGAATTTCATTCAGTTCATTGCGTCTGTCTGTGGTACAATTTGTACAATTTGTAAAAACATAATTTTTTATTCCTAATGTCATTCATTTTTTAAACATATACTCGTACTAAAAAAATAAATTTTCAGAACTTTATATTTGATTTTGTATACTCAGAGTTTATCCTTTTTAGTAAGTATTTAGAAGTAAGTATTTTATACAGTATTCGACATTACATTGTACAATCACAGGTTTCCAACAATAGTATGGCCTTGTAAGTAAATATGGTGCAAGAATGTATAAGTGTGGATAGATGTGAATTTATTTAAATCCAGTATAACGAGCAATACTGTATGATGTCCAACTGATTTGAACAGACAATAAAAGCTTTAGAGTTATAGCTATTGTACCTTAGACATCTCGCTGCGTCGATTTCCCGCACACTGAACCGCAACAGTCACAGAATGCTTTGGGAATTTCTTGATGTCATTTAATGTGAGGGTAACATTTTTAACTCCAACACCTGATATGTCCAATACATATGATTTTTCATCCACTTCTGGTACAGGGAGGTGATTCCGTACATAAAATAAATCCCTGAGCAACAAAACATTTTTAGGAATTAGCACATTTATACACTAACAGTAATACATATCGGATGCAGAAAGCGGAAATATCTAAGCTCCTGATGAAGCTAAGGAGCTGAGGACAGTTTTCCACGCACAGGCAGATGTATTTTATTGTTAAATTGTGATTTTGGTTGGTGCTTGGTTTTTAAGAACTACATTTAATAAAGTCATTCCATTTTAGGTAACATTAAAATGTCAATGTCATTTAATAGGCAAGAAATTTTAAACTTTGGGCACATTCGTAAAATGTACTACTAATCGTGAAGTTTGTGGTGGAAGATGCCACAGTCTATGTGTTAACAAGGTATCGATGCTTTAAACTGAAAGTTTGACACACTGTATGATCACATAGTAACATGATTAAATCAAATACATGCTAAGCTATCTCACTGGCGAAGCTGTAGTATAGGTGAATGTTGTTTATCCAAGTAAGTGGTGATGTGATCAGGTGTGACGGCCCGAAAATCCTAGACCAATTACAGACAACTATTAACATCACAGTCTCTATTCTCAAAAACTAAAATATAAATAGGGCATATGGCAATGAACCTCGCCAAATTATGCAAGTGGTCCCATCATGGAATTTTCCAGAAGCAAGAGCTCAGCGATCGACCAGGATCAATTTTCCGAAAGTGGCACTCCAACTGTATAAATTTGCCAAGCTGACATAAGTATTTTCAAAGTCTGTCGAAATAATCGGGAAACAATAAGTAGGTGACTGTCAAGAACAACCTCCAGAAAGCAGCACCTAATGATGAACAATTGACGTCACGCAGCGGGGACACTTCCTGATTGGATGACCTCACCACCGTCGTGGTGGTGGTCAGCTGATT
The DNA here is from genome assembly GCA_023375725.1 of Nephotettix cincticeps. Classification (NCBI taxonomy): domain Eukaryota; kingdom Metazoa; phylum Arthropoda; class Insecta; order Hemiptera; family Cicadellidae; genus Nephotettix; species Nephotettix cincticeps. Next base: position 50,828,116 of record CM041791.1, read on the forward strand.
TTGAATGATACCGGTGGATTAATCAAAAATAAAACTCGCTCGGGTTTGGTCCAGCGAGCACATAATACAATAGAGAGGACACGGCGTTCTATTCCAATGCATTGCTAGTGAAGCCAAATCCGCCATCTTGGTATGATCAATCGCCTGGAATCCGCGCAGCAGTGAGCTCAGTTCACATTAAAACGCCGCGACAAATACACGATCATAAACTATACTATTAATTTAATGAAATTGCTGAAATTTTGCAAACTTGTAGTTTAGATACTGAGGATAGCGATAGTGTTGATTTAAAGATCATATTATTATAATAACGTATTAATTAAATTATATTTAAACACTTGTCGTTCCATTTTCTAGATCTAGACATAAAAAAGTTGTATAGCGAGGATTTTTTTTATTTTTTGGTCAGAGACTTTTTGTCAGCGAGAAAGTTTGAGGTAAATAACCAAATTTAATTATACAATTCACAAATATTTTTTATCACGTTTGGATTTCTTGCAAAGTTAGGTATAATACCGGTGGGAATTACTTCTGTCACATCGTGCCGCGCCCGACTACGCGACGGGTCGGCCACGGCCAAATGTGAGTCAATGATACCCTTATGTAATGTTATTAATTACATTTAAATTAAATGTCCAATATGGATTTCACAATTATGATTAAAACATTTTTACAAATATTTATTAAGAGGCGACAGGAGTCAGTCCAGGCGCTCACACGCTTGACATGACATGGGTTTAATTATCTTTTAATTGCTCGTAAAGAGAATTTATTAAAAACAAAACACCAAATACAAAGTATTTTATAGGTCCTTATCTACATATTGATGTGTTAAAATACCAAAACTAATGCTTAGAAATATTTTATTTTTTTGAAATTAGAAAATTAAAATCCCATGAGGATTGAACAAAACTAATTCCGTTGTATTATTTTTGTTTATCAATGGAAAATTTCAAACTTTGGACCTAAATAAACTTCATATATTCATAAATAAAATGTATTGAATAACTTTTTGTATTTGATTTGCTCTAAGACATAACAATTTTAATTACTTTAATTTAATTTTACTTTAATTTTAATTAAAGTGCGTGAACAGTGCACGCACTTTAAAAAAAATTATTATTGTATCAAATTATATCAAATACAAAAAGTTATTCAATACATTTTATTTATGAATATATGAAGTTTATTTAGGTCCAAAGTTTGAAATTTTCCATTGATAAACAAAAATAATACAACGGAATTAGTTTTGTTAAATCCTCATGGGATTTTAATTTTCTAATTTCAAAAAAATAAAATATTTCTAAGCATTAGTTTTGGTATTTTAACACATCAATATGTAGATAAGGACCCATAAAATACTTTTTATTTGGTATTTTGTTTTTAATAAATTTCCTTTACGAGCAATTAAAAGATAATTAAACCCATGTCATGTCAAGCGTGTGAGCGCCTGGACTGACTCCTGCCGCTTCTTAATATATATGAATGATGAAAGATTTTATTTCCAGAAATTACACAACAATACAAATAATTTACATTAATAATGAGGAGGAATTGTATTTACTAAAGAAATAAATTTATTAGTTTTTTAAGAAATTAAATTTATTTTTTCCAGTTAATGTGCCAGGAAAAAATTTTAATAGCACTACATTTTAATAAGGACTAATCTGTTTAAAAATTTTAAATGCTTACACTACAGAATTGTTCTCATTCATACAAAAGATTCTGTAAAGGTTAAAATAAAAACAATGACACTTTATAAAAAATGCATGCGAAACAACGAAATGACAGCCGACTTGGCGCGAGGCAGACGCTCAGGATTAGGCTTGCGCCGCCATCTTGGTATGATCTGCTGCTCGCCAAATGGCTTCACTTCGGCGTTCCAAGTAGCGCTTCTATTTTGTTATGTGTTCGCTGGTTTGGTCGCCCATTCTTCGATCTTAAACTGTGGAGGATATGGGGGGTATTAGTTCTAAGCCTTGAACTTGTATTCCTTTGTAATTGAATATTGTAATGTAATTTATTCAACATAACTTGGATTAACTAAACTTATTGGAAGTATTAAAATAATATGTCTCTGAACGGTGTTTCATTTGGCCAACCTGTCACACAGGGCATATATCAGGTTTCCAGCTAAATGGACAAACAATATCCTGTCTCAGCTTAGCCACTGAGGATGTCACTTCACATCAGGGGTTAGATGGTTTGCCCAATTAAATTGTTGGTACAGTTGATGCAAAAAAATATTTGATCAATATTTTTCTATTGAAATACATTTGAATATGTACAGGTAATACATTGAAACAGGTGATCATGACAAACTAAAACTGCACAGAAATTTGATTTTTAAAATAGCTCTTGATTCACTTAAAGCCTATTGATTAAAGCCAAACTTGATTACATGGAATAACATTAAATGTAGTAAACCTTAGATACCTCAAACTTTGGATTAGGGAGTATATCGAATGTGTTTTACTAGGAGAAGCGTTCCTCGTTCTTCCAATTGATCATTATTGGTTAAATATTCTCTTTTCCGAATTGGTGATATAGTAATTCCAAAAGGTAAAATTCAGATTAGAGAATCAGCAATTTTGACGAGAATCTCAATGAATCTGATCAATGTTGAATCTGATGTTGACAAGATCGTCAACATCAGATCACCCATTCATGAAATTGGTGATCTGATGTTTAGATTTAGTGATTACTATGTAGTAATTACTAAATCTCTAAAAAATTTGCCGAAGTTTCGGCACCTTGATGTGTCATCTTGTCTTTCTTCTGGCATTAATTCAAGGGCACTGAGCTACTGGCCATCGGACATTGCTAACAAAAGGGGTGAAGTGGATGAGCGTGGTGAAAAGGCTGTGCTAAAATAGTGAGTATCAAGTAAGTCCAGCAAAAAAACAAAAACTAACATGTAGTCCTGGCCGGCAGCCTCTAATTGGGGTACCTGAAGACAGTAAACTTTGTCAAAAATATCTGTAAACTGATGATTTGATGTGTCAGCTTGTTCAGCCAAAAGAGCGTAGAAGGCTTAACTAAGTTGAGGATTAAGTGAGTTTACAAACTGACACCAAAAAAAGGTGACATTAACTTCAATACCAATGAGTTTAGTAGAAGTAATAGTGGTTTGGTGATTGTTGTAGTGAGTTGATTATGTGGGGGTAGGTAAGATAAATCAGTTTGGGGAGTTTTCTATAATTGAAAGTTAATAAACTTAGCTTTTTTCATTTAGCTAGAGTCCATTTTGGTTACATCATCCATCCATTCAACTGTCCATATATCAACCAGATTATTTGACAAGTTAAACTTGTGAGAAGACGGAGATCCGGGATCCGACTCATTCTCTATTATACTAGGTCAGCAACAATGCTTGTAGCTGATGTCGAAGTTCAGGTGCCCTGGCAGAACTCTCGCCCTGGCTTCACTTCGTCACCGCTCTTGCAACACACATTATCAGCTGAGAAGTCCAACATAGGAATAAATTTCAGAACTTGTTCCGTTCGCAATTAACAGAAAAATTTGATACTATTTTTAAAACTCAATGCGTGCCCTTAAAGGCAAATTGTGTGATTAAATCCTATTTTCTTTCTCCGATAGGTTGCCATTTGGCCTGGCCATGCTAGTAGTTAGGTGTTTTATTCCCATTCCAAAAAGAAATTATCAAAACCAACCTGACGTAAACTGATTTCCATTACCCCTGATGACGATCTCAGGGTTCCATTTTGAGCAAAAATCCTTTCTATCATCGCATTAATTATTGTCTTAGATGTCACTTTTTCAAGAGAAGAAGCCAAGAAAATTAGAACACCCCGTCGCATTAGCCTTGTATACTCAGCGGATTTCCAAATCAATGATATAATAATAATATATGACAAGTTTTATCAATATCTGTCGATAAATATGAGAGCTATTTGCCTATTCTTCATAAGAATAATAAGTGAAAGAGTATGCAGGTTTGCTTCTGTGAGGAACATTGAAAGTAGGCATTTATAGCATAAATTTTTATATTTTGACCATTTATACGAAGTTTCATAAACATCAGTCCATAAATAAGGGAGTTTGCCTATTCTCTATAGGATTAACATGGGAAAAGAGTATGCAGGTTAACACTTAAAACAAAACCTCGGTCAAATTGACCGATCAGTAATTTTACTACATAATAGTGGCTAAACTGCTTGTCCTTGATGGCTGTCACCCTCAGTACCTTCCTCCCCAACCTCTCTCCGTCATATTTGACCATTTCCAAATAGTTGGTGGGACGTTGTTGTATGTATTAGACGCAAGGTGTGAATACCGTCGGTCAGATTTACCATGTGTTTCGCTTACTGGCTGGCAATCGTGGGTCAAATATACCTTGTGTTTCGTTAAAAGGTTGTGGTGAAAAGTGTTGTGATTTACTATGGCTAGTGGTGGTCCTAGGCAGGGCGTACGAGTTGATGATTCAGATTTTAGTGATCAGATACGTAGATTGATGACAGACGACAGTGAAAATGATAGTGGCTTCAATGAAGTTGATGATTTTGATGCTGATCCGGACTATGTTTTGTCTGACGATGAAGATTGTCAAATTTCAGTTTATCAGAAGATGAGGACGATGCTGACCTACTCGGTATTGAAAATAATGCAGGGAATATAAGGAATGCAGTTGCTGAAGGTGTTGATCTTCCTAAGTATTTTTTGGAACGTTTAGGGAAGAAAGAAATTGGACCTCCAAATGCATGGAAAAGCAAAACAAATGAAACAAACACAAGAACACCTACTAGAAATATAATAACAACTATATTACTATGAGACAACCAGCTCTGGCCTTGGTCCACAATCCTATACAGATTTTTTACCAAGTCCAGAGCTGGTGGTCTTGGAGCGTGAAGTTTGGAGTTTCCTTATTTTCTGCCACATGATTTTTGCATAACAAATATGATTTGTCACAAGATGTTGTAAAACATATTTGTAACTCCTGTCAGTTCCAAGAGATACAAATAAACAATAATAAACACACAAAACACCAATAAAACACAGTAACGGTCAAACTGACCTTAAGTTTCTCTTAACGTTTTAAAAATTATGTTTTGTTATAAGTGTTAGGTGCCATGATAAACACTTAAACTATGATTTTTAACACGTTTGCTTCGACGTGCCTACTGGTGGTGCACAAATTAAATTTAAGTCAAAAGTAAGTACGTATACAAATTACAATAGACTTAAAAAAAAAACGAAAGTTTGTTCATAATAATAATAAGACATCATTCATTAATTATCAACAATAATATTTTGGTACCGTTTTAGTAACAATTTAAGATATTAATTACGCTAGATATTAATTAAACCGCTAATTAATGTTGTAATTAATGAGGCGTACCACGGGTGGTACACGTCGACCTGTCATCATGTCGATATAACTCGGGGTCGACGTGTACCACCAGTGGCCACACTACGTACTGCATAATAGCAGCGCATCCTTTAGATCTAATCATGTCAAAGTTTTATATATATATATATATATATATATATATAAATATATTATTAAATTAAATGAACTTGTAATCCCTTTAAACATTTTATTTTCTACATAATACACGACATGTGTTTAGAATCTTAGTTCATTTTCACAGTGTAATTTAACTGTGAAAATGAAATAAGATTTGAAACACGTGTCGTGTATTATGTAAAAAATAAAATGTTTAAAGGAAGTACAAGTTCATTTAATTTAATAATTACTATATTAGCTGCCCTTACTTGTGAACTACATAATCAAATATATATATATATATATATATATATATATATATATATATTATATATACATTATATATATTAAATGATTATGCATAACTTAGCACCCTTTTTTTGTTTGAGAAATTATTTTATTTATTATATATATATATATATATATATATATATATATAATATATAACATAATATATATATATATATATATTATATATATGTATTTATAATAATAAATATATATATATATAACATTATATATATATATATTTATTGACATTTTTATTTTTATTTCTGTGTTATGAAGTTAATTTTTATTTTTTTACTTTTTTATTGTCATCTGAAAACGCGGAAAGCAAAATATAGTGATGAATACATAATTATTTCTAATTTTTGATACATATATATAAAAGGTTTTTCATTGTAGTAAAAATAAGTATTTCTTTGAACTGCAGTAAAGAAAGACTTTTTTCTTTTTTTCATATATATAAAAAGTTTTTTATTGTAATAAAAACCAGTAAATCCTTAACTACTAGACTGAATTTTAACTGCAAAGACTGAATTTCAAGTTAGTTTTTACATATATAAAATATTTTTATTGTCATAAATAAAAACAATTTTTTCGTAACTTGGTGTTTTATTTGTATTGTAACCTAAATTTGGTTTATGAACCACCGGTGGACACATTTTGTGTGCCCTCTACAACCACGAATACATGGTTAAACCATTAAAAAAACTCCGGAATACCAATTTATGGCGTGCAATCGCCATAGTAACTGTGTCCACCGGTGGTACACGTCGGTGTTTCCATAAACTTCAAATACCCCGTCGCAGCAGACCTGCGTACTCAGCGAATTTCCAAATCAATAACATAATAATAATAATATATGACAAGTTTTATAAAAATCTGTCCATAAACATGAGAATTATTTGCCTATTCTCCATAACATTGACATGGGAATCCATAACATTGACATGGGAAAGAGTGTGCAGGTTAGCTGCTGTGAGGAACACTGAAATAAGTAATTTCTACCATGAATAATTTTTATCTTAACATTTATACCAACTTTCATCAACATCTGTTCATAAATAAAGGAGTTTGCCTATTCCCTATATGTTTAATATGGGAAAAGAGTATGCAGGTTTGCTGCCATGATAAACACATAAACTATGATTTTTAAGCATAAATGGATAGATCTCAACTACATAAAGCTAAATATCAAGTTTTATCCAAAAATATTGATTAATATGGGAAATATTAATTTTTCCCTATCCTCCATAAGATTAACATTGGAGCCCTACAATACAACGTACTGTGTTTAGATTTTTTAATACCTCGGTAACCGTTGAAGATAGAGAAAAACTTTAAGGAACTTAATTGTGTAGTTTTTTAAGCTGATTCCAATGGTGGAATATAAAATTAGAAATTTTTAAAAATTACATGTGAAAAACGCAAAAAACCCCATTTTGGGGTACAAAAACCCCCCAAACTACCCGTTCCCATTGGCCGGTATGTCTGGTTTACGAACTCGTCTGAGCAGTTGTAGGAATACACATCTCTGCCAATTTTGGTCTCGATCGGACCATTTTTACGAGAGTTATCGTGCTAACAGACACATATATATATACATATATACAAAAATTTTTTGATGTGGTACATGAAGATCAAAGAAAACCTATTTATAATCATGCTTCTCACCACAACCAAAATTTTGAAGGCTGCTATGAGCTTAAAGCCCTTCACAAAATTAAACCACATCAAAATGCAAAAAGTAACCAACTAATTTTAAGAAATTCTGAATTGGCACACCAGTTGGTTCTAAAATCAAAATTTCCATCCGGTTTAAATTTAAGATAATTTGATAAAGAACGATTCAACTCAATTGAAAATAACATTTAAAAATTACATGTATAAACCTCTATATTTATTTTAAAATGCAACAAAATCATGTGTTCTATATTTAAATTTACTGTTAAGACAATCAATCACCTGTTTAATTATTTAGTCTCTGTTTATTATTGTTTATTGTTCTCATTTCTATTTTTCAAATGCTTGAAAACGTTTATATATTTATTAAACGAAAATTCGCAAACTTTTCATTTTCATTTTTCATTTATTCTATCAAACAAGTTGAATAATTATATACATATATATATATACATATATATATATATATATATATATATAAATTTTAACGACTATGGTTTTTGGACTCTGGGCACCTAAAGAAGAAAAAATAACATGGTCCCGGGCTTAAGTCTCACCATGAGACCTACGGTAATAGCTTCTTCCCTATGGGAAATTCGCTAAAATCGGGAAAAAAATTATCGGAGCGAACGTGTTAAGCATAAATGGATGGATCTTAACCACATGAAGCTAAATATAAAGTTTTATCCAAAAATATAGATTGATAAGTGAAATATTAATTTTTCCTTATCCTCCATAAGAACATTGGAGCCCCAAAAGTACCATTCAATTTGAAAGTAAAATTGTAATCTTTTTTATATCTAGTAAAAGTTTTATAAATTTAATGGTTTTTAAAAATTTAAATTAAAAGATTTTTAACCGCCGACATTTTGAATATATAATAGGAAACTAAATGACACTTTGAGAATATTTTTCTCCTTGACCAATAAATATTTGTGCAAAGTTTGGTTTCTGTATCTTAAATAGTTCTTTAGCCTACATATAAAGTTTTTTGTATAAAATACAAAATGGCGGCTAGCGGCTAAACAAAGGATTTTTTGACATATGTTTAAAGGAAATTTTTTTGTTTATTTTGATGAGTATTATCACCGCTCGAAGCTTGTTTCCGACTTTAATGACATCCTGTAATATACAGTAGAGTCCATTATCCCAAAAAAATAGGGGATTATGTGTATTCGGATAACTGAATTTTCGGACAATTGGTCACAGACGGGAAAATTATGTTCAATGCACGTAATGAAGAATAAAACAATTTTTAATTTACTTTTACTATTTGCTACTCACAAAAGATACAAATAACTCAGTATAAAGTACAAAAATATTCTAAGCTTTTAAAAATACAAAAGAAAAAGCTTAAAAAAATTTTGCTGAACATCAATTTGGCGCACAAACGTGAGTTTAGTCATATCGGCGGTGCTGGGCTGCCAACTAACCCCAATGGACTAATGCCAATGGTTAAAGTCAAGTTCAGCACGCAGTTTCATTTTTCGATGTTTGGCTGTATTTCGGTTAACCGGCGTTTCAGATAACCAGGCTTCGGATAATCGACCCTCTAGTGTATATACATACATGTACATATATGTATATATAAATTATTTTTCTAAACGACTAATATTTTTGGCCTCTGAGCACCTAATTACAATAAAAATAACATGATCCCGGGCTTAAGTCTTGTCATGAGACCTACGGTAGTAGCTTCTTCCCTATGGGAAACTCGCTAATACGAGGGTTGTCCGTAAAGTAAGGTTCCCATAGCGCTGCAGTCGACAATAGTGCTGCGACGGGGGTTCGCGTGGTTTGGTTGTGTTCCTGGGTTCCCCCACTCCAAATCCCCACCGCAGCGAAGTGTCTGCGGCGCTTAGTCTTGGCCTGACAGCCGAATAAGAAAGAGCTTCCCATTGCTTGGCCCGCCAGGTGTGAGCTGCGCTCAATGATTCGTTTTTTGACTGCCAAAAACCTTCCGTCCGGGGAAATTCATTCCCAGATGTGCGAAAAATATGGAGAAAGGTGTATGAGCGTACAACATGTACGCAAATGGTACAGGGAGTTCAAGAACGGACGTACCGACGTCCATGACGAGAAGCGTTCCACGAAAATTCAAGCAAGCGCAAAGTGCCGGCAAGGAAAGGCGTATTGTTGTGCGAATTCTTGCCCAATGGTGAAACAATCAACGCTGGCCGCTACTGCAAGACACTGCAAAAACTTCGCCGTGCCGTTCAAAACAAGAGGAGGAGTATGCTGTCCAAGGGGGTGCGTTTGGATCAGGATAACGCTCGACCGCACACTGTTAACGTTACCAACGAACTCATCGCTAAATTTGGATGGGGTATCGTCAAACACCCACTCCACAGCCCGGACTTAGTCCCCAGCGACTACCACATCTTCCCTGATATGAATAACCACCTGGATGGAACGGATTTCGGCGGCCGAGAAGAAAAAGGAAAAAGCGGTTCTCAGCTATCTGCGCGACTTGGCGGCAAACTTCTTTGACTCGGAAATTCAAAAGCCGGTACACCGCATGCAAAAATGCATTGACCTCGGTGGCAACTACATAGAAAAATAGGAAAAAGTCTGAACTTTCCGAATAAAATAACATGATCCCGGGCTTAAGTCTTGTCATGAGACCTACGGTAGTAGCTTCTTCCCTATGGGAAACTCGCTAATAAATAGGATATCTTTTTTTCTTCAAAAGCTATAAGTATCAGAAGCAACAATAGAAGCAGTATTCGCATACATTAATATATGTACTTGAGATGGTAAGCTGGAAGGTCATTGCAACAATCAAGCAAAAAGAGGCATCCTGGTGTTAAGCCCTGGAGGATTTTCTTGCTGTAACTGTTTTGATTATTAGGATCCATCCACTACTCTTTACACTCTTCCAGTCAGAAAAGATCTCAACCAGCCAATTTGAATTGATATTCAATATTTTTATGTTTAACTGGTAGATATACTTTAACTGCATGCATGCAGTTATACTTTAACTGTATATATAACTTACACAGGCGTGATGAAGCTGTCAGTGAGCAGCTCCGGTGGAGGTTCTGCGTTGAAAGGTTTGACTGAGCTTGGTTTCAGGGCCGGATGGCGCCGAGGCTCATTGCTGTATGGATCCTCCATGTTACTGGTTGCTGATTTAGCATCCTCCTCAGATATGTTACCTGCATAATAAACTACAGTAGAGTCTCGGTTAACACAGGTAATTGGGACCGAGAGTACCTCGGATACAGGTACAACTTAACTATGTACATACAGTACATAAACTAAAAATCTGTAATAAGGCTATTAATGGCACAAGATTTATTAAAACCATGACTTAAAGCTATTACCTGAAGTTTATTTCAAGTTATTATTACAAGAAACGTCATAATGTATGTTATATTAATCCTAAAATGTGAATCCACAAGACTTACAGAAATAGGATGGCATTACAATGGCTTAGGTAACAATAAATTATTCTAAACACTGTGGTTAAACCAAAGCTGAGAGCTACACACATACAAACATGAGAGCAAACTGCAAAACACAATACATTGTTTTTAATATAAAACTCATTTATTACAAAACAAAGCTCTAACAACAGTGACAGGGAAAAACGCCATCGTCCTGTGACGATGGCGTTTTCGGGGCCGGGCAGTCCGACCTGTACCGATGCGCAATGTATGAACACAGTTGTACAGTCTGCTACACTTTGCTGAATAAAAACTACGTCTACCTTTACTGTAGCTTTTAACACAATGCAGTTCAGCAAGCGTATTTCGGTAATTGAAAGTGAAAATAATAGCACGTTTGATTGTACGTGTTTGCTTTAAAATTCATAAAACTCGTCAGAGGACAGCCTCGGTTAACCCGGTATCTCGGTTAAGCGGAAATCGATTAACCGAGACTCTACTGTATCCGTCAATAAAACTGACCTCAAGTCAAGTCAGGTCAAATTCTCTTTATTCAATATAAAACATATGTATACATCTTTTAATAGAGTCAATATATACAATTAAATCACATACAACTAAAATAAATCTAAGTTATGTCTATTGTAAAGTAAATTGGAATTCAAATGGTATATTTTTTTCTAAAAACTCTTGAAATGAGTAAAAAGGATTTCTCAACGGAAAATCTTTTTAATTTTTTTTAACTGAATTGTTTAATATTCTTTTCTAGCCTGATACAAATAGGTAAATATTAAAAAAAAATTAACCCAGCATATGTGGTTTTCTTAGTGTAATATTCCAATCTATAATGAGGCAATTTAATTATTAGTCGAGTGTTATAGTTATGAACGAAATTGTAGGCCGTCAGTTCAGTCTGCTTTGAGATGGTAAAATATGTTTTTTCATGTTTTTAAAAGAGGTGGTAACGTTGTGATAAAATTAAAAATAACGACAAAAGATGGTTTTTGCTTACAATACAAGTATTTGTTTACTAATGAATAAAAAATTAATTATAAATTAAATATATATTTTTAATTACTTTATAAAAAGGAAACTTTTAAACCTTTTATTAGTGAATTAATAAAAAAATGGGAATATTGTGAAATAAAATAGATTTAAGAGTCTTTATAATCTAAAGCTCCCACTACACAAACATTCGATATAATATGTAGGGTTAAACCATTTGTTTTACTAATTAGCTTTATTTATAGAACAAATCAAAGAGGTCTAATAGGATTTATGCTGCCTAGAATTCAGAATGGGGTGGAATGAATCCCATTTTTTTGTTTCTTTTATCATATTTATCGTTACTAAATCTGTATGATAAAATGATAGTTGAAGCTTTTTGTTCGTGAATTTGGTTCAAATGATTTCCATATTAATTAATTGGAAATCAAAAAATATCTTTGAAAAACTTTGTTCGTGAAGGATAATATGAGCAATTGAAAAAGTTCTCTCTTTTGACTCTAGTAACCTATATTCAATCTTGCACGCACGCACGCATGCGCACGCACACACACACACACACACACACACACACACACACACACACACACATGTCAAGTCCATCAGAGGCAATGACGTTTAGAATATAAGTTACTAAATTTCAGTTCCTTTAATGCAGACTCGCCTACCAATCCTGTGCTGCTCCAACAGTGCAAGGGTCTCAGGAGAATTGTGGATCGAATACATGAGCCAGAACGGCTCCACTGATCCTCCTGCCGCCATCAGTATCTTCTCCCCACCAGGGTGATTGGTGACAAACTTTGTGATGTCATACACTCCTGCAAACAGAATCATTCTACAGTGAATGAGTAACTACCTGGCCCCAAAATTGATTGGTTAACAGATCAAGTGAATGAAAATAAGTTTTTTTATTGATTCAAATATAACTATCCTGACATGGATAATAGATTTAAGTTGTTAAGCACAAGTTATTGTTGGATTATACAAGTGGCTCCACCAAGCTGACCAGACTTAACATTCTGAATAGGATTTTGTACAGCTAATGAAGAGAGAAAGGATTCACAAGGCCAAGGAAACCAATGGAAAAGTTAAAATTTTAAGGATTCAATTCAAGGAAAAGTTAAAATTTTCCAATCTCCCAAAGAAAACAAACGGTAAAAGGGTACTTTCAAACAGCTGGGTAGCTCAGAGCCCATACTCAACTTGTAAGGATCATCTGTTTGATTCTAGACTCAGTCACCCGGCTGTTAGTTGATTTTGATATTAATTTTATCTAACAGGTCATTGTTAGATTCAGTAGGGATTGTCATAACCGGCCACCTCAGGACCGTACCCTTGGCTGGATAACAATTTGGCCCGATAAACCAACCCTTTTTTAAAACGATAATTTATACCTAATAACAATATGGAGTTTAAATATAGTCACAATGAGGGTTTAAGTCATTTCTGTGATTGTTATTGGAAAAAATTCACATGTTTAAAAAATTAATATAAAGCATCAACCATCAAACATCTTATAGGATAGGATAGGACTTTAAGTATCGTCTATACCGATAAGGTCAATACTTGTTACGGGTACCGACGTGTATTTAGTCCATGACAAACAGCGCTCTGCGGAGTTAAGTTAAGTCGGTTAATGATAGTATGAAAATATCAAAAACCCAGCCTAACTTAACCGCAGAGTGCTGTGTGTCACCAATATCACGTATATTACAATGTAACACAACCTGTATGGTCCCCAACAAATAGCACCCTGTGGTTAATCTATAATATTATAAAGAAGAGGTGGTGTCTGTATGTTTGTTTGTGGGTTTGTGTGTTTGTGTGTTTGTGGGTTTGTGGGTTTGTTGTGGCAAGTGAATGCGAAAAATATTGAACCGGCCGGTTTGAAATTTTACACAAAGGTAGATCTTAAACTCATGCAACACATAGGCATACTCATTTCCTTAAAATCCTCTCAGGCCACGCCCTGTGAACGTCCTAAGTTTCAATGTTTACATTTTTTAGAGAATGAAAACATAAAATTACTTGAATGTCAACAGCTGTGAATACTAAAATTTGACAGTTCGAGAAGAAGGAGAAGAAGAAGAAAGTGCTGCCGTGACCGTCCTAGGTTTCAATGTTTACATTTTCTAATGACAACATCCGGTTGCACTATATTTTGACAGTTCAGGAAGAAGAAGAAATAAAGTTGATTTTTCAGATAAATTGCTGGATCGAAATTAGTGAATTATTTGAAATAGCGGAATGGTAGATTTTAAGTTTTTTTCCCGACGACTGTCTCTATTACATTAATCCTTATCCTCTCCCAATATTTGACAGATGTTACTTTGAAATGTTGTAGACTCCTGTTTTGTCATTTTGTAAACAATGAAGAATTAATTAACAATACCTTAAATGTATCGGTAGAGCCTACACCTTTCAGCCTTTTAGCCCGTGCGAAGAACGGGTACTTTGGCTAGTATAGGATAAAGTTTATTTTCAAGAGATACAACGCCTAGTGAAGTGACATAATGACTCTCTAGACGATCAGGTTTCATTTATTCCAGAGCCAGCTGTTTACGACATTGTAAAAACACCTGCTAAAAATAACCCTGTAACCTCTCAAATTTACACTTTTTATTCCATACTTTTTCATATTTTTTCATACTTTTCCACACTTTTTCCATACTTTTCCATACACTTTTTACCCATATTCCATAAAATATCCCTGCCTGTTTTTCCCTGCCAAGAACCCCAATTCCCGCAGATCGCTAAACTTGACTTAATGGTTGAAGGGTGTCTTATTTCGGTCAAAAACGTTCTTCCATGGAGTTTTTAGCGAATTTCCCATAGAGCAGAAGCTATGTAGGTCTCATGGTAAGACTTAAGCCCAGGACCATGTCATTTTTTCGTCTTTACGTGCCCAGAGGCCAAAAACAATTGTCGGTAAAATTTATATACATACATATATATATATGTATATTTTACTGTTTATTTCATCGAATGGCCTACAAAAAACGTTACATATAAATAATTATTTAAGATACAGAAACCAAACTTCGCACACATATTTAATGGCTAAAGAAAAAAATACTCTCAAAGTATCATTAAGTTTGCTTTTATATTTTCAAAATGACGGCGGTTAAAAATATTTTAATTTAAATAACAAAGGAACCATTAACTTTAAGAACTGCCGCCATTTTGAAAATATAAAAGCAAACTTAATGTTACTATTAGAATTTTTTTCTACTTGGCCAGTAAATATGTGTGCAAAGTTTAGTTTCTGTATCATAAATAGTTCTTTATATATAAGGTTTTTTGTATAAAATACAAAATGGCGGCTAGCGGCTAAACGAAGGATTTTTCGACATATGTTTATAAGAAACTTTTTTATATTTTGATGAGTACTATCACCTCTCTAAGTTTGTCCCCAACTTTAATGAACACCCTGTATATATATATATAAAGTAAAGTTAAAATAATTAACTTTAAAGGCCATTTTCAAGTTTAAAAAATGGCCTTTAAAGGTTGAAACATGTAGTTAAAATAAAATAATGTTTGTCAAGGATACTCAGTTAATTATTTTAACTTTACTTTATATAACAGTAATCCTTAAAGGTGAAATATATATATATATATATATATATATATATACATATACATGGTTCTGTGAACACGATAACTCTCGTAAAAATGGTCCCATTGAGACAAAATACAAAATTTGGTAGAGATGTATTTTGTAGAGATGTATTCCTACATTTGCTTGGACGAGTTCGTAAACCAGACGTATCGGTCAATTGGAACGGGTAGTTTAGGGGGGTTTTGTACTCAAAAACGTGTTTTTTTTGCATTTTTCCCATGTAATTTTTAAATATTTCAAATTGTATCTTTCACTATTAGAATCACCTTAAAAACTACACAATTTAGTTCCTTAAAGTTTTTCTCTATCTCAAACGGTAACCGAGATATTAAAAAATCTAAACACAGTACGTTGTATTTTGGGGCTCCAATGTTAATCTTATGGAGGGTAAGGAAATATTAATTATTACGGATATTGATCAAACCTGATATATATTATTATTGATTTGGAAATTCGCTGAGTACGCAGGTCTGCTGCGACAGGGGTATTATCCAATTATGTTATTAGGGAGTAAAATAAATGCATTTGAAAGATTTTTTCCCTGCCCAGAACCCTGATTCTTGCAGATCCCCAAGCTAGACAGGATGGTTTCAGAGTCTCATATTTTAACTTAAAATCATACGAAAAAATCGTAAAAGGGTTCTTCTGGGATTGGATCTTCTTAATTAATTTGTTAGGAAGTGAAAAAAGTTCATTAGAAATTAATTTTAAAAAATTAGTGGATACCAAGTGCTAAACTTTTACCGAAAATTCCACTGGCATTGATAAATAGAACAAAAAATTTCAAGATTCAGTTATATATGACTATGAGAGATTGTGCTCCAACCCTACTACCTCTTGAGTTCACAAGATAATGAACTTAACAAGTTAATAAACTTTATTGGACTCGGTATAGCCGAAAGCACAAACTTTAAATTTTATTTTTAATACATTTTTTGGCTCCTGAACCCACTAGAAATCAGTCAGAGCGCTGTTTAGGGAGAGTACAACTACCTTAGTTCTGAATACAAGCAACTCAATCTTGCTTGAGGAGTAGCTTGTTCTTATGCATTTCTTTAGGCTTAATGGTTAGTGTCTTGGACTTCGGTGTAAGAGGTCAAGAGTTCGACCCCCAGAAAGTCCACAAAACTTTATGTATTTGGACCGCTTTCCCTTTTTGAGTCTCTCCTGTAAAATTGCCGTTGGCATAGACATGGACAAAAATACATGATTACTAACCTTGTTTATATGTTACCCATATTCCTTTGGTAAGACTGTCATGTTTTGAAACATCATCCATACTATATGAAGGTAAATTAGGAATGAAATCTCCGACATCCAGTTTATTAGCTTTTAAAAAGACTTTTCGCTTATGATCTGGAAAATATAAAAACAGTTTAGTTTAGCCATCGGGAATTACAATAGCAATTTTTTTCAAACAATGATATTACCAGTAACTTAATTGTTATTCCAATTTGATTAAGTTTGAATATATTTGGATTTAACTAATTACTTGTTTGTCCAAATTATGAATTTCATTGAATTTATAACAACACCATTGCTTTCACAATACAACCAATAATGCAAATACATTTTTTTATGAATATTATTGAATTAAACTAACTTGCTTTAATCTATATACATTTGATTTATTTAAATCATGTGTATTATTATTTTTTCTTCTTTTATCTACAAACTTTTTGTAAACATTGTTTTTAAAGTCTAACAACTTTTAACGCTAGAACTGGCGAAGTCGTAATTTACGACGCATTAACATATTCAATAAGAAGTGGCAGGTGGAGGCATCTATCGTCAGTTTAGTTAACTTGTTAGACATTAGCGCCTACGGTTTTTCTACAGCAGGGCATAGAAATCATTCTCCCGGCTCTCTGTAGTATTTTCAGGGCGAGCTTGGCCCTGGGACATGTTCCTGCTGCATGGAGGACTTCCAGGATAGCATTTATCCCAAAACCGGGTAAGAATAGTTACACGGACCCGAAATCCTTTCGGCCGATTTCATTGTCTTCTTTCTTGTTGAAGACTCTGAAGAAGTTGGTGGTAAGGTATATCTGGGACTCTTCGCTGAAGTCTGCCCCTTTACACCCAAACCAGCATGCCTACATTCAGGGTAGGTCTTGCGAGTCGGCCCTGCACCAGTTGGTGTGCAGAATTGAAGGAGCTAATAACTATAATGAGGTGGCACTTGGAGCGTTCCTGGACATTCAGGGAGCCTTTGACAACAAGGCCTTGGATGCCATGTTGAACGCCGCTAGATCTAGAGGATTCAGCGATGTCATCTGCCGATGGATTGAGGCACTGCTACGCAATAGGTATGTGAAACTTTCTCTACAGGGAGTAGAGGTAGTAGCCAGGTCAACAAGGGGCTGTCCACAGGGAGGCGTTCTCTCACCCCTTTTATGGAACCTGGTGGTAGACAGCCTTATTAGAAGGCTTAATGACAGTGGTGTCTTTGCTCAAGGATACGCTGACTACCCTGACTGCCATCCTTGTGATAGGTAAGTTTAACAATACAGTACCTCATGAACTCTGCACTAAGGCTTGTGGATGGTTGGTGTAATGAGGTCGGTCTATCTGTGAATCCCTCTAAAGTGGTTGCTGTACCATTTACCAAGAGGAAAAAGCTGACCGGGGTTGGCCCGCTCAAACTACAGGGGAGTTTGATCAACCTGCAAAACCAGGTGAAGTATCTTGGGATCATTCTGGATCGGACACTTTGCTGGGAATCTCACTTACAACGAGTTATTGACAGGGGTAAGTGGTCTATGTTTGCATGCAGGCATATGGTCGGTGCAGCATGGGGACTGAAACCGGGGCTAATGTATTGAATCTATGTTTCAGTAGTTAGACCAACTATGACGTATGCGTCTTTGGTTTGGTGGACCTAGATGGACTCAGGTGTTGCTGTGAAGAGGCTGGCAGCCGTTCAGCGGCTGGCATGTCTCATGATCACAGGGGCGATCAGCAGCACTCCTGGGGCCACTCTTGACTGTTTGCTTGATCTTTTGCCCATAGACATTCACATCAGGATGACTGCCAGAATGGGTGCAAACCGCCTCTGTGGTGAGGGCCTCTGGAATAGGCCAGGTGAATTACGTGGTCACACCAGAATTTCAGGGATAGTTCAGAGCGACATTTTAGGTATGCCCTCTGATTATCTTGCGAGAACTTTTTCTTTTGGCAGGTCTTTCCGAGTTCTTTTTCCGCAACGGGACGAATGGAAGGATGGAGCCTGCCCACTACCACCCTGTGATCGGGAGTGGTACACTGATGGGTCCAAGAGCAGTCGGGGCACAGGAGCAGGCATCTACGGGGTGCAGGACAACGTACGGTCAGGTATTTCCATGGGGACTTTTCCCACTGTTTTCCAGGCCGAGATCACTGCCATTTTGGAATGTGCCAGAGACATCTTGATGCTGGGTTATGAGGGCCTTTCTATCAATATTTTCTCTGACAGTCAGGCGGCTCTTAGAGCTTTGGACTCGGTAGAGTTCAACTCTAGGGTTGTGTGGGACTGTTTTAGGCTTGTGTCCTGTGTAGGCAGACACAATGAAGTCACCTTTTGTTGGGTTCCAGGGCACTCAGGGGTGGATGGTAACGAAGTGGCAGACGGGCTGGCCAATAGGGCTGCATCATCCCCCCTTTGTGGTGCTCAACCCTTCTGTGGTGTTTCCCGCGCTGCGGTTTTTCAGACTATCAATTCCTGGGCTAGGGATTGTCACAAGAAAAGATGGGCTGAACTTTCTCTGCATAGAGTTAGTAAGCTTAATCTTCGTTCTCCATCTCGTCATGTTGCAAAGAGGTTCCTGAAACTTGGCAGGAAGGATGCCGTGTTGCCCTCTGGGGGCAAGCAACTGAACCTGCTCTCGTAGTGCACATTTGGCTTGCAAATGTGTGGTAAAGCGGAGAGGGGAGCCCACCTTAATTAAACGGTGGCTGGCTTGGGTGGAAGTTGACGGCATTTGTAGGCTTA
Organism: Nephotettix cincticeps; assembly: GCA_023375725.1. Taxonomy (NCBI): domain Eukaryota; kingdom Metazoa; phylum Arthropoda; class Insecta; order Hemiptera; family Cicadellidae; genus Nephotettix; species Nephotettix cincticeps. Next base: position 50,847,540 of record CM041791.1, read on the forward strand.
ATTGGGATTGCAGTGGACACCTGTTTTGCTTTTGTGGTTAGTGGTTGTTATAAGGAGCGGCATGTTTTATGTTTTTTTGTTCAGACTTTGATATTTTAAGAAGATATTAGTAATTATTTTTATGTTAAATTAAGAGTAAAAAGCTTTCCACTTCTACGGTTAACTATTTTATTTTATTTCTATTAAGTTATCTTTATTTGACTGAGACGGTGGTAGTCCTGTAATCCAGCTACTTGGAGGTCACGAATTGTGGATAGTTGTGATTGATGGGACAGTTGGTGTAGTGATCTCTTGTGTGGATTAACGTCTGCACTATTGAATACTATGTTAATCCACAAAGAGCATCCTCATTATTAGACCAGTTTGTGATTCGTAGGCAATGGTTCGGCATCCATGTTAAACTGTACGTCCCTTAGATATTCCATTGACTGTTGGGCTAATTAACAGTTCTGTTTAAGGAACATGTTACTCTTAGTCGGTAACAATACTACAAGATGGCACAACAATCATCCTACTCTCGTTTCTCATTCATACTTGGCGTAAAATACCTACCATTTCAACCTTGGTATGGTACCTTGGTACGGTACCATTTCAATAATATAATCTACCTTTAATTGGTCTGTCTAAGTTTGATGGAGCTCAGTCAAGGCAAATAGGAAAAGGCAAATAGAATTGATATTGAAGCATCAACATCAATCATCATTGGGATCCTGGACATTGTAAAGGGCCAAAGGACTATGCTTGGAACCGTTGAGTACAATGATGAGACAGTAAGAATAGATGAAAAGAATGATTCTCTAGCCCAGGTGCTTATGGTAAGTGCTGTAGATGATGCTCATGTTTAATTGACAGCAACACGTAGTTCAGCAAAAGAAATTTAGCAAAAATTATTAATTGTGTATGAAAAATCCTCAAGTCAAAGGTTGGATAGGACTTATGAGAATTTTTTTGCTAAAGTAGCTGATGATGAGGAGTTAGTTCAGTAGATATCCTGTATGCAATTAATGTTTAAGGAAGTAAATGAAGAATTGGAAAAGCATATAATGTAATAATGTCCAGAATTATGAGTAAATTGCCAAGTGAACTCTTTGAATTTAAAAGCGTGTGGAAAATAAACAAGCAACCATTCTCATTATATAGAAATAAGGATATTAACCCTATACCATCGGATGGGTGTTTTAAGGATTGTCCTCTCAGGTTGGATGGGCCACTTTACTGCCCACATCTGTTTCCATGGCAGCTCGATAACTACACTAACCTTATTGTCCTGTGAGGTTGAAACGGCCACTTTTGTGGCCATGGCCACAAAAGTGGGGTATAAAAAAAAACCCCCGTCGCAGCAGACCTGCGTACTCAGAAAATTTCCAAATCACTAATATAATAATAATAATATATGACAAGTTTTATAAAAATCTATCCAATAAACATAGAATTATTTGCCTATTCTCCTTAAGATTAACATGGAAAAGAGTGTGCAGGTTAGCTGCTGTGAGGAACACTGAAAGTAGTCATTTCTACCATACATAATTTTTATCTTAACATTTATACCAATTTTCATTCATCAACATCTGTCCATATATAAGAGAGTTTGCCTATTCCCTATATGATTAATATGGGAAAAGAGTATGCAGGTTTGCTGCCATGATAAACACATAAACTATGATTTTTAAACATAAATGGATAGATCTCAACCACATGAAGCTAAATATCAAGTTTTACCCAAAAATATTGATTAATATGGGAAATATCAATTTTTCCCTATCCTCCCTAAGATTAACATTGGAGCTCCACAATACAACGTACTATGTTTAGATTTTTTAATATCTCGGTAACCGTTGGAGATAGAGAAAAACTATGTGGTTGAGATCCATCCGTTGATGCTTAAAAATCATAGTTTATTTGTTTATCATGTCAGCTAACCTGAATGCTCTTTTCCCATGTTAATTATATAGGGAATAGGCAAACTGCTTTATTTATGGACAGATGTTGATGGAAGTTCGTATAAATAGTCAGAATAAAAATGTTTCATGGTAGAAATGCCTACTTTCAGTAATCCTCACAGGAGCAAACCTGCACACTCTTTCCAATGTTAATCTTATGGAGAATGAGCAAATAATTCTCATATTTATCGACAGATATTGATAAAACCTGTCACATATTATTATTATTATATTATTGCTTTGGAAATTTGCTGAGTATGACTCAGGTCTACTGCAACAGGGGTATTTTGATATCTCTGGGTAGACGATTATAGTTTTATTTTCCTGTAATACGGACCCTTTTTCAACAAAGATCATCTATGTTTGGGGTACTGTAGGGTGTCAAGTTTGTAAAATAATTTGAATATTTCTTGAAAACTAAAATTTCAATAATTTAAAAGTGCTGGTTCTGTCAATAACTTAAAATTTTTGAAATGTTGTTTACATAATGCTCTGAATTTTAGTTTATATATTGCTCGAATGAAGTGCATTTGAAATTTGAATATCTTATGGCTAGTGATGTACTTCCCTATAGGGTGATACTAATCTTACAATTCGTCACTTAAGAAACAACACCGCCAAAGTGACATTTTTTACGAATTTGATGTTTTTGTATTTCTATGGAAATGTATGCATTTTACATGTCCTTGTGACATAGTTTTGCGAAAATCCAACAGAATGCGCTACTATCGCATTGCTTCTAACACCGCCTATCTCTTAGACCAAAAATACCGCCAATATCCTTCGGTTCTAGCACAGCCTTTAAATGGTAGAGGTGTCTAATTTTTGCTATTTTGACAGATTAAGGTAAGTGTTTATAATGACTAAGTTATGATTTGCTTTTTAAAGACTTATAGCCAATGTTAAGTAAGGTCTTAGTTATAATAATAACAGGTTTATTGTAAAATTATTAGCTTTAAATGTTTATAGGAGATTGGCGGAGCTATGTCGTACACTATGTAAAACTCTGTGTAAGTGAGTTAGTTACTTTACATTTACACACTCTTATTTATAATTGAACTCGCTTGGCTGTGGAGATACCCAGGATCGAATCAAATGAACACTAATAGTCAGGACACTTTATTATAATACAAAATAAAGACAGTAACACAAATTAAATTGGAAGTACAACTTTTGAGCAAAATTCCTTTCTAATTAAATGAACCAAAGAAGACAGTTAAACTGTGTAACTACAGGGGTCTATATTATTCACTACTCGTCATACTGAACAATATTCCTTTCTAATTAAATGAACCAAAGAAGATAATTAAACTGTGTAACTACAGGGGTCTACATTATTCACTACTCGTCATACTGAACAATATTCCTTTCTAATTAAATAAACCAAAGAAAATAATTAAACTGTGTAACTACAGGGGTCTATATTAATCACTACTCGTCATACTGAACAATTACCAACACATCATATACTATCAAACAACTAATTTACAAGACAAGCTTTTAAAGAATCTATACACATCTAAGGCGTTATTAAGGTAAATCAATTATAAATATTTATAAATTCGAACCTTTCTATAGATTATTATTATTATTGAGATTATAACTTGACCATGTTTTCTATCATATCATTTTATTTATATTGTTTTAACTTGTATGACTTAAAAGGGAATATACTTCAATCGGAAGGCTTCTCCTAATTTTTATATGTATATTTTTGTATTTATATTGAAATCATAATTCTCTGTTGGGAAATCTTTAAATCATGAGAGGAGCTGACCTACCGGTCACCGCCGACGTAGCCCAGCCGCCTACTCCCTCGGCCCAGGTCCTTTGAACCGCTTCCGGACGTCCTTTGTGTAGGAGGTGGGTCTTCGGGCCGGCAGGGTCGTCTTCTTCTGTGTCGGCGGAGTCGTCTCTCCTCACTGTCGGCAGGGCAGATGGTGAGGTCCTCCGGATGTGGTAGGCTGGGTCGTCTTCTTGATGTTGTAGGGCTCCAACAGGCGCTTACTACGTCTCTGCTGAATTTTGCCCCTACTCGATCCAGGGCTTCCCAAACGTCACTCTTCCTAAGACTCTCTCCACACATTCCTCTCTAGCTTACAAATCCCTTCTCCCCGTCAGCTACCACGACCACGCCTCTCTACCAATCCCAATCTTTGGTCTTGGTGATCGAAGCCTCATTGGTACTACCCCTTCCGCTTGGATCTTCACTTCACGTGAAAGGGCGTGGTGCTGACCACGAGTAAACCCGTGGTTAACTCCAGGTTGTTCCCGTGGGAGAGGGTGATTTTTACAATTCTTCGTTATTAAATTTCGCCTGCGGCTGTGCCGCCGTAATTCTGTAAGCCTGGGATGTTACCCGAGACGTCAAGACTTGTGGCGACGGACGTGCTTTCTTCGCACACCTTTTGCTTGTTTATTTCACTTTAAGTAATTTATAAATATTCTAATTTGTGGTATTAATAAATATTCCCTGTTTTTGAAAATTTAGAAATATATATATATGTTCTTATACAATGTCTTTATACTCCCCCACTGCCTTTTAACTTGGTCCCCAAGTTAATTCTTTATTTATGGTTAAGTTTGTTTGGAACATGTCTTGATGTTGAATTCGAATTAGTATTCTGCTCGGGGTGGACGGAGTGAGCGCTCCTCAACCCACTGGAATGTAATGTTGTGGTGAGTCAGCTAGTGCGTACCTTCTTGGCGTTTTGTTGCGCTCTCAGCTGACGGTGAGACTGTGTCACTCGGGCTTCTTTGGGAATCCACATGTACACACACATATGGCTGTGTTTGAGTTACAATACTGATGATAGAATAAAATACTATTTTCCTTATTCCTTTTATTACCTAACCTAAATATATACATATTATTTACAATTGGTTTTCCTCTTCAACCTGCTTTGGATTGTAGTCTCTCTGAGGCAGCATTAATTTAATCTTTAGTGCTTGAATATGTAGACAATACATTAAGATTAGGCAAATCATGGTTAGAATAGTAGTCCAAATTAGTAAGATGTAGAATAGTAATCTTGTATTACTGAATAAGTCGAAATCATTGTTCTTCAAGGTTAATTTTTCAATTTTCTTCTAAATTTTCGGTCAAGTTATCAAACTCGTGTTTGATTCTTGAATGCAATGTAAACAATTTTATCGCTTTTAATTTCGTCCAGGAAGCTGGAATTAAATTTATGATATGTGGCATTTCGTTTTCCCGTCTTCCACAGGGTTTCAATTTGGTAACTAGTGTTAATTGGTTCAGCATTAATTCGCAATCGCACGGTATGGTAACTTGTAATGTTCCTGTAATTAATTTTGGTAAGATTCTATTGTTGGAGTCATTTTCACAGTTTAAATTTAATTCTTGCTGGATATTCGTAATTAAAAATTTATTTGGTAGAAGTTCTGTTATTATTGGATATTTTGGTTGTATTTCACAAATGAAATGACAATTCTTTTGTAATTTGTCAATGGGTTGTGACGTCAAAATTAAATGTAAGCATGGCTGCATTTTGTTTGTCACGATAGTCGTTCGAGGGATTTTACATAACGGAAACGTATTTACGTTACAGTTGTCATCTGATGAACTTATGATCTTCGTGTATTTTGAAGTTTTGAAAATTATGTTTTCCTCCATGTGTAAAGAGCATATTTTGTTTTCCCAAACCAATGGTGTGTTCATCGTCTTGTAAGTCTCTCCGTTAAATTTTGAGTTTATTAAGGGAATATTTACCTTGGCAATAAGTGTGTTACCAAATATTTTGCAATGGTTAATTTTGATTATATAGTAAAGATACAGTTTTGATATAGGTACTGCTAGTTCAAGTTCCTTAAGCCTGGCCTTTTCTTGTAATTCTAGTAAGGTTGCTGTTAGGTTTCGAGGGTTTACTAGATTTTCCGATAGCAGATTGAGGTGACATTTTTCTAATATTTCCCTGTGTTTATCTTGGTAGTAATTGTATAATATGTAACTCCATGATTGCTCAATGGTTGCGTAAACTTGATGTAAAAATTTTCGCTTTGCTTTTTGTAAATTTTGTTTAACTGCATTGAACCCTTGGTGTACTTTACTTGCAAGATTTTGTACATTTTTGGTAAAATTGTTCAGATTGACAGTTGTTTTTACCAGATCTTGATATTGTGAGTCTACTGACTCAATAATTTGGTTTGTGTGCTCTTCGATTCCCTTTTCGTTTTCGTATATATTAGAAATCTGTTGTTTGCTTGCCAAGTCACAACACCATTCGAAAAAGTTTTGTAAAAATAATAATCCCCTTTTACTCCTTATTTCTGGATAGGTTTGGTTGATTAGTGCAGCGTCTGGATTCATATGTGTTTGTTCTTTTAAAAGGTCGTGTAATGTCAAAAGGTTTTTTTGAATCGTGCAATATTCTTTGTCTCCACACTCTGTTAGGTTTGTTTCGGTTTCCCAAAAGTTCGATTTTGGTTCAGTGAAAATTTGGGTTGAAAATATTACTGGAATCACTGCTTCATAGGTAATTAAATCTGAGCGTTGCAGGAAATGGTGTCCGGAAAATATCTGGAATCTTGTTGTGTTTGGAAACTGTTGGCTACACGTAATCCTGTAGGCCGTTAGCATAGCCATCGTTAGTAGTATTAGTAGTTTGGACGTTTTCATTTTTCCGGTCGTCGGTTATCTGAGCCACAAAATACAATTAGTCGTATTGTACATATTATCTCAATACTTCTTAATTTTCCAAATAATTATTTAGGTCAAAGCGATTTTTATTTAATTCTACTTTTGGTAGGTTATTTATCGGGCGTAAAGTGAGGATTTATTGACTAAAAGGTAATTGTAATTTATAAAATTTTCAATTTAGCATATTTTATTAGCTCTAACAAATACTGTGATTTTATAGGCGTTCCACGGTTGATCAGGTCGTAAAACGTCTCCAGAAGGACAGTAGTTGCTTGAGATATTCAGTTTTCTTGTAATTTGTTTAATTCTAAGACCGTACGTGTATAATGTTGGTTTGAAATGCACTCAGAGCGTGGGAAATGCTGTGCTGTCTCACGGCCCGTGGTCTTATCTTTTGAAATGTACTGTGGTTCTTAGTAGTCGGCCATTTTGTGCTTCATATCCACGCAGATGTACAATTCTAACTGCTTATAATTTCTCTTAGCTTCAGTTTCGCGTCGAGTTTTACTGAATGTGGAAGTCTGTTGTCGGGAGTGATGTTCGTTTTCGCCGCGTTTCGCGTAAAATGTTGAGATAGTGGATTGCCGTAGTGGATTGTGATTATGTTTGTTGTTCTTATTGATTGCCATTCAGGAGTGACTTTTGTTTATTTTGGATAACCTTATTTTCAGGTAAAATTAATCTTTAGTTATTCGTATAAACATTCAGTTGTAGGAATATTTAGTCGTCACTTTGTAATCTCAGGCCTTTAAGATTACGTGTGAGGACCGATAACTGGTTATATAAATTTTTCTTTTTAATCCCTATATGAAATTTATCTGTACTGCCTCAGAGAAGATTAAATTCCTGGAACATTCGGTGTAAAATTTAATTTCTTCTATAAAATGGTTTTAACCTTGCTAAAGGTACCTGTTCATTAATATATTTTCCCCTCTTTTCTAGTAAAACCATGTAAGTTGAGTCATTAACTTTGTCTGTAACAAAATATGGACCTCTATAGACATCATTAAATTTATTATACGGTTTAGTGTGATCAGGTGGATAGTGAACTAGTACCTCGTCACCAATTTCCAATTTTAAATTTCTTTTTGTGGAATCAAAACGGGCTTTCTGGTAATCTTGGGATTTTTTCAATAATTCCGGGACTTGTTTTCTAATTTTTTTAATTTTTCTAATTTCTTGCATCATATCTGGGTCTTGATCCTTATGTACATACAAGTAATCAGAGGGTAGGTGTGCCTCTCTCGCATACATTAGATAAAATGGTGTATACCCGGTACTTGAGTTTACACTAGTGTTATAGGCAAACGTGACGTATTTAACAATGTCTGACCATTTATTTGGTTCGTCCTCGATGTAGTGACTGATAGTTTTCTTGAAAACTAAATTTAACCTTTCCGTTAACCCTTGAATTCTATGCATGTATGGAGGACTAGCTTTTTGTGATATTCCGAGACTTAACAATAATTCTTTTAATACCGAACCCGTGAAATGTGTTCCTTGGTCATGGGTTATAAGTTTTGGGCAACCGTATTGACAGAAAAGTTCTAGTAGAATTTTTGCTGTCGTTTTTGCGTCTGCTGATCGCGTACATCTGGCGAAAACCATTCTTGTTGTTGGACAAGTTATCATTAGAATATATTTATAACCCCTACTTTGAGTTATTGGTCCCATATAATCGATGATAAGTCGTTCAAAAGGCATAGTTGGTGGAATTTGGGGTGTTAACGTATCGTATTGTTTGTAAGTGGGTGTCCTTTTCTGTTGACATTGCTTACATGTGCGGGTATACTCCTGTATATCTTGGTTCATTTGAGGCCAAAAATAACGTTCCCTAATTTTTTTTGCTGTTTTAAATGCTGAAAAATGTCCACCTGAATAAATATTGTCGTGAAAAGTTTTCAAAATGTCTATTACTTTTTCCCTCGGAATTGCTAACAAATATTCTGTAGTTTTCCCGTTAAAATTTTTGTAATATAACAGCCCGTCACGCTCTTCATATTGCCGAGATTGACTTCTAATTTTCTTGGGTACCGCATCGGGTGATATTTTTGCTAATATAATTTGTTTTAGAAATGGATCCTTTGCCTGCATTTCTTCAAAATCTTCAGTTTGTATTTCTTGAATGTTTAACGCCACTTCAAATACATCTTCGTCTATCTGTTCATCTGTGGGGTTTCTTGATAAGCTGTCTGCTAACAAATTATTTGTTCCCTTTTTATATTTGACCTCTATATCGAAATCTACTAAGGAAAGAGCAAGTCTATTTAACCGTGATGATGTATTCTTGAAATTCATATAGTGTACTAACGCCTGACAGTCTGTGTAGAGTATTGTGTGTCTGCCTAGCGTGAATTCTCTAAAATAATTTACTGTATATACTAGAGCGAGGATTTCCCGTTCTGCGTTTGAATATCGTTTTTGAGTTTCTGTATATTTTTTGGATAAGTAGCTTATAGGATGTAGCAGGTTGGTGTTGGGATCCCTCTGTAGGAGACATCCTCCTGCCGCGTACAAGGAACTGTCTACATAAATGATCGCTTCCCATTGGTCGTTCCAATGCCGTAGTAGTGGCGGTTTTGTTAGGATTTGTTTAATTTCATTAAACGATTTTTCACATTTTTCACTCCAATTAAATTTCTTGTTCTCGTTTGACTGTTTACCCTGTTTCTGTTCTGTTGTGTCCTGTTTGACTGTTTGTTTGACTGTTTTGTTTGTCGGATTGATCTTTACCCTGTACCTTTTTATCCAATATGTTTTGGAGAGTGGTTGCCTGTGCCGCTGGGGTAAATGTAGTTATAAATTCAGTTTTAAGGGCATCCCAGATTGCGGGTGGATTGTTTTTTGTATGATTTTTATACCAAGCTAGTGCTGTTCCGGTTAAATGCGCTGGGAATAGAGTTAATTTTGTTTCGACTTGCCAGTGATTCGCCTGTGATGCTAGGTCGTACCTATCGATAAATTCGTTTGGGTTTTCAGTGGGTAGGCCGTGGTATGTGCCGGCTGATATTAATGGAAGTTTTTCTTTTGCTAAAGCCATTCTGGAGTGAACAAAATGATTTGGGGATGCACTAGTGGAGGGTGATGCGAATTCAGGTATGTTGTCAAAACTGTCGTGTTCTAATGAATATAGGATCTCTTCGTATTCTTCCTCGTCTTCTGGGTTAGCGGGATTGTCGTACAGGTGTTCCCTTTCCGCAATAAATTTTTCAATTCGAGTCAATCCGGGATATTTAATTAGTTCGATTTCCGATAAAAATCTTTTCCCTAACAATTTTCTGATTATGTATTTTTTTTCTTCAGTGAAGTTGTGTTTTAAGTAATGTTTTAGGTCGGCTACAATTGGTCTTAAATCCGCTACGGTATCGGCTTCCCTATATTTAATATTGTATTTGGTTAAAATTTTCTGAAGGTTTTCTTTACTGCAACGGAACACATCTTTTGGTAAGGTTAGAGGGTTCGGGGATTCCCTATTCTCAGACATATCATTTTAATTAAATTAAAATTAAATAAATAAATTAATAAGGTAGTTAAATTTTTGTTTTATAGTTTATATTTTTATTCCTGGCCTATTTCAAACTGTCAAAAGTTATTCCTTATAAAAATCTCCCTATTATATTAGACAAACAACATAAAATACTGAAACCCTTAACATATATGGAAAACTTATCTACATCTATCTTTCTTATTACTAACAAATATACTCCTCAGTGTCCATTTGATCCTTGATAAATAAATCAATTTGGGTAGCCTCCACCATGTAAAACTCTGTGTAAGTGAGTTAGTTACTTTACATTTACACACTCTTATTTATAATTGAACTCGCTTGGCTGTGGAGATACCCAGGATCGAATCAAATGAACACTAATAATCAGGACACTTTATTATAATACAAAATAAAGACAGTAACACAAATTAAATTGGAAGTACAACTTTTGAGCAAAATTCCTTTCTAATTAAATGAACCAAAGAAGACAATTAAACTGTGTAACTACAGGGGTCTATATTATTCACTACTCGTCATACTGAACAATATTCCTTTCTAATTAAATGAACCAAAGAAGATAATTAAACTGTGTAACTACAGGGGTCTATATTATTCACTACTCGTCATACTGAACAATATTCCTTTCTAATTAAATGAACCAAAGAAAATAATTAAACTGTGTAACTACAGGGGTCTATATTAATCACTACTCGTCATACTGAACAATTACCAACACATCATATACTATCAAACAACTAATTTACAAGACAAGCTTTTAAAGAATCTATACACATCTAAGGCGTTATTAAGGTAAATCAATTATAAATATTTATAAATTCGAACCTTTCTATAGATTATTATTATTATTGAGATTATAACTTGACCATGTTTTCTATCATATCATTTTATTTATATTGTTTTAACTTGTATGACTTAAAAGGGAATATACTTCAATCGGAAGGCTTCTCCTAATTTTTATATGTATATTTTTGTATTTATATTGAAATCATAATTCTCTGTTGGGAAATCTTTAAATCATGAGAGGAGCTGACCTACCGGTCACCGCCGACGTAGCCCAGCCGCCTACTCCCTCGGCCCAGGTCCTTTGAACCGCTTCCGGACGTCCTTTGTGTAGGAGGTGGGTCTTCGGGCCGGCAGGGTCGTCTTCTTCTGTGTCGGCGGAGTCGTCTCTCCTCACTGTCGGCAGGGCAGATGGTGAGGTCCTCCGGATGTGGTAGGCTGGGTCGTCTTCTTGATGTTGTAGGGCTCCAACAGGCGCTTACTACGTCTCTGCTGAATTTTGCCCCTACTCGATCCAGGGCTTCCCAACCGTCACTCTTCCTAAGACTCTCTCCACACACTCCTCTCTAGCTTACAAATCCCTTCTCCCCGTCAGCTACCACGACCACGCCTCTCTACCAATCCCAATCTTTGGTCTTGGTGATCGAAGCCTCATTGGTACTACCCCTTCCGCTTGGATCTTCACTTCACGTGAAAGGGCGTGGTGCTGACCACGAGTAAACCCGTGGTTAACTCCAGGTTGTTCCCGTGGGAGAGGGTGATTTTTACAATTCTTCGTTATTAAATTTCGCCTGCGGCTGTGCCGCCGTAATTCTGTAAGCCTGGGATGTTACCCGAGACGTCAAGACTTGTGGCGACGGACGTGCTTTCTTCGCACACCTTTTGCTTGTTTATTTCACTTTAAGTAATTTATAAATATTCTAATTTGTGGTATTAATAAATATTCCCTGTTTTTGAAAATTTAGAAATATATATATATGTTCTTATACAATGTCTTTATAACTACAAGTAAGGCAACACCGCCAATATCCCTTATTATACTGGCAACGTTTTTTCGCTCTCCTGAAAAGTTTGCTTCTTATGACTTTGACGGTGTTGTTTCTTAGGCGACGAATTGATAAAATGTAACCATGGTAAACTCGATGACCTGTGTTTATATCTGATATGTTTGCTATTTTACTAATAGCGTACAAAGATTTCTCAGATTTTTTTGTATGACCATAATAATTTGTTCATGCCATTTTAAATTATGTTGCAAAGTAAAACCTAAAAAGTTCACACGGTGAGAGTTTGAAGTTTTACTTGGCATGAGAAATTCCTCATGAAGGTTTTTTCTATAATAAGAAGTGAAAGCCAGTATTTTTGTTTCAGAGCAAGACTAAGACTACCATTTATTGTTAACTAATTAGATAATTTACAGAGTGTATTAATAAACAATTTTTTTGCATCTTTAGTTTGGCCATTAATTAATGCTGTTGTGTCATTTGCAAAAAAATTAATGGTGTGTTAATGTTAATAGGTAAATCATTAGTGTACAATAAAAACAATACTGGTCCAAATATGTAACCCTGCGGAACTCAACCAACAACCAACAACCAACCACCTTCCAATTTGAAAAATGAACAATCCTTTCAGGGGTGGCTCCATATCTATCCTCGGGGAGGGTACAAGGGGTACTCACTCACCCTCCTAACTTAAGTATGTAAAAAATTATTTACACAATTGTAGCCTACTGCATTAAATTTCCCAGCTATAACTATTGCATTATTTTAGAGAATTTGAAATGAAAAAGTCTTTATTCAAGAGGCGAAGTAAGGACTTGCATGTCCTCTCTACCACTTAACCTCTAACAAAAGAAAATAAATACTCAAATACAGATTCTAAAATAAAATAGTGCTTTTAGGAAAAAATAATACCCCCGTCGCAGCAGACCTGCGTACTCAGCAAATTTCCAAATCAATAATATAATAATAATAATATATGACAAGTTTTATAAAAATCTATCCAATAAACATAGAATTATTTGCCTATTCTCCTTAAGATTAACGTGGGAAAGAGTGTGCAGGTTAGCTGCTGTGAGGAACACTGAAAGTAGTCATTTCTACCATAAATATTTTTATCTTAACATTTATACCAACTTTCATTCATCAACATCTGTCCATAAATCAAAGAGTTTGCCTATTCCCTATATGATTAATATGGGAAAAGAGTATGCAGGTTTGCTGCCATGATAAACACATAAACTATGATTTTTAAACATAAATGGATAGATCTCAACCACATGAACCACATGTATTATATATATATATATATATATAATACCCCCGTCGCAGCAGACCTGCGTACTCAGCGAATTTCCAAATCCATAACATAATAATAATAATATATGACTGTATGACTGTTGATGAGTTTGCCTACTCACTATATGATTAATACGGGAATAGAGTAGGGAAGATGCTATTACAGTAGGTCTCATGGTAAGACTTAAGCCGGGGACCATGTTATTTTTTCTTCTTTAGGTGCCTAGAGACCAAAAACAATAGTCATTAAAATTTATATATATATGTGTCTGCGAACACGATAACTCTCGTAAAAATGGTCCGATCGAGACCAAATTTGGTAGAGACATGTATTCCTACAAATGCTCGGACGAGTTCGTAAACCAGACATATCGGTCAATGGGAACGGGTAGTTTGGGGGGGTTTTGTACCCCAAAATGGGGTTTTTTGCGTTTTTCAAATGTAATTTGTAAAAGTTTCTAATTTTATATTTCACCATTGGAATCAGCTTAAAAAACTACACAATTAAGCTCCTTAAAGGCTTTTTTCTATCTACAACGGTTACCGAGATATTGAAAAATCTAAACACAGTACGTTGTATTGTGGGGCTCCATTGTTAATCTTATGGAGGATAGGGAAAAACTAATATTTCCCATACTAATCAATATTTTTGGATAAAACTTGATATTTAGCTTCATTTGGTTGAGATCTATTCATTTATGCTTAAAAATCATAGTTTATGTGTTTATCATGGCAGCAAACCTGCATACTCTTTTTCCATGTTAATCATATAGGAAATAGGCAAAGTCCTTTATTTATGGACAGATGTTGATGAAAGTTGGTATAATTGTTAAAAATAAAAATTGTTTATGGTAGAAATGCCTACTTTCAGTGTTCCTCACAGCAGCGAACCTGCACACTCTTTCCCATGTTAATCTTATGGAGAATAGGCAAATAATTCTCACGTTTATTGACAGATTTTTATAAAAATTGTCAAATATTATTATTATTATATTATTGATTTGGAAATTTGCTGAGTACGCAGGTCTGCTGCGACGGGGGTATTTTAACTATACTTTATATATATGTGTGTGTGTGTGTCTGTGAACACGATAACTCTCGTACAAATGGTCCGATCGAGACCAAATTTGGTAGAGAAGTGTATTCCTACATTTGCTCAGACGAGTTCGTAAACCATACATATCAGTCAGTCGGAACAAGTAGTTCCAGGGGGTTTAGTACTCGAAAATTGGGTTTTTTGCGTTTTTAATATGAATTTTGAAAAATTTTATCCTTCACCATTAGAATTAGCTTAAAAAACTACACGATTAAGTTCCTTAAAGTTTTTCTCTATCTCCAACGGTTACCGAGATATTAAAAAATCTAAACACAGTAGCCTACATTGTATTTTGGGACTCCAATGTTAATCTTATGGAGAATAAAGAAAAATTAGTTTGATATATATATATATGTATGTATACACAGGGTGTTCATTAAAGTCGGGGACAAACTTCGAGAGGTGATAGCATATTCATCAAAATAAATAAAAAATTCCCAATAAATATATATCAAAAAATCCTTTGTTTAGCCACTAGCCGCCGTTTTGTATTTTATACAAAAAAAGTTATATATCAATAACTATTTAAGATACAGAAACCAAACTTTGCTCATATAATATGAACACCCTGTGTGTGTATATATACATAAAAATTTTGAAGACTATTGTTTTTGGTCTCTAGGCACCTAAGGAAGAAAAAATAACATGGTCCTGGGCTTAAGTCATACCATGAGACCTACGGTAATAGTTTCTTCCCTATAGGAAATTCGCTAAAAGATGAAAGCAATGCTACTGGTCTATAATTACCTACAAGTTTGGTGAAATTTGTTTAATGAATGTGGGAAATGTCAGAGATTTTTAATTTGTCAGGAAAATCTCCAGTTAATAGCACTGTATTTGTCATGTGTACCAAAATAATTTTAGCTACTTCTTTAATCAATGAAACTGGGATTTTACCCATCCAAGTGACTGTTTAGCTGAGAAGCTTTCTATATTTTTGATCATATATCATCTTTTCGTTACAGAACTAAATAAAAAATTTAAGCTCTATAACTTTATTATTTAGGAAATTAACAGCATCCCTCACTAAACATCTGATTGAGGACTGTTGATCTAAACTACTGAAATGGTCATTAAAAGCTTTGGCTATTTCTATTGGATCCCTTAAAATATTACCAACACCAGTTATTAACTTATCACAATGGAAACCACTTGTGATGAATACAGTTTCTTTTTAAACTAATTCACTTGTAGTTTTTGTGATGTTACTAGAGCACTTTACTTTTTAGCAATACTATTTTTTGCTTTTTTTTAAACAAAAAATCCAAGAAACCCTAGCCCCACCAAGTTAAGAAAAACAAGTTTTTTTTAATGATTAAAATTATGAATGGCTTCTTGTGAAACTGTTTTACTTACAACACATAAATTTCATTTGTCAATAATTTAGATGTATAAATTGAGTCAATCTTCTCAATCGTCAATTGTTGAATGTTGTTAATTTAGTATTCTGTTTCATTATTTATTTACAGTTTTAAAACTCTGTTTGAGCCTATATTTTTTGTATTTTTTTAACTTTTTGTTGATTTCGAGAACTTTGGTGTGGGAGAAGCTGTCCACAGTAATTTATTAAATATTACCATTTTAAGTGTTACAAAACTATTGCCAATCTTTTTTGACAATGTTTTGTACCTAGCTTAAATGAGTTCATCAGTTTGAACTCAACTTTTTTGGAAAATCTACAGTAACAATTTCACAACTACATAATCCTCACAATGGTGTTGGTGGTACGGAGTTGGATACAGAGATCAGGATCCTACAAGAGGATAAAAACACATTAATTTTTAGTCTTACCATTGATACAATATGCAGAGAAACCAAGTGTAAGACATGCCAAAACAACAAATCTTGTTTTTAATGACTTATTATTTTCTGATTCATATTTCTTCTGACTCCACGTTGATCCTTTCCTTGTTCCTCCAACTGGCAATATACCTTCATTATTTACATATGATAGTATCTTTACTCCATGTTTTCTTAGATCAATTAAGCCACTGAAAAGTGTAATATTCATTAAATATCTTTATACAGTAATGCTCAAGGATAGTATTTGAATAATAATTTAAAGTGTTATCTGTAAAGTAGTCATTGATTAAACTGTTACATTGATACAGCTACCTTTACAATCAGCTTGGTACTGGCCTAGGATATCAAACGTGCCAGGTTCAAAGCCAGAGGTGACTCCAGTGAGGTTATGAGCTTGGCTCTGTGACTACCCGCTACAGTATCTCTCTGATTTATATTCATCACACATGTCCTAGGTCCATGGTCTTGGGCAGTTGAGGGTTTTACGTGAAAAATAATAAAACAATCAGTCTTGCTGTATAACTTCATTTAAATACAGAAAAATGTTGATAGTTAAGACACTTGGAGGACATAAGAAGTGTGAAGTTTCAATTAGTTATAGGGAGTATAAAAAACAATTTTTTATTTGATGTATTAATATCAGTTCTTGTTTTCGTCAGTGCAATCATGGTCAATTGACTTAAAGCGATGATATACTTTGTCAATCTTCCTCCTTGTCATTTTTTTAACATCTCTACTTTAATCTTCTTCATAACATAATCACCTTTTACATTTTCGACCAATATTTACTAAAGACACAAACAGCACGACACAGCTCAAGAACCAATGACTGACTAATAAAAAAAAATTGTACAAAATCTCCAACTACTCATAGTGATGTAAAATACCCAATTACTTAAAACTTGGGGTGAATACTCAAAATGGATAAATACCTGGGTATTTATAAAAAATTAAGGAACAAATTTATAATTACCCCAAACAATCTTGATTGTTACTCCAGGGATTGATTGTTTAGGCTGATTGCTTGAACATTAGTATAAGTCCATATTATATAGTCAGTAAATTATATAATTCATTAAAATAACTGTTTATTATATCTATTAGTGCTCAAACACATTACAGCAGCAGCGACCCAGCACGGCAGTGACCAGTCACTGGCGGCCAAATTTAAAATTGAATTAAATGGAACTGCACGCACAAGGCAAAGCTCCGCAGGCCTCTATGGCCAGTCTGGAGTTTTGACCGTGCGGCTGCTTACGTCTCAAACTAGCACACAATGAGGATGGGGGTTTCACATACTACCTCTGTGACCTGACTAATGAACAGTGGTGGTAGAGAGAGAGAGAGAGAGAGCAATATGTGTATATCTGTTTTATTTTTGGAGGTGATTTTGATTTGATTCATTTTAATAATGAAAGATTTTGATACAGAGAGCTTCATTTAAGCGGTAAAAGAAAAAGCCTTCTTAGTGGGATTTAACAACCGAAGACTATTATAACAGAGTTATTAAGAGAAAGTTACGTCCATAGTCATGGCCGCATCGCTGGTCTGGTCGCAGGAACTGTGACAGTGGTCGTGATCGTGGTAGCCCCACAGTCGCTTTAGTGCATTTGAGGTCTTAAAATCGGTAGCTGTCACATATCTTAAGCTAAGTTATAAGGTGTATTGCTGTTACATTAAAATCAACTATAAACTTAATTTATTGTATGAAAAAACATGTGTAAGGAGACTGGTGCTATAAATAAAATAAAATATACCTAATAAGATATGTGTTAAATCACCAGTTGTAAATAAAAATATATAATATTTACCTTGGTGACAGCAGACTTCTAAAATGAGCTTTCATAAGGTGATGATAAAACGCCATAATTTCCTTAGTGTATTTTTAAATATTCATAAGTAAAATTTATGAATACACTGACTGTAATAGAGTTAAACAAATTAGATGTAGCATAATAATTGTGGAAGAGGCAAAAATATCAGAAAATATCAGAGAGATGAAGAATTTACCCAATTTAGAATTTAGGGAATTTTAATACCCCCATCGCAGCAGACCTGAGTACTCAGCAGATTTACAAATCAATAATATAATAATAAATGACAAGTTTGGCATTCAATAATAACTCAAAAATTCAATAATAATTTAAAGTGTTATCCGTAAAGTAGTCACTGTTACATTGATACAGCCACCTTTACAATCAGCTTGGTACTGGCCTAGGATATCAAACGTGCCAGGTTCAAAGCCAGAGGTGACTACTCTCAGTACAGCAGCAAACCTGCAATCTTTCCCATGTTAATCTTATGGAGAATAGGCAAATAATTATCATGTTCATCCCATGAGTTTCAAGAGAGCTAAGCCAGAGTTTTAACCCGAGAGTTAACCCATTTGTTTTAAGCCAGAGGTGACTCCAGTGGAGTCACCTCCACTGGAGGTGACTATTTTATAACTGAATAACTATTTTAAAAATTGTTAACATTTTGCCAGAATATTGATTTTTTCACATCTAGAGTCTTTTTGAACTTTTGAATCATTAAGTTAGTTTTACAGGCACATGAGCGATGTCATATTATTTGGGACCTTAATAAATCCCACCGTGAAATTAATTTTTAAAACCAAGTATCCAAGTAAGTAAACCATGAAATTTTAATCACAATTAATTGTAAGAGCAGATTTTGAGGAGGTTTTATTTTTCACATTTTTAAATGGTTATTAGGGGTAAACTAACACTTACAAGTATAAAAAAACTGTTTAGATAGAGTATAGCCAAAGTGTATTCGTGTACCTAACTTCATAAATATGAAACAATCAGTGTAGTATCAGGATTTGTGCACAGACAGACAGAAATCAGTCAATAACCCACTTTCAGTGGATTCAGTGAGCCTCAAAACGAATTAGGCTATCCATTCTCACTCAAATTCAAAAATGTTGAAGAAAACATACTTTCTCCATAGGCCTAGGCTCCATACTGTGTATTTGGGGATGAACAAAAATTAACACTTTAATATGAATATACAGTAAGGCCTACTTGGGCATGGTATGGTTAACAACTATTAGAATTGAAGAATTGATGGGACCTGCTTCAATGATGAAACATACTAGGGCAAAAAGTAGCCTATACATTCATGTATTTAACTGACAAAGTTATATCTTACAGATTCCAATCAAAATGTTAAACATGTACTGATAGTATTGCCAATACAACTTCAATTTAATTAAAAGTGATACTATTTTTTTATTACAAATCTAGACTGTCAAAAACATTGTTTTATCTAACACTACAAATAAACTATCTGTAAAAGTTTTAAGTTATAGTGTATATGCTTATCCTTTAAAATCAAACAATAATCGGCCAAAACAAATTAAAGCTCAAATCTATGCTAGTGACTTATTTATTTACCCAATCCAAAAAATTTTTGAGGCTACCAGTATCTGATAAATTTCTAGGTTGAGTATATGTCAATATATTAGAGTGATTACTGAGAATATGGTAAATTATATCACAATATTAATTCATACTTTATTAATATGGAACTTAAATCTTACATTAAATTGATAATTGTATATTATTTAGGGACCTCTATGCCCTAATTACCTTTAGTTCTTATACAATACCTATGATTAAATTTGTAAAAATGTTTAAGGCTTTTAGGACTTTGTCTTTTGTTATGCAGCTTTCATTTACATACATTTAAAACTGTTCCAAAGTTTTACTTGATACTTCAACATAATCTATTTAACTTAATACAGTTTTCTTAAACAATGTAGTGACTGAAGTCACTGATCACTGATCTTGGCTGCGTGAACTGTGAACTGTGTTAATCTGAAATTTTATAATTTATAGTTGACTAATTTTTAGTAGTTGTTAACAATATGAGATAATTTCTTATCATAAATTACAACTATTAGTCAAAACCAATGAGGTTAAAATTTAATACCCAAACACTACAAACTTAGCAGACAACTTATTTTTTGCCTTTCAAACCACACTAAATTATGCAGACTACGTAGCTATGCTTACTTTATATTTTATACTTTTTTTAAATTTTTATTGAAGTACACTGATCACTGATCTCAGCTTCGTCAACTGTGTTAATCTGACATGTTGTTAATTTGGAATAATTATTTTCTATAATATTGGGAAGCTACGCCGTTTAGTTGGGTAGATGTTATCTTTATGTGTTTAATTCAAATTAATTTGCAATACGCTTCAATTGTTGAGTCATTAACTAAGATCCCTCCCTAATTCCTCACCATGGCTGCTACATTAGTTGACATTATTCAATAAATAGCAACGTATAAGGTAATAAGGCGATAACTTGTTGGTGAGGCCAAAAAACCTTCTTAGGTTTACATGACCGAGGAGGTAAAGTAAGGTAATAAGGTATCGGAGGGGCATAGTCCGGAGACCCTAGACTGGAGGACAGGTAATTATTGGCAGTCACATATTGTGGACCATTAGTTCATGAGAACTGTGATAGTCTTGCGCAGCTGTAAAACATTCAGAGGGTAAACACAAAGGCATTGCATGCTTGGGGTGAGTTGTTTCACTCTAAAACTCACTCTAAAATTATTGTAAAGCATTTTTAAAACTATTAAAATATTACCGTCATTGTTTTTTTACTCTGGTGTAATGTTTACAGGAAAATCCGTGAGCTTAAGAAGAGGCCAAGAGATAGTAAATTATCATACTTAGTGTCATAGCGTACGAAGTGAATTTCTATTAATTCAGGAATTAGCTAAGATTTTATTTACATTGTTATTGGGGACATTTCCATCACGATTTTATGTAAAACAAAGTTTCACGACGTTTGGGGATCTGGAATCTGATCCCGTCCTCAGGTGAACTAATATCTGAAACATAGCACAATTAACACATAATCCGGACTAAGCCGGTATAAAGCTGAAAACATAAAAGTTTAAAGCAGTCAAAAACCTCCAAACAAACCATTCACTAACCATTACACACATAAACGGAAACCGATCTCAAAAGTCTGGGAAATATGTCTTCAGCTCTATGAGATTTTTAGGTTTTAAGCTGAGTATTTCTCCTTCAACATCCACTTTTGATGTAGGAGCAAGAAAGAATGGTCCTCTAACAGAATTTGTACAAAAAGACCCTTGAAATTCGTAAATTATGATTTAAAAATAATTTTTTATGTTAAAAAAACGTTATTAATGATTTTGTGAAATTCACCACATTTGTTGTTTGGTTAGATTTTCATTTACGTTTGCTTTTCGATGAATTGAAATTCAAAATTTTTTTATTTGTTTGATTATTAGGAGTAGACAAAATCTTTTTTGCTTTTTGTAGAGATTGGCATCAGAACTTTTGTGTCAGTTATAAGAAAGTTTAGTGAATTTTTAAGATTTTATTTTAATGTGATTTTAACTTAAGATTGTTGTATTTCAAAAATTTCTATCAAAGTGGGAGTTAAGAAATGTCCATTTTTAAGGTACCTAAAGGTTGTTTGTTCAGAAAACTTTGACTCAAAAGGGGGGAGGAGTTAACAATCCCAGAAGATGCTTAATGCCAACTTCCTGGGTGGAGGTTATAAAAAAAAGCTTTAAAAAATTAAATGAATTTTTAATTGAGAATTTTTTTTTATAACTTCTTTATTATATGTGTGCCGTAGACCAAAGAAGACATGAATGAAAAATGGTATTTGAAAATATAGTGTTGATGTTGAAATCACCTGAAACCTCAGTATAGGTGGTTGTGCTAGAACAATCTTCCAGGCAATTCCAAAGGTCCCTGATGAAATTATTGCAGTCATATGAAGGAATTCTATAAATAGCTAGCAAAAGAAGAGTCATCTGCTAGCCTAACGGTTAGCGTCTTGGACTTCGGTGCAAGAGGTGACGGGTTTGATCCCCGGGGTGACCATAAAATTTAGATGAGAAAAAATAGACAGTAAACTGCGAAACTACCTAGCGAAAAATCTGAGTCTGCCAAAATGGCAAACAAGATAAAAAAATATACTTTCAACAACTGAGAGGAAACCTAGCAGCTGCAAACTGGCAAGACTCAGCACAGAAACAGAAAGCAGCAACCTTGATATAGTGTTGTAGGTGAAAAACATCAAAAACTGATCCCTCGTGAGGTTATATTCGGATAGGCTAAGACTATCTGGCGATTCGATCAATTTGTAAATTGACAAGTATTCGGAATTAGCTTTAAACCCACATAAATGTTTTGATGAAAAATAGTCAAGGCCGTGTTACATCGAGATGTAGAACTATCGACTAGTAACGAGTTGTTAGTTCGAATTTCAGTTTTCGACGCCATGTTACCCCTGAAAAACTATTCCTTCTCAGTGCCGAATTGACCCACACTCGACCAGCATGCAAACAGCTTACTGGTGGATCTTTTCGGGGCCAAAAACTAAATTTTGACTATCATGAAACTCAAAGACAAATTAAAGAGTGGAGAGTCTTTGCTTAGTATTGTCAACAATCAATTCAGAGATCAATTGAGAAAGCTTGTGTTTACTGTAAAAATTAAGGTGCAAAATTGTTAAGATCAACAGACTTAACATGTCATTTACTCAAAGTTAAAATGGGAGAGTCATATAAACCACATCATTAATTAATTAATTGAAACCAATAACGGCAAAAACTGAATTATTAAGAAGAACACTTCCTTATAAAGCTTTAGTAAAAATTTATAAATCAATATTTCAATCAATAATTAGATACGCCGTCTTTTTGTACAGTAGCATCGCAGTGTTATATGAAGCGTATTGAATGTTTATAAAGAAAAACGTTACTAATGATCTCAAAATTTAAATATCCGGAAAAATTTGACATTGACTATATTAAAAGGTACACTAATTTATACCAGAGTGATTTTATAAATATAAGATAGTAAAGTTATATTTGAAAGATTACACGTTTAGGAAAGGAAACTACTAGGATCAGTATTATGTTTAGAACTTTTGAGAAATACAAAGAAACCAAGATTTAGTAACCTCGTACGGAAAAATTACTCCAAGTCATAAATTACCAAAAATAATCAATTATGTACCTTCTCGATTAGAAAGAGCCAAACTTTTTAACTGCATATAACAGGATTTAATTATTTGGTTATTAAATTAAAACCGAGAAAAATACATTTCTGTTAACTAGTCAGTACCTGGTGACCGAGCCTTGTTGGGATGGAATAAGATATGTATTATACAAAGTGTTAATTAGCAAAATTGAAACAAATTTATTACTCAATGAAAACATTTATGTGGATTAAATAAAACCAATTTGATACACCTTAATTAATATAACATAAACACTGAACAAAAATATATTGCCCCGGGTGGGGATCGATCTCGCGTTTTACGACACATGAACCCTGAACGCTAGCCACTGAGCTTCGGCCAAGACGAGGTCGTGGCCCGTCGCGGATTAAGGGTTTTTGCTCAACATTGTTTTATTTGATCTTGTACTAAATTTAATTATCCATACAGTTATTATTAGCAGTTATTATTAGCCTGTGATCAACCGATTTTGTTGTGAGAAAAGGAATGAGAATTGAAAAGCAAAAGATAAATCTAATTTACACCAATTAACTGGTTAGTTACCGTACATTGGCTTCAAGCAATAGAATGAATACTTTTTATATCAAAACACGAAAGATTTTGGAAATACTTTTCTCTCCTTGTGTTTCGCAAAGTTATTTTACTCTTTAGTTTTTACAAATAGTTTAGTAATTTGATAATTTTTCATTTATACATATAAAATGTGAAAATAACGTTGACTAATTATGTAAGTTCAAAGTTTGATAATATTGTGTTTTTACTTTCAATAACTGAGGAACGTTAAGTAAAACCGTGACGATTTTTGTATTATCTTTAATTTGTTATAATAATTGCTGATATATTATTATATTAACTGACAAAAAGTGTTTGTTTGAATATAACCTCACTTTTATAGGTTTGTTTGTTTATTACCTCCCTTAATTTATTTGTATTGTGAATTCAGTAAACTATCACGATAACATGTCAGACCATGATTATTGCCGTTAGAATTTGCAATTGCAAAATGAAACTATGTCAACTTATGATAGCAATAGTTCGCCACTTAACATTGAACATAAGATAAGGAAACAACTGCTAATAATATTAGCATATGCCATATTATGGCATTTGCCCGAACCTCAAGCCAAACTTTAGTTCAAAACATTGATTGTAACGGTGCAGAATCGCAACTGGTTACGCAAGGTAGCGACTGGCAGACTGTTCCTAGCAATAAAAGGAGCAATGTGAACTCTAATGGCCATCATTCTAAAAAAAACGAAAAAAAACGAACGCCATCATTCCAGGTGCTTCCAACCGTGACCTTTCAAACAAGAAAAATGTTTGATCCTCTCAACCAGATCCAGGATGAGGGTGAACCTAGTACTCCAACTTCGAAGGACACAAAACCTCCGCCCATTTTCTTGCCTAGGATCGCAAAAATTAAGGACATGATGTTCTCTAGAGTCAGTCATACCATAGAAAGAATATACATGCAAATGTCTAGCTGGAAATAAGGTAAAAATTTGTCCAGTCTATTGAAGAATATATAGACAGCTAGTTCATCTGCTAGTGGGCCTCAAGGTTAACTTCCATACGTTTCAAATTAAACAGGATAGGGTCTATAGTGTGGTCCTGAAGAACATGCATTTCTCAACTGATATAAATGATATTAAAATGTCTATTGAGGAATTCGGACACAAGGTGCGAAATATCTCTAACATTAAAGACTATAAAACTAAGTCCCCACTGTCCACGTTTTTCATAGACTTAGAACCTAACCAGAACAATAAAGAAATATATAGCATTCAGTATTTATTGAATGCTAAAATCTTGTTTGAGCCTCCACGTAAAAAGTCTGATGTAACAGTGTAAGAGGTGTCAACAGTACGGCCACACCAGGGCGTATTGTAGATGCCCATATCGTTGCGTGAAGTGTGGTCAAAACCATGACACATTTTCATGTAGGAAAACCATTTTCTGATCCTCCTAAATGTGCATTGTGTGAGGGTAACCATCCAGCTAACTACAAAGGGTGTGTTGTCTATAAAGAAGTGAAAAAACAAACTGTATCCTCAGTTGAGACAAAGAGCTCTAAAAGAAATAAGAGCAGAAAGTAAAGACAATTCGGAAGGAGGATCTTCTAGACCTCGTTCCAGTGATCCTGTCCTAACCAAGTCTTCCCCAGTACAGCAAGACCAATACCATCTTGCTTCACCCTTACCTAGAGTAGACTCTTCATCTAAAAGGCGTAGTTCCTTAAGTTATGCGGACACCGTTAAACAAGTAAACAATAACAAAACTGACAGTAACCTGTCACAAACTATTCATCAGTTCTTAGATCGCTTTGAAAAGCGATTGTTTATTCAACAATCACAACAAATGGGTTCACTTCTGAATCTTTAACAACGCTTATGTCAAAAAAAGATGAATTCTTACATCAGGATTGCTCTTTGGAACGACAACGGCTTGGCACAGCACTATCGAGAAGTAACGTCTTTTCTATTACATTAAAAATTGGACATTTTGTTAGTATCAGAAACACATTTTAAGGAACGGTCCTTCTTCAAAATTCCAAACTATACCATCTGTCATACTAACTATCCGAATCATAGAGCACGTGGAGGAGCTGTTGTGTTAATCTTATCTATAATCTATCTATAATATTATAAAGAAGAGGTGGTGTCTGTATGTTTGTTTGTGGGTTTGTGTGTTTGTGGGTTTGTGGGTTTGTTGTGGCAAGTGAATGCGAAAAATACTGAACCGACCGGTTTGAAATTTTACACAAAGGTAGATCTTAAACTCATGCAACACATAGGCATACTCATTTCCTTAAAATCCTCTCGGGCTACGCCCTGTGAACGTCCTAAGTTCCAATGTTTACATTTTTAGAGAATGAAAACATAAAATTACTTGAATGTCAACAGCTGTGAATACTAAAATTTGACAGTTCGAGAAGAAGGAGAAGAAGAAGAAAGAGCTACCGTGACCGTCCTAGGTTTCAATGTTTACATTTTCTAATGACAACATCCGTTTGCACTATATTTTGACAGTTCGGGAAGAAGAAGAAATAAAGTTGATTTTTCAGATAAACTGCTGGATCGAAATTAGTGAATTATTTGAAATAGCGGAATGGTAGATTTTAAGTTTTTTCCGACGACTGTCTCTATTACATTAATCCTTATCCTCTCCCAATATTTGACATATGTTACTTTGAAATGTTGTAGACACTCGTGTTTTGTCATTTTGTAAACAATGAAGAATTAATTAACAATACCTTAAATGTATCAGTAGAGCCTACACCTTTTAGCCTTTTTAGCCCGTGCGAAGAACGGGTACTTTGGCTAGTCTATAATATTATAAAGAAGATGTGGTTTCTGTATGTTTGTGGGTTTGTGTGTTTGTGGGTTTGTTGTGGCATGTGAACGCAAAAAATACTGAACCAAACAGTTTGAAATTTTACACAAAGACAGATCTTAAACTCATGCAACACATAGGCATACTCATTTCCGTAAAATCCTCTCGGGATACGCCCTGTGAACGTCCTAAGTTTCAATGTTTACAGTTTTAGAAAATGAAAACATAAAATTACTTGAATGTCAACAGCTGTGAACACTAAAATTTGACAGTTCGAGAAGCAGAAGACATGGTTGCTTTAAATACCCTGGGATTCAATGTTTACAGGTTTTAATGTCAACATCCGTTTACTTTACATTTTGACAGTTCGGGAAGAAAAAGAAATAAAGTTAATTTTTACACATAAACTGCTGGATCGAAATTAGTGCATTATTAGTTCGAAAGTGGAATGGTAGATTTTTAATTTTCTCCCTCTATTACGTTAATGCTTATCCTCTCCCAATATTTGACATATGTTACTTTGTCATGTTTAGATATATACGTAGACACGTGTTTTGTCATTTTGTAAACAATAAAGAATTAATTATCAATAACTTAAATGTATCTGTAGAGCCTACACCTCTCAGCCTTTTTTACCCGTGCGAAGAACGGGTACTTTGGCTAGTAAAAAATAACATAAAGCACTTTGAACTACCTAAATTTCAACATGATTATTTACAAGCATCAAGTATTGCTATTGTGACGGAAACCGGCCCTGTGACCGTTTCAGCTATTTATTGTCCTCCTCCTCATGTAATAAATAGAGCCCAGTTCAGGGAGTTTTTCAATTCTTTGGGCAATAGATTTCTTGTTGGAGGGGACTTCAATGCAAAGCATCCGAGTTGGGGCTCAAGATTGGCAACACCACGAGGCCGTGAACATTTCAATATCATAATGGAACAACAGCTTAAAAGTATATCTACGGGTGAATCGACTTACTGGCCCACTGACAGGAATAAAATCCCTGATCTTTTGGACTTTTTTATTGTAAAAGGAATATCAAATGAATACTTAACAATTTCCTCCTGCCTGGATCTCTCATCCGACTACTCGCCGGTAATATTGTCGCTACGCTCACGGGCAAGCCCTCTTGAGAAACCTCCGTCACTCCTGAACAAAAATACAAACTTTCAGAAATTAAGAGAGGAGATTAATGAGCAACTAAACCTTAAATATCCGTTGAAGTCAAATAGTGATGTGGAGGACGCAATAATTTTTTTAACACCATTATTCAAAATTCTGCTTGGAATGCCACACCCCAACACAATAAAGAAGGAGCTAAGTATAACAACCTACCTCTAGACATAAAAAGAACAATTGCTGAGAAAAAAAGTTACGGAGAATTTGGCAAAATACAAGGAACCCTATGGACAAAGTGAATATTCCTTGTGGAAAGCAACTAAATATTTAAAAAGACCAATACAACATATTCCACCTATTAGAAACAACGACGGTTCTTGGGCAAAGAGTTCCAGTGAAAAGGCTAATGCATTTTCAAATCATTTTACGGATGTTTTTAGGCCTTTTGACTCTGATCAGCAAAATGATGACGAGGAAATATTTGACTACCTGGAATCACCTACACGTTATCACTCCCGATTAAGCCGTTCACCCCTTCTGAAGTTCACAGCACGCACGATTAATAAGGAAATACATCCTAGAAAAGCACCAGGATATGATCTCATAACAGGAAGGGTACTCAAAGAACTTCCCAGAAAAGTGATTATGTTTATAACATTCAACATTTTCAACGTTGTTTTGCGTCTTGAGTACTTCCCTTGCCACTGGAAATTACCCAAATTATCGTTATTCCCAAGCCCGGTAAACCACTTGACGTTTCTTCATATCGTCCCATAAGCTTACTTCCATTGCTCTCCAAGCTATTTGAGAAACTTTTTCTGAAGAAGATGCAACCAGTACTTGAAGACATAAACTTGATTCCCGACCATCAATTTGGGTTCCGAAAATGCCACTCCACTACTGAACAAGTTCACGAGGGTTGTTAACATTGTCAGAGACTCGCTTGAAAAAAAGAAGTTTTGCTCTGCCGCTTTCCTTTACGTCAAACAAGCTTTTGGCAAGGTTTGGCATCCGGGACTACTCTACAAACTGAAACGCTCTCTTCCTCATTCTTATTTCAACATGTACTAAAATCTTATTTGACCCATCAATTTTTCAAATTAAATTTTTGGACGTTCATACAAATCTTTTTGAGATTAATTCAGGAGTTCCCCAAGGAAGTGTTCTAGGGCCAGTTCTCTATTTGATATTCACTGCAGACATTCCTACAGTACCAGAAACTATCATAGCTACATTTGCTGACGATACTGCTATTATAGCTACTCATATGAATAATGTGCTTGCTTCACTTAACCTTCAAATTGGACTAAGTTGTCTTGAGCTTTGGCTTAAAAAATGGAGAATAAGAGTAAATGAAGCTAAATCACACCACATAACTTTCACGTTAAAACGAAACATATGCCCACAAGTGACCCTTAATGGCGTTTTATTGCCCTAGATGGAAAGTGTGAAATACCTCGGTCTTCACCTTGACTCTAAACTCACGTGGCGATCACATGTGTGGAATAAAAGGCTACAATTAAACTTAAAATTAAATAATCTTACTGGATTTTGGGTTACAAATCAAAATTGTCTCTTGAAAACAAGCTCTTAATTTACAAAGTTATTTTAAAACAAATTTGGACATATGGATTGTAGCTTTGGGGTACTGCCAGTAATTCAAACATCGAAATTATACAGAGGTTCCAATCAAAAGTATCAAACAAGACACTGCATGATGATTTAAATTACTCTCTGTCAAAGAGGAAATTCGCCGCTTCAGCAATAAATATCTGACCTAACTAGAAAATCAACCCAACTACCTTGCTCTAAATTTACTTGACAGCAGTGAATAGACTTAAGCGTTGTTCAGTCCTGGATCTTCCTCAACAGTGAATAGACTTAAGCGTTATTCAGTCCTGGATCTTCCTCTACGATTTGAACAATAACATTTTTGTGTCACCACTGGGTGACGCATAGTTCATGTAACATTTCAGTTACATAATTTTTACTTATTGTTATCCTTTTAACAGATTGTAAAATAAATAAAGTTAAAAAATACATAAAATAAATATTTATGCAAAACCTTTATTCAAATATTGTTCAGGACTATCATCAATCAACAACTGCCAAACGGTTATAAAAGATGTTTTGA
This sequence comes from Nephotettix cincticeps, assembly GCA_023375725.1. Taxonomy (NCBI): domain Eukaryota; kingdom Metazoa; phylum Arthropoda; class Insecta; order Hemiptera; family Cicadellidae; genus Nephotettix; species Nephotettix cincticeps. The sequence continues at coordinate 50,877,242 of CM041791.1, forward strand.
TTTGTGTTGTTTACATTTTGATTCTTCATAAGCGTAATGTTAATTGTTTAGATTTTTGACTTAATATTACAAAAAACCCGGAGTTTTCCTCGACATTAGACCTATCTAGAACTTATTTTATACAAAGAAATTAGTTTATTACCAAAATTTAAAGAAAATCTTTAGAGACGTTTTCGAGATCCGTGTGCAAATATATATATATATATATATATATATATATATATATATATATATATATATATATATATATATATATACCTTGCTCGTATTATAGTATTGTATAATTTTGGGAAGAAAAGTAAATGAATGCAAAAAATATTATAGGTTAGGTATGAATGAATGTATAAGAAAAGTCATAAATTACCAGCTAGGAAGCCAATCAAATTATTCGCTCACTTTATTCTGGCATTTGTCTATTCTATACTAGCTGACCCCTAACAGAAAATACATGTTAACTTTAAGATTGGCCATTTTGTGAAGTCAAATAGCATTGCGGCTTCGTTGTGAAAGCTTTAAATATTCAACAGCTGATTATTATAATAAACCTAATAAGTAAAAACATTGTGATTATTTTATTTGACAAACATATAAACACGTTACTTTTAATCATACAGAAAATTAAAAAAATTTTAATACAGTACATAATTCACAAAAACCGTAAACGATTAACGTGGCGAATAATGCTGTCCATTTTGTACAGCACATATTTACTTCATAGATTTACATTAATGATTGATTCACATGGCATTTGATAGTAAAGCATATTGCTAACGGAGAGTAAACCAACAGCTGTTTTAAGAAATCGAATGTTTTGATTTTAGAAAATTTGTAAACAAACTTATTCCCCATAAGGTTAACATTAGAAATTTAAAACGCTATAAAATGGAAACTAATTACATTTATGGAAATTGAATATGCTTAAAGCATGACTGAAGTATAGACGAATCCAAAAAATCAAAGATCATTAAAATCGGTCCAGCCGTTTTCGAGTTATAATGCGTGTAACTAACACGACTTTGTTTTATATATTTAGATTGTGTTTTATGTTTTATTTTATTATGATTATTATTATTATTATTGAATGATGATTATTGTTTATGATGATTAGCTAGTGAAATTTATTAATATCTGTAGATTTTAAGTACTGTATTCTTGTATGAAAATAAATGTAATGAAAAGAAATATAGGTAGTGGGAAATTAATTAAAATACGAACACTCTTCACCTTTTAGAGCTATTTATAACTTGGTGTAACTATTTATATAATGTACAGTAATTTTAGATTAGATTAGATTAGACAGTAATTTAATAATGTATTGTATGAGAACCCAATGACAAATCTTGCAAGATTTGTTGGAACTCAGTCCTGTTGACTCCTACATTTTATCTCTTCGACATTTTAGCGAATTTGACATAGGGAAGAAGCTATTACCGTATGTCTCATAGTAAGACTTAAACCCAGACCCATGTTATTTTTCGTCTTTAGGTGCCCAGAGACCAAAAACAACAGCCGTTAATATATATTTGTGTGAGTTTATGTGTGTGTGTGTGTGTGTGTGTGTGTGTGTGTGTGTGTGTGTGTGTGTGTGTGTGTGTGTGTGTGTGTGTGTGTGTGTGTGTGTGTGTGTGTGTGTGTGTGTGTGTGTGTGTGTGTGAAAACTACAACTCTCGTAAAAATGGTCTAAAATCGAGACCAAATTTGAAGTAGACGTCTAATCATACATATGCTCGGACGAGTTCGTAAACCAGACATATCGGTCAATCGGAACGGGTAGTTTGGGGGCTTTGTACTCTTTTTACGTTTTTCATATATAATTAAAAAAATCAAATTTTATCTTTTACAATTAGAACCAGCTTAAAAACTACAAAATTGAGTACTTGAAAGTTTTGTTCTATCTCCTAAACGGTTACCGAGATATTAAAAAATCTAAACACAGTACGTTGTGTTTTGGAGCTCCAATGTTAATCTTATGGAGGATAAGGAAAAGTTAATATTTCCCTTATGAACCAATAGTTTTGGATAAAACTTTGTATTTAGCTGTATGTGGTTAGGATCCATACCGTACGTGTATGCTAGAAAATCATATAGCAGAGAGGAACGGATAGTAAAGATGAACCTTTAATATCCGTTCATCTATGATCATAGTTTATGTGTTCCTCACAGCAGAAAACCTGCATACTCTTTCCTATGTTAATTATGTAGAGAATAGGCAAACTACTTTATTGTTGGACAGATGTTTATATGCTAGAAATACCTACTTTCAGTGTTCCTCACAGCGGCAAACCTGCTTACTCTTTCCTATTAAGAAGATGGGAGCCCGCACACTCATCAAGCAAACGTTGCGAAGCGCCTTGCATTGAAACACACAGGGTGCTAGTACCCAGCGAAACATTTTGCTTCGCAACACTTGCTTCAGGCAAAGACAATTTATATTTCAATTAGAATAAAATTGTCTTTGCTTCAGGTGAAATTTTGCATCAGTGTGGCCTAAGCCTGACATGTTCCCTAGACAGGACTGTTAATTAATATTAACTGTTATTAACTGACTGTTAAATTGCCCATGGTAACAGCCGATGGCAACTATGGGACCTACAGTTCAACTGGAATCCGAACTAAGGTCTCTGAATTACGAATCGGTCTAATTATGAGAATAGTCTTTGTGGATTCACGTAGTATACAATAGTGCGGACGTTAAGTCACACAAGAGAACACTACATCCATCAACCATCACACACAACTATCCAAAATTCGTGACCTCCAAGTAGCTGGATTACAGGATGACGCCACCATCGCAGTCAATGATACATAAATGAAATGGCTTCGTATTGTTGGTACACGTGGTGGAATATTGTGGGCCGAATGACAAGTAACTGAATTCCTTTCCTAAATCAATGGAAATTCCCTTTGTAAGCAGGTCTGCTGCTGAGGGAGTATTCTTTCTTCGTTGGCTTTTTTCGTTGTTTACTGTTGAGGTTTTGGTTTCACATTCATTCTTATTCTTAAGTCATTGTTCAGAGTTAGAGTTGTCAACACGGACTCTGCCGTCTATTACATTGGAGCTTATAATATTAAACTATACATTTCTCGATATATACATTCATTACGATGTTCTTGTTAAGAGTATTTATTTATTGATACAACATAAGTGTCATAATACTCATAAATAATACAGTGCAGATTTATTCTTAAAGGAAATTTGCATAATTTTGGATGAACAATGTTTCAGGTAAAGTATTGTACCTAAAAATGATCGAAAGTTATTTTTCAAATGATCATACACCAAAACTATTCCTTACCCAAAAAGATTCTTAAAATAAATAAGTACTAGATTCAACCGGCCTCCAAATATACTCCTAAACATGTTGTTCAAATTTGAGTTAATTTATGAATTAGAAGTGAATACCAGTAATGATAGATAAGAGTATTAGTTGTTCTATAGTCAGTAAAACATCTCATCAGAAAAACATTTGGATAATAGGCAATTAAGATTCCAATGCACTGTAAAAATTGGATTCTTGGTTAGGAATCAAGGTTATGTTTATGTAACTTATATTATGTTATTCCATATAGTGAGAGGTTGCTAACTAACAGCAGCATACCTTCATTAACCCTAGAACACAAAAGCTCCCTGAGCCAAGCTTGTTACAGAGGTGTAGTCTCACAGACTACTCTTTTTGAAAATAAATAAAAAATACTTTCAATGACGGGGAAATTTTTTTAATTGTAAAAACACTTAAAGTGAACATTGAATTAATGTTTTATAAGAGTTTGATGTCCAAATCTTATTTTTTCTGGCACTGGCAGCAGATTGTCCCTTGGTGTTCGCCACACATGACATTTGCGCAACGCCCACAAAAATGTTTTTTCATGGGCCGTAATCTTGGAGGGCAGAAGGCATACACCCTCCTTTCTTGTTGAACTTGTTGTGTGGCTTCATTTGGCACACTTACATATAAATATAAGCAATAGATTGCCCACGATAGTTGAGAGTTCGTGCGTGGCAACATTATGGCTTGTAGCCACGGCTTCAGGAGCTCTCTGTGCATTTATCTGAGAAAATTTTGCCAACTAAGGGGCTTTCAATTATTCGCTCAGACACAATTTTTTTACATACAATACATATTTAGTGTTTAAAGTTATGTTTATCATGTTATAAAACGTGCATAGGGGCCACCTCCTTGTTTTAGGACTGCAGGAAGTGTTACTGCACATTTGGTCCAATTCAAATAAATATTTACACTATATAACACATATATTTCCAATATAATGTTTAACTAACACCATAACACGTGAAAAATCGAAGGTAAAAAAACTCTGCAACAAGACACTATGATCCGTACACGTTGCGAGTCTGCTGCGAACTGTGCGTTCTTACAAAGGCGTAGTATAGAAATAGAATTGTTATTAGTGTTACCATGCGGGTTGTCTAAAGATTTATTATTAATTTGTCCCGGTCTAACATACTCAACTTGTGAGGGGTCACGTCGCTGTCATTTCCTCAGGGTTGTCTGTTTTGTTTAATATCTCTGGAGTTTAAAGGTCACGAGTTTTCTCCCTTTCCATACCAAATGTACTTGTACACTGGCCACTTGACTATACCTCACCTCTTTTTTGCACGTCAATATTTGTCTGGAGTCCATTTTCAGTGTATACCAATGGATTCCACTGTATGCGACTTATGACGTTAGTGGGATTTGGTTGATTTATCCAGTGATATTCAAGTGCTTTAGTGACTTTTACATGCCAATATAGATCTCGGAGAGGAGGAAACATTCCGCAATTAGTAATTATATAGTGTTAACAAAGAAGTAAACCTATGAAATCCAGGAGCGATTGTATGAGAAGACGAGAATGTTTTGTTGACGAACCTCCTGTGCCGTTCGCTGACGGGAATTTGGACTCAGTTAGTAAATATTGTTATTTATTTATTTGAATTTACCTATACATGTGTAGGCTTAAAATAAAAGTATTGACTAGGCTATTCTAATAAAACTTATTTGTTTAGACTTAGAAAAATAGCAGGCTCATAACATGATGATTTTTTACAAAAATTTATTTTATATATTTTCAACCAGATATACTACACTACAATTGTATATTGTTTAGATATGCTTAATATGTTGCATTCATTTAATAAAATCAATTGTTTACAATACTTTTGTAAGCTTTTTCTAGCCTGATGGAATCTGTGTGCGACCCCTCACGAGTTAACATAGACTACAATACTAAAATATTTCACTGATTATTTTTTAAGGTTTATTGGTCTTAAAGGACTATCTGTCTAGCTCCCCTGCAATAATATGCTGTAGTAAGAATCAATAATTGATTCTTACCAATTATTGCCAATTATTCTTACCAATTACTTTTACCAATTATTGGTAAAAGTGATACCCTACCACAGGACGTAACAAACAATTGAGATTAAGGAAGAATATACAAATATGGCAAATTAGATTTACTCTGGTATTTTTGAACACTAAATTGTTGCATTGAACTGAAGTGGGATATTCAGTAGAAACTCGATTAATTAATACCCTTTATCCGTTACTCTGCATCACTGCTCTTTTTTATTGAAGTGCACTGTCGCTGATCACTGAGCGCTATCGCTTGCGCTCCTTACTACAAGATCGAAAAATAGATAATGATGAAAAATGAAAATAGATAATCACGTAGATTGCCAAGATATTCACCTTGGCGATCCATGTGATCATGGCGTAACCAGCGCTAAAACCATGGTTGTAGTTTAATAACCTATCTTGAACTGGGAAGATAAATAGGTAATATAAAACCATCATAATTCGATTTACCAGTTCAGGGACATCTATAATGAGAAAATAGATAGCCTACAACGGATAGATAGACTTTGTGATTGCACTGGCACAGTGAAAAATGCTGAGTTATTGCATCAACTAGTTTGAGAAGCAAATGTCACAATTCTTCTCAGAAAAATATGTACCATTGACACTAAAATGACCAAACACCAAAAAGGGAGTTGATGATTATATTCAAATGTAAGGTTATTTCATTCAGTGTTTCACTACCGTACCGGTATATGAAAATATGTCTGGCCCAACACATACTACATATATAAGCCCTGTTAAAAACGTGTAGAACCGTGGTACATAAGTTTTGAACTGTAATTTAAATAAATCTAAATAAATAGGGTTTAATATCTGACGCCCTTAAATCTAACCTTTAAATCTCCTTAGTCTACAGTTTTTTACTATATTTCTGTTATCCGTCTTCGCTTAGCCGTCATAGTTCTGAGGGTGACGGTTAAAAGAGGTTCCATTGTACTAATAGCCTAAACAGTATAACTTGGATGATTCACGCCATATTATGTTTATTAGGCCTAATATTATTATAAGTTGTCAGTAATGTTATACTCAATAAATTATATTTACACTATTTTAATATAGAATTTGTGACACTATACAGTTATTTATTGTTTTGTGTTGTATTTATTGGATGATTTGTATCATCATTTAAAATACTCTTTGACTTTTGTCTATAACCTGATGATTGTGTTGATGACAATAATAATATGCTGTTTAATATTATTACAATTAATATTATACAGCATATTAACAGGAAGAAATAATGCTGTATATAAATAGATGGATTGAACCAATCTTAAAAAAGAAAAAAGAAACCCAGGCAAAAAAAACTACAAAATCTTCTAGATAAACAAAAACCAGTAAATGTCAATATTTTAGAAAACTCTACAAAATTCTATCCCAAAGTAAAAAACTTAAGTGACATACAATTTTCTGAAGAAGAAACTAAATTCCTAGGAACATCATTGAAATATAATTTAAATCTAGATTTCAAAATTAATAATATTACAAATGATCTTTTTAACATTGAAGCTCCAATAAGGAACATAGAAAAAGATAATAGAGAACCATTGAAATACAATTTTATACACGAATTAGAAAAAAATAATGAGAACTTGAGAAAAATCACTACATTAAAATCTTCAAACAAAGATCTAAAATTGGTTAACTCAATCTCTTCAAAAATAAAAGATAATGATTGTATGATTATAAAGGCTGACAAAGGAGACACCACTGTGATTATTAACCGAACTGATTACGACGATAAAGTAAGCAACTTCATTTCTAATAACAAATTTCAGAAACTTCCTAAAGATCCCACACAAGACTACTTGAAATCGACTAATAGTTCAATAACACATAGCAAATCAATCTCTAAAGAAATAAAATCTCACTTAAAAGTAACTAACCCTAAAGCACCAAATTTAAAAGGACTACCCAAGACTCACAAAGAAAACATACCTATTAGACCAGTTGTCAATTTTAGAAGTTCATCCACTTATAAACTTTGTAAATTCTTGAATAATAAGATTAAAATTAATTTAAACTGGAGTGAAAGTTATAGCGTAAAAAATAACATGGAATTGGTAAGTAAAATCTCCGATATTGAAATTCCTAATGATTGCATTTTCATTTCATTTGATGTGAAGGATATGTATTCAAATATCCCACCAATCGAAACCTTGAACATTCTCAAAAATGACTTAGAAAAAGGTGGAACTTTATCAAACTCAGAAATTAGAGACATATTCAAATTAACTAAAAACTGTTTACAGCAAAATTATTTTCAATACAACTCTGAATTCTACAAACAAATACACGGTCTAGCCATGGGCTCACCTTTATCGGGTCTACTTTCAGATATATACATGCACTACTTAGAGGTCAATAAAATTAACAATGACATAAACCCTTTTAAATCAAAAATAATATATTGGATAAGATATGTCGATGACATATTATGTCTTTTTCAAGGAAATTTAAACGAAAGCAACAATCTACTAGAATATTTAAACTCACTATCAGATACAATTCAATTTACAAAAGAAAGCCAAATCAAAGAAAAAATTATCTAGACTTAACCATCAGAAAAGAAAATAATAGACACAAATACAAAATTTTCAGAAAACCAACCCAATCAGACCTTGTAATACCATCTAAATCTCATCATCCCTGGAAATACAAAATGACAGGATTCAGAACCATGGTAAATAGACTCATACACATCCCAATGGACAAAGATTGTAAAAAAGAAAAAGACACTATTAAATTTCTAGCTGTCAAGAATGGATACAACTCTAAAATAATTGACAAAATGATTAGAAACATAAAGAAAACCAAAAACAAACAAAAAAAAGAACAAAAACCTAAAAATAAATACATAAGTTTACCATATAATTCAATACTAAACAAGGCAACAAGAAAAACATTTAGAACATCTAACTATGAAATCAGTTACAAAACCCAAAACAATGCATTTAACATGATACATAATAAAAGAAACAATAAAATACATCAACAAAATAAATACAACCAATCAGGCATTTATAAATTAAAATGTTCAGACTGCAACAAATTTTACATAGGCCAAACAGGAAGAACATTCAAAGAAAGATTCAGAGAACACATTCAAGCACTCAGAAGCAACAACACAACCACCATGAAATCAAATTTTGCAGAACACTTACTAACACATAATCACAATTACAAGAACATAGAAGAAAATCTGGAAATACTCGAATTCACAACTAAAGGACACATCATGGATTCAAAAGAAGATTATTATATTTATTCAGGACAAAAAACTGACCCTCAAAACATTTTGAACAGCCACATAACAAAATACCCCCGTCGCAGCAGACCTGCGTACTCAGCGAATTTTGAAATCAATAATATAATAATAATAATATATGACAAGTTTGGTCAAAATCTGTCGATAAACATGAGAATTATTTGCCTATTCTCCATAAGATTAAAATGGGAAAGAGTTAGTAGGTTTGCTGCTGTGAGGAACACTGAAAGTAGCCATTTATACCATCAAAAATTTTATTTTTAACATTTATACCAACTTTCATCAACATCTGTCCATAAATAAAGGAGTTTGTCTAATCTCCATATGATTAACATGGGAAAAGAGTATGCAGGTTTGCTGCCATGATAAACACATAAACTATGATTTTTTAGCACAAATGTTTGGATCTCAACCATATGAAGCTAAATATCAAGTTTCATCCAAAAATATTAGATAATAAGTGAAAAATTAATTTTTCCTAATCCTCCATAAGATTAACATTGGAGCCTCAAAATACAACGTACTGTGTTTAGATTTTTTTATATCTCGGTAACCGTTAAAGATAGAGAAAAACTTTAAGGAGCTTAATTGTGTAGTATTGTAAGCTGATTCCAATGGTGAAATAAAAAATTAGAAATTTTTTAAAATTACATATGAAAAACACAAAAAACCCCATTTTAGGGTACAAAACCCCCCCAAACTACCCGTTCCCATTGACCAATATGTCTGGTTTACGAACTCGTCCGAGCATTTGTAGGAACACACGTTTCTACCAAATTTGGTCTCGATCGGACCATTTTTACAAGAGTTATCGTGTTCACAGACACACATATATATATAAATTTTAACGACTATTGTTTTTGGTCTCTGGGCACCTAAAGAAGAAAAAATAACATGGTCTCGGGCTTAACTCTTGCCATGAGTCCTACGGTAATAGCTACTTCCCTATGGGAAATTCGCTAAAACAATCCAATTTTTGAAAAAATCAGAAATCTCAAACAAAACATATAATCACATTTTACATTTATATAGATACAACAGTTTTTAACCAACTTCTTCAAGAACACTTGTACATCTATTAAATTGAAATTATTTAATTTAAACATATGTGATTTAAATATTGTTTATATTAGATTATCATTTTGAATTAACTTGAAAATGGCCTTTAAAGGTTGAAACATGTTGTTAAAATAAAATAATGTTTGTCAAGGATACTCAGTTAATTATTTTAACTTTACTTTATGTAAAATAATTTAAAATTCAGTACAAAAATGCTAACGTTTCTTTAAAATACGACAGAAGTGGATGAGCTATAATGTGAAAAACAGTCAAGAAGGGGGAAGGGGCTAGCTCTGAAATGTGGAAGCTATATTCTCAGACCCTGCGATGGCAAAGGATTTTGTCTGTTAACAATATGCAATGTTTTTTGTGATTTTAGGCCCAGAAATTTGTTTCCTGAACAGCTTAAAAAAAAATTATTTATATATAGTATATATTTTTTATAAATTTATTTTTCTCAAAAATGTTTGATTCATCCAAAATCTTGTTTGTCTTAATCTGGGTTTAAACAATTTTATTTATTTATCTATTTTTTTTGATAGCCTACTTCATAAACTTTTAGGGAATTAGATTTAATTGTAAAAGAATTCTGATCATAAAAGTTTGAATTATTGAAGTTCCTTTGTATTTATTTACAAGCAGTCAGTCATTGACTTCGTGTCCAAACCCCATGTTTCTCACCCTCAATATGTTAACCCTTCAATGGGGTTTCACATACACTGTACGCAAGGCAAATGCTGTCAGTAGCGCAGTTCGAGGTACAAGTCATGTGGGATGTAGACCCATCTTCTCTCGGCAGTTTATCAAACCATTTCACTCATTGACGTTTTCAGGACGTTGTGGACATTACAAGGAGTAATTTCATCTGTTTTCTTATATTTCCAACCAACATGAGACACAGAGATAGTTTAGAGTAAGGCATCAAATCAGCTGTTGATTCATCATGTTACTGTCGTTAGCTTTGTTTGTTATGGTTATGTTTCTCAGTTATTTCGGTCATAAATATGATGTAATAATGAGAATAAATAGTGAATACATTTAGTTTGATTGTTTTATTGTAGGATTTGTGGTCCTTATTGGTACTTTTTATGGTTTATTTTTGCAATAATCAACAAAATATAGTTTTTGTTTTGTATGTTTTCGTCACTTTTAAAATGTAGAACTCAAGTAGACTAGCCTAGCCTAGCGTGTAGTGTCACTATTACCTTTCAATTTACTGCAGGAATCATGTAAATATATTAAATTATATATATTAAATGCAGGAATTATGTAAATATATGTCTCATAGTGAAGAAATATATATTTTAGCAATTGTTTGCACAAAAAGGTTATGAGCGCCAAAAAAGTACTGCAATAGACTCTGTTTAGTAATAAAAATATTTTGCGTTGCAGGGTTAATTAACCCAGATATTTTGGTTTTAGTGTTTTTTCAGATAATTGTTAGTCTATTCCTCATTTATGTATTGAAAGTCTTATTTCTCACCCATTTAAATTTACACCTTAAGGAGAAGTGATCCAAACTCTTTAAATTATGTAGCCTTTTCCAGGGGTTGAACCCAAACTCCTTGCAATTCTTAAGATCCTTACTATTTAGAAGGTGATAAGTTTGTAATTGGCTATAAATAAGCCTTATCAATTTTAAACTTAGCAAATTTATAACTGATAGATAATAATGTTTACCATTTTCTGTTGAATTAAAAAAATAGTTTATCACCTTAGAAATATGTAACAAATCCTGTAGTTAGTCATATTATTGTTTCATTTTCCTAGACTGAAGATGAATGGAAAGAAATGCAGCAACGGTTTAGAAAAGAAGGGCTTGATTTCGAAGCACTGAAACCAGAAGACTGTCTACTGCAAGTATGGAGGTGGCTTGTTGATGCTGAGAGCAACTTGAAAAACTCTAGACGAATGTTGGATAAACTACATGAACAGCAAAATGAAGAAATTGAAGTAATTTTTTGTATCAATCTCAAAATACTGTTAATACTGACAATAATGCCTGATAATGTGGGACCAGCTTAATTGGGTGCAGAGTTAAATGGGGTCACGGAAGGATATTTAAATTAGATTACATTATTGAAATTGCAATCTTACCACAAGGTAGATATTTTAAGCCAAGTATGAGTGTAGGGTGATTGATTTCAATCCGTCAAAATGAAGAAGAAAATATATAACTGCCAGTCTGTATAAGGTGTATTTTTTAAGTAAGATCCATTTTTTGCAGACATCAATAATTTGTGTACATACATAACAAGCATATGTGTCATTCACCAGCATGCTTTGGTGTACGACTGCTTAACTTAACAATTACACAATTCATTTCATTGTTTGTTTGGTGAACTGTGCTTAACTTCAGCCCTGTTACAAGCTAGATACATGTGTATTTAACTTGTACGGTTCTGTTCTTTGCTTTCAAAATATTTAACACTACCAACCCATTTGCTGCCCTCTCAACTCTTCGGTTAATGTAGAACTCTGTATTATGCGAGTTTGGGACACAATGGAAACACGATTTCAGAGCTATTTGCCATTCCAGTGGCCCAATTTAGATCAAAACTTGAGTCATTTTTGGGTTTTCTACTGTAAGTTTTTAGACCTTAAATGAGGTATTATTCGAACTTTTTATGTTCATAAAATTAGGTTAAAGCTATAGATTGGTTATATGATTTGGCAACTCTGAACCAGGAAATGGAGAGTTACATGGGTCATATAAGAGATATGGCTGTCAAGAGAGCAGACAGTTTGCAGTTTGAGGCAGTTGAGCTGCGTACTCAGATGGACAGTATTATCAAATTGTTGGGAACTGCCAAACTGCCTCCAGGATCAGTCGATCACCAGGTATATTAATTAGACTTGTTAAAATTTTTGATTAAAAAATAAAAAACAATATCAAAAATCAAAAATACCTTTTGTGTAATTCTATTGGAAGAAAAATATTGGTTGGTATCTGTCGATAAAATAGTTGTATAATAAGATTAAAATAAGTAGGGTTTGCTGTGAGAAACTGAAAGTTTTTGTTTTTTTTTTTTTAACATTTTATTTTATCAACATTGTCCATAATATAAAGTTTTTATTTTTAAATGGGAAAAAATTTGCTATGATTGTTTTTATGATTTTTTTTTACTTAATAAAATAACATAAACATGAATAATAATTTTTTTTTTATAATATATAAAAGTTTATTTTTTTTTTTAATAGTAGAGATAAATGTGTAGTTTTTTTTTTATTTTTTTTAATTTTTTTTTATATTTTAGAATTTTTTTTTTTTTTTGTTTTTACTATTTTGTATATTATTTGGTCTCGATCGGTTTTGTTTTTTTTTGGTTTTATTTTTTTATATATATATAATATATATATATATATATTTTTTTTATTTTTTTGTTTTTGGGCATAAAGAAGAAAAAATAACATGGTCTCGGCTTCTTGCCATGAGTTCTATGGTCGCTAAAACACTCCAATTAAAAAGAAAATGTATTTGGGTGTTCATATGTTATGTAATCATCATCTTAGTAATACTTGCCATGAACAGCAAATGTGGTTGTGTCTTTTAAGTTTAAAGATGCTAGAGATGAAACTCATATTTTAACTGTCATTAATTTTTTTAACATGATCCGGATAAGCCTAACTTTACTGTATGTGTATTATTATTAGGAGTCTGCGGTACAGGAAATTATGAGTTCGGTACGGTACGGTACAAATTGTGGTACCTCGGTTCTCGGTACAAACTATTGTTTTTGGACTCTGGGCACCTAAAGACGAAAAAATAACATGGTCCCGGACTTAAGTCTTACCATGAGACCTATGGTAATAGCTTCTTTCCTATGGGAAATTCGCTAAAAGATATACGATGTCAGAAGAAATATTTTACTGTACTAATTTTCAAACTGTAATATGATTTTTTTAAATCCATTCTTTAAAAAAACATATCACATTAAACATATTAATAATTAATTAAACATTTTAGCGAATTTCCCATAGGGAAGAAGCTATTACCGTAGGTCTCATGGTGAGACTTAAGCCCGAGACCATGTTATTTTTTCTTCTTTAGGTGCCCAGAGACCAAAAACAATAGTCGTTAAAATTTTTATATATATATATATATATATATGTATATATATATATATGTATATATATATATATGTGTCTGTGAACACGATAACTCTCGTAAAAAAGGTCCGATCGAGACCAAATTTGGTAGAGACGTGTATTCCTACAAATGCTCGGACGAGTTCGTAAACCAGACATATCGGTCAATGGGAACGGGTAGTTTGGGGGGTTTTGTACCCCAAAATGGGGTTTTTTGCGTTTTTCACATGTAATTTTTAAAAATTTCTAATTTTATATTTCACTATTGGAATCAGCTTAAAAAACTACACAATTAAGTTCCTTAAAGTTTTTCTCTATCTTCAACGGTTACCGAGATATAAAAAAATCTAAACACAGTACGTTGTATTTTTGAGGCTCCAATGTTAATCTTATGGAGGATTAAAAAAATTAATTTTTCACTTATTATCTAATATTTTTGGATGAAACTTGATATTTAGCTTCATGTGGTTGAGATCTATCCATTTATGCTTAAAAAACATAGTTTATGTGATTATCATGGCAGCAAACCTGCATACTCTTTTCCCATGTTAATCATATAGGGAATAGGAAAACTCCTTTATTTATGGACAGATGTTGATGCAAGTTGGTATAAATGTTAAGATAAAAAATATTTATGGTAAAAATGACTACTTTCAGTGTTCCTCACAGCAGCTAACCTGCACACTCTTTCCCATGTTAATCATATGGAGAATAGGCAAATAATTCTCATGTTTATGGACAGATTTTTATAAAACTTGTCATATATTATTATTATATTATTGATTTGGAAATTCGCTGAGTACGCAGGTCTGCTGCGACGGGGGTATTAGTATATGTTGTAACTAATTAATAAGGGGAAATAGTCTTCTCAAGTCTGTATGAAACTAAGGATGAACAAACAAAATAAAAAACTATAATGTATTTTATTGCAGAACAAAAAATACAGAAAATATATTGAGTCAATACCCTTAGCCAAGGGTTCATAAGACCTATGTTTTATACTGTCTGGTTTATTATTTTTAATTTAACCAATAACAATCATTGTTCAAATTAAATCACTTTCATAAAATGTCAAAGGGCTCTTTAGACTTAAATAGTTATTTTATTATAAAGTTGTTAATAGTTTAATATTACAGTGGAAACCCTCAAATCTGAACACGTTCTCAGGAAATCAAAAAAAGAAATAGCTGGAAATTTAAAAAAATTAATCACATAAACTTATTTTTCAAGGTTAAAAAAAGGTTTCAAGGTTCAAGTCTGTTATCTTTAACTGATGAAGTAAAGAAACTCTTCACACGAACGTAATTCCAAGCCCCGTCGGTTGTTAGCAATACACACTTACCAGCAGGTAAACTTTTGATTTTATAGGTGTTTAAACATTCTTGATAATTCGATTTTCTCAATAATTTTTGAAAATGTTGATATTAATGAGATAGGCCGATAATTTTCTGGCTTTGTCGGAGTTCCGCTTTTGTGTTTTTTGGATACATTTTTTAAATTTTTAGGGTCGATGGGAACCCTCCTGAATGGAATGATTTGTTTATTATGCTAACCAGTGGTTTTGAAAATTGCTTAGCACAGTGCTTCACCACTTTAGATGGGACTTCATCAACTCCACACGAGAGTTTGGGTTTTAGAGTGGCGATTGTTTCTAGAACTTCTTTAATTGTGATTGGTGTTAGGCTTAGTTTATGGGTGACATTTTCATCAGGTAAGATAGGCTTAGTTGTTAGTGTATTTTTGAACTATTTTCTGTGGAATTTGCTATTTCAGAAAAAAATTTGTTGAAGTGCTCAGCAATCTGACCTGTCTTCTAGCTTTCCGTTTCTTTGCAATGACAATTTTGATACTCCTTTCTGTTTAGATTGTTTTTCAGAGTTGATTATGTTCCACACAGCTTTTGATTTGTTGTTTGAGCGAGAAATGTAGTTAGCTGTGACGCTTCGCTTGAGGTCCCTAAGCTAAAGGTCATAGGTCTTCTTTTTGGCCATCATTTCTGCTTTGTCATCTTGCTTTCCAGTGATTTCATATTTTTGTAGGACAGTGAAAATTTCTTCTTGTAGTTTTTTTGCTTCTTCGTTGTATTTTACATTTGTTTTACTTTGCGGCTTTCCTTTTAGTTTTCTGTTGGGGAAAATTTGATCCATGATGCGCCTGATTGTCAGTTGGAAAGTGTTATATGCCTCTTCAACATTTTGGGCATTATGTACGTCTATCCAGTTTTGTTGGGCAAACTCATCTCTTAAAAGGTTTAAGTTGTTTTTGGAAAAAGTTCTTTTTTGTGCGATTTCTTTACTAAAGTGAAGCTCCTTTTTAGTTATCAGGGTGCAAGTTTGGCCGGTGTGATCCGAAATACCCTCTTGTGTTACGGTAAAGCATACCGAGTTGTCTCTGGTATATTGGTGCAGATACAGTCAATTGAGGTTTCGGAGTGATGGGTTATCCTTGTCGCTGGAAGGGGAAGACGCCTGATCCCAAAAGTCAACAGCTCATTTTCAAAAAGTATGTTGTCTGCATTTGTTGTCAACCTATTGACATCACCCATTAGAACTATTGACTTAGTTTCAGCCCTAAGGGAGTCAAAAAGATGTCTGAAATGATATCTACAGCCAAGTTTGTAGGTCCTCTGGGTGGTCCATAAACACCTAAACGTAGAAAGTTTCATTCTTCATGCTTATTTTTACTAATGCAGCTTCACATAACAGTTCTACATTTTTTTTCGGAAATATCCACTTCTTCTACCTCTAAATTTGCTGTGTCTCTAATGTAAATTTCAACACCTCCTAATTTATGGTCTTTCCTACAATAGTGAAATTCTTGTTTATGTCATTGTAAAAGTCGATAAATTTTGTAAAAAAGTCTTCAGTGTTCTCCCCTTCATGGTGGGTTTTAGCTGTCAAAGGTAGTCTTTTTTGTAATGGGCTACTTACAGTGAAAATAGCATTTTGGGGGACTACCTGAAAATTTTGGAGGGTGTTCTGTCTAGTGTTTAATTTGTCTTTACTTTTGGATACTTGGAGGGAGATACTGAAAATGTTTTTTATTTTTTTGTGGTGATTGGTTGATTGTTCAGTTTTTGTAGACAGGTTTGGCTGGCTCCTGTGGTTGAATTGGTGCTTTGGGAAGTCTTGGTGGTGGTCAGATGCTGGTTCAGTTTTTGTAAACAGGTTTGGCTGGCTCCTGTGGTTGTATCTCGGTTTCCATTGGTCTAGGTGGTAGTCGGATGATGTTTCAGTTTTTGTGGTTAGGTTTGGCTGACTCCTGCAGTTGTACCTTGGTTTCTGTCGGTTTTGGTGGTGGTCGGATAATGATTCAGTTTTTGTGTACAGGTTTGGCTGGCTCCTATCGCATAAAGCTGTGAAAAAATTTTAAAGGCTGCAAGAAAGATAATATTCTACTATTTAATGCTATTTAATTATATTTCAAATATAAATAAATAAATGTATATTATTATTATTATTTTCGATAATTCCCCTTTAGGAGAGCGTAAAAACACAATCAACTATCATGGTCCCTTTTTCTTTATTTTCCTTCTTTCTTCCCAAAAACCTCTCATGTATTCACTGTGTTCTCTCTTCATTTCTTCTGTCCACTTCTTTCCAATTCTTTTCTTTCTAGGTGTCTCTGTGATCTTCTGTTTTCTGTTTTTTTCTCTGTACTCGCTCCTGTTTCATATATCTTCCTCAGAGATGCTCAGCTTTACAGATCTTCCATGGTTTCCTTCATCCAAGGAGTTTTCATTTTACTGTTCTTCACTATATTAAATATATTCTTGGTGAGTCTGCCGTCGTTCATCCTAAAAATGTGCCCATAAAATCTTGCTCGCCTTTTCCTAAAGTTGTCTGTAATGGTGTCCGTCTGCTTGTATAACTCTACTGTAGGTCTCTTTCTCCATATTCCTTCTCTGTGTACTGGCCCATAGATTTTCCTTAATATTTTTCTTTCTTGTTTTTCTAAGTCTTTTATCTTTGTTCTTCCTTTAATTAATAATGTTTCTGAGGCATACAGGGCTTCCGGCAACACTTCTGTGTTGTAGTGTCTTAGTTTAGCATTAGTGGAGATATTTTTTTTGTTGTTGTAGTGGTTCCATGTAAGTCGGTATGCTTTTTGTAGATTCATAATCCTTTCTTCGTTTTATGTTGTATTCAGTCCTGTTTTCTGTATAATTTTTCCTAAATTTTTAATTCTCTACTTGTTTTATGCTTCCGTACTTAGTTTCCAGTGGGAGTCTGTCAACGGATTTAGTATCCATATATTGTGTTTTTTCATATGATATGTGTAATCCTGTTTTATCTGAAATTTCATGTACTGATTCTAAAGCTTCCTTTGCTTCTTTTCTGTTATTTGTTATAATCGCTATATCATCAGCGAATGCTAGACATTTAACTTTGACGGCTCTATCCTTGTGCTTTCCCAATTGTATTCCTTTGACTCCTTTTTCCCACGTCCTATATATCTTCTCTAAAATTGTGTTAAATAAAATTGGTGAAGGACCATCTCCTTGCCTTACACCTGTATTAATTCTGAACGATTCCGATAGCTCCCACATTAATTTTACTTTTGATGTCGTATCTGTAACTTTCATTTCTTCTAGTGTGTTAAAAAGGGTCTCTCTATCTACAGGGTCGTAGGCTTTTTTAAAATCGACAAATGTTACCGTGGTGTTTCTGCATTTCCTTATTGATAAAATTGTTTTAAGGTTCCAAATTTGTTCGCTGCACGATCTTCCTGAATCCTCCTTGGTATTCTCCTATCTGTGGATCTATTTGAGGTTCTAGTCGATTTAACAATGTTTTTGATAAAATCTTATATGTGATAGGCAGTAATGAAATTCCTCTGTAATTGTTTGGGTCTGCTTTATCACCTTTCTTGTGGAGTGGGTGTATTAGGGCTGTATATATATATATATTTACTATTTACATCACTAGTGTCAATAAAACTTGGGCTAGGAATGGGATTGCTGTAGAGGTTAGTTGAACTCGATGCATAGGTCATGGATACTAATAAAAAGTCCCTCTTCTCTATCACTCTCATCATTAGATAAATCACTAAAATCATCTCAAGATAAATGTCCTGATATTTCGTTGTCACGAAGCCATCGCACATTGTTTACATAAACACAAACAACACAAGTGCGCAGTAAAATTACAGCTGGGAACTGAATAAGAATGACACAAATTATCTGTGATACAGACTAATGGAAGAAAACTAAAATTCACACGATATCCCAAGATGTCCCTGAACGTATCCATACCTATTACGATGTAGTAGTGCAATAGCTGATAACAAAAACAACGACAAAAATAAATACCCCCGTCGCAGCAGACCTGCGTACTCAGCGAATTTCCAAATCAATAATTTAATATATGACAAGTTTTATAAAAATATGTCCATAAACATGAGAATTATTTGCCTATTCTCCATAAGATTAACATAGGAAAGAGTGCAGGTTAGCTGCTGTGAGGAACACTGAAAGAAGTCATTTCTACCATGAATAATTTTTATCTTAATATTTATACCAACTTTCATCAACATCTGTCCATAAATAAAGGAGTTTGTTTATTCCCTATATGATTAACATGGGAGAAGAGTATGCAGGTTTGCTGCCATGATAAACACATAAACTATGATTTTTAAGCATAAATGAATAGATCTCAACCACATGAAGCTAAATATCAAGTTTTATCCAAAAATATTGATTAATATGGGAAATATTAATTTTTCCCTATCCTCCATAAGATTAACATTGGAGCCCCACAATACAACGTACTGTGTTTAGATTTTATAATATCTCGGTAACCGTTGGAGATAGAGAAAAACTTTAAGAAACTTAATTGTGTTGTTTTTTAAGCTGATTCCAATGGTGAAATATAAAATTAGAAATTTTTAAAAATTACATGTGAAAAGCGCAAAAAACCTGATTTTGGGGTACAAAACCCCCCCCCCAAACTATCCGTTCCCATTGACCGATATGTCTGGTTTACGAACTCGTCCGAGCATTTGTAGGAATACACGTCTCTATCAAATTTGGTCTCGATCGGACCATTTTTACGAGAGTTATCGTGTTAACAGACACACACATATATATATATATATATATATATATATACATATATATATATATAAAAATTTTAACGACTATTGTTTCTGGACTCTGGGAACCTAAAGACGAAAAAATAACATGGTCTCGGGCTTAAGTCTTACCATGAGACCTACGGTAATAGCTTCTTCCCTATGGGAAATTCGCTAAAAGTTGATGTCAGCTCGCATATTTGCGGGTGTGGACTGCTGGCGCGTCAGTCGTCTACTCGCATATATGGGGGCA
Organism: Nephotettix cincticeps; assembly: GCA_023375725.1. Classification (NCBI taxonomy): domain Eukaryota; kingdom Metazoa; phylum Arthropoda; class Insecta; order Hemiptera; family Cicadellidae; genus Nephotettix; species Nephotettix cincticeps. The sequence continues at coordinate 50,897,343 of CM041791.1, forward strand.
TGGACTCTAAGAGGTTAATCTCCACTTAAATCAACAATATCTTTGCTCAGTTATAATTGAGCAAAGATATTAACAATATCTGTGTCAATTGTTTTGTGATAAGTAAAATGTAGCCTTAAAAATTATGTCATTCTAATCTTTGCTGAAATGTCTGACATAGCCTATATTTTTGGTGATAGGTATCTCATCTTATAATTGAAAAAAACAAACTTGAAGAGGAACTGAATATATTGAAAAAATTGAAGATCCCTGCAAATAGCAGTGGTTCAAATGGTGAAAGTGAATTGCTCAATGAAATTATCAAGGTTTCTTCAGAAAAAGAAGTCCTGAGACGACAATTGTCAGAAATGATGGATCGGGTTGATGTTATGGAGAAGGCAACAAAGCAGATTGAACTGGACAATGAACGATTAGCTTTTAAGGTGAGCTATTGCTGAATCAAATAACAGTTTTATTTACTTTTAATTTATTATTTTAAGTTCAAAACAATGTAGAACCAGTTTATCCTAACAGAAAACAAAGTGAAATCGTAAAATCCTCTCACCCTTATTTTATAATTAAAATATGAATTTTAGATATATAACCTTCCACTAACTGGTGCTGGTATGGATTGTCGAAAATTTTGATTTACGAAACATCTGTTGTCAAAGGTAAACAATTATGATTAAAATTGATTTGTGGGTTATATTTATAGAGGTAGACATCCTTCATTCTGAATAAAATACATTGTGTATCTCAGTTGTCAATTGACAGGTTTCAAAGTAAAGAACTGAAAATACAATATATGGTATTATTATCTCTTAACATCTTAAATGTTGGGGTAGACAGGACTTGCTTGTTGAAATAAAATTCCCCATTGACTGAAAATCTGTGTACTGCACTCATAAATCCAAATAGGATCCTGAATTTGGCAGGAAGCTTAATATAGAACAGCAGCCTGCCCAGCATACAAAATTCTCCTCTCAGAGAGAGTAAGGCTATGGTATTGTGTGGAGATTGTCACCATGTCTGGTCGGATACTTATGGTATGCACCCACAGTAGGCAATATCACCTTTGATATGAAAAAATAAGGAATTGTTAAAATACTTAGTGAGCGAAAAATTTCTCTACATATATGCAGTGGAGGTAGCCCTTTTACGCAACCCGCTTTTAAACCAGAAAGACCTTAGAGGTGTTCTCTAACTGTAAACCTCATACTTTAAACAGTAAATAAAGAAAGTAGAAAAAATGTAATTCAATTGATTCCAAATTCATGAATTCAAGGAATATACTACTTCACAAAAGGTATTTCCCAAGTATTTCTGTCTTACTACAGCAAATAAAAAACTGGTAAGGTAATCCTAGATAAGGTACACTCCCTTACCCAGGTTCAAATTAGCTATTAGCAATTAGTTCAAAGAAAAATGCAATAAAACTTGGAAATATGTTGGAACAAACAACATTGTTAGTCGATAGTTTTATTTTCATTATCAACTGACAAATTTTGTTTTCTTCCTTGCACAGAAAAAAGTAGTTCTATATTTTCATTATAATATCTGGTCCAAAAAATAAACCTTGAGTGAAAAATGCAACATTCCAAAATGTAAATATTATAACGGATGTCTATTATATCAAATGTTTCATTGGTATGAATAATCTAGTTAAAGTCTTTAAAAATAAATTTGTGTTATATACACATGTAGACATCCGTGGAACTGATCACTTACCTTTTTTCCGGAATGTCCTGTGTAGTTTTTGGCACATTTTGTGCGGTGGTCCTTGACGTTTTACCCATCATGTGTTGGATGTCTTCAGGAGGTGACTGCGAAAGGTGGTTGTACTTTGGCGTGTAGTGTAATTTCATGTTGTGAAGAGTCAAGTTGTGGTATTTGGAACCCAAAAAGGCTCGGCCTTTTGATCAGATCAGTGTCCTACCAAAATACAGAGAAAGAATGATCAAAGTGGAAGTAGAAATTAGAAAACACCCCAATAACTGTAAGAAGGACCCCAGATTAAAATCATCAAGCATCTGGGTCCCAATAATCAAAGAATTAAAAATTCATAACGACAGTGCTCCAGAAAAACGCATCAATGGGGAGAGAAATCCAGCTGGTGATGACAACCCTCAAAACTATTCCTTGAGTCGCCAACCCAAAAAACCCCAACCCCCACCCCCGCTATAATCTCCGACAAAGGCTAAGCCGCCAAACACCACACCCCCTACAATTCACAACTCGAAATTGCGCACCACCTCTCGTAGTCACTTCCTGAAGACGCCCAACACATGATGGGCGAAACGTCAAAGACCACAGCTTAACATGCGCCAAAAATTACGAGGGACATTCAGAAAAAGCAAGTAAGTGTATGTAATAAAATAAATGCAAAGGTAATAAATTTGTAATTTATGTCCAAGTATTTGAGATTAACAGCAGCAACAGATAATAGAAGCAGCCAGGTGGCCGGACGAGAGTTACAACAACTTTGAAATTTCCTAAAAGGAAGAAGGCTGATTTTAGGGCTTTCACTCACAAAGTATCCAAATATTTTATGATGGTGGACATAGTTTGTGTCATTAAATCATAACACATTGATAAATTTTTTTATTCGATAAAACTATGCGATTTAAAGATTTTGATTCCAATTGAACCTAATTTGATTCAATGCAGGCCATTATAATTTTATAATACAGTACTCTAGTAATTTTATTTTATTTTTTTAAAGAAACATTATGTAGACTGTTCTGACAGATGATTCAGGTTGGGACGTTTGTTTATGTACTGTACAACGAGGTTGGGTCGTATTCGTCGATTCGGTATTTAAAGATAAGTTATGTAAAGGTATTTATAGGTATATTTATGTATACCAGTACTATTAAAAATTTGTAAAATCAAGGGCTTAACATTTTTTATTCCTTATAGAAAGTTGAAATCTTTTATGTTTGTTTTCCGTTATGTAATCATCTAGTGATACCGTTAGTAAGATAGTACAGACTATTAAATTTTTGTAATTGTATATTATTTGTATATATTTTATAAAGGAAATTATGATTTGATTTGATAGCTTTCAGATAGCTTTGATGGCTTTTATTGTAACTGTTACATTATATAAATCATTCCTACATTAAACTAAACTGAAGAAATAACTTCGTTCTGTTGGTAATTTTGTCTTAAAGTTCTCTGAGAATGGTAAATGACATATGGAACATGTCCTAGCTATCAGAAGCTCTGGCTGAGTTAGAGGAGAAGGAAGCTCAAATGGGTCGGTAATTGTCTGCATGATAGCATCATGTCTGTCGCATGCCGCCTGCTCCTTACATGTCAACCTCTATTTGTTAAAAATTTATTAATATGGGTACTTGTGTACCTATGTCTTTGCAATAATTGTTGTACCATCATAATTAAGTGTCTGGAAAAGAAAACTATTAAAACTAGAATGTTTCTAGGAATGAAAGTGAAACTGGTAATTCTTTCAGATTACTTCCAAATCTCGCCCAGAGAATTAACCCTTTCCACACGTGCCATTTAAGCGGCTCAAGCCGCTCATCTTGCGTAACACGTGTATAGCGTGGCCTTTGCCGCAAATGTATTAATTAGATTGCAACATTTGGTATTACGTTTTGAATTTCTCTTCAAATAGTATGTTGTATTATTTTGATATCAATTGAATATAGCATTATCTCAAAATGATGCCACCTACTTTATTCAATAGTTTAAACAATCGAATATGTTTTACTGTGAAAACTGCAACAACTGCCTCCGCATATAGCGGCTGTAGCCGTCTGACTCAGTCAGCTGATCTGTTGTGAATAGCAAACGTATTTTTTTATTTTTTTAACATTACAAATTGTCAAATGTATTATGTATAATAAGTCCTAGTAACCCACACAACATTGATTTGAAATCAAAAATGAACCTATCACTGATAAAAAGTTTCAAAGTCAATAAAATATTCAAAATAAAAAAAATAAATTAATTTTGGATTTTAGTATAATACATAAAGAATGTATTAGAACCTCGATTAACCGTCAGTCTCTATTAACTGCCACCTCGCTAGCGCAAAAAAATTGTTTCCGCGTCAACGCCAAGCTGGATCGTCTGTTTAGGCTCTATGATGAGTAGTGACGAATGTACTGTACACCTGCAAAGTGCATGAATCGTTGGCGGCAAGGGTAGTGACCCAGCTGGTTAATCCCTTACACTGTCTTTACATTCCACTGCTACTGTTTTAGTATGGTGCGTGGCTTACGACAATGAACCAAAGTTTTTGCCGATTTCAAGTACTATGCCTACTAGTGTTTTACGTGCTTATGTGCTTTACCGTTTATTATTGACAGTGCTGTTTATATGTAGTGTGTGTTGCTCTTCTGTTATGGCTGGGAAACAGAAACGTTTGGTTTTGGGACTCTACAATATACAATAAACTATTAAACATGGGTGCTTCTTCTCAGAAAAACTAGAAACATGGCCACCTAAAAAGCTTAACGGGGAAAGAAACAAAAGAAAATGACGGATTATTTAAAAAACTAAATACCGCTAGCGTATGTTTTTAAAGTAAAAGTACGTACATGTATAGTTGATATTCTATTGTTTTCTTAATTAAAATATTTTAATAAAGTATTTTTAACTTGAACTGGCGTATTTTTTTCTTTTAAAATAAATTCACATTAAGTACTGCGCAGCAATCATGACTTCAGATGTGTGTTGGACTAAGCAGCATGGAAAATGACGTGGAAAAGGTGGGTGATCTTACTAAGGGTCAATTAAGAGGTGCTCTGAGAAATGTCATGTTGAATCTGCTGTACAATAAACTCTCCATCTTAGCAACGTAAAGTGATTTGGTTAACCCTAGAACTGGCAAAGTCTTAATTTATAAGACTGATATAAATAAGACTGATATAATTAATAAGAACTGGCAGGGGGAGGCATCTGTCGTGAGTTTAATGTACTTGTTCGACACAATCGCCTACGAGACCATCTTGCCCTCTGGGGGCAAACAACCGAAACTGCTCTCGTAGTACACGAGCCTGCCACCGGGCAGGTCTATAACCAAGTAAGCGCTTTCTACTCCTAGGCACTGATTGTCCGAGCCGGCTAACGCGCTACGCTGACGAGCGTAACGTTCTAGCCATTCGGAAGTGCTAGGGTTCGAATCCCGACCATGAGCAATCCCAATTTGGCTTGCAAATGTGTGGTAAAGCGGAGTGGAGGGCCCACCTTAAATAAACGGTGACCGGCTTGGGTGGAAGTTGACAGCATTTGTAGGCTTAATTGGGATTGCAGTGGACATCTGATTTGCTTTTGTGGCTAGTGGTTATAAGGGAGGGGGCATGTTTTAAGCTTTTTTGTTTAAACTTTGATATTTCAAGAAGATATTAGTAATTATTTTTATGTTACAGTTAAGAGTAAAAAGCTTGCCACTTCTAGGGTTAAAATCCCCTTAAGCTTACGCTCATGAACGTTTTAGGTTTCAATGTTTACATTTTCTAATGTTACAAGACATTTTGACGGTTCGAGATAAACTGCTGGATCGAAATTAGTGATCAAATTATTAGATCGAAACAGTGGAGTGGTTGATTTTAAGTTTTTTCCCGATTCCTTCCGTCTATTACGTTAATTCTTATCCTTAGGTACCGATATTACTTAAAAGGTGTTACTTTGTCATATTATAGACACTTGTGTTTTATCATTTTGTAAACAATAAAAAATTAATTAACAATTTAAATGTATCAGTACACCTCTCAGCCTTTTTTACTCGTGTGAAGAAAGGGTGTTTTGACTAGTTAGGTAATGATGTACTGGTCAAGGTTGGTCCTATAATATAATACAGTAGTATTGACACACTCCCAAAATTATCTTTAATCACTTTGTGAGCATTTCTATTTATAAATTGAAATTGTAGCTCAAGAGGAATGATTGATATGAATATAAATAGCTCATGATATTTTTTTTAATTTAGATGTCTGCATTTTATTTTTAGTATAACAATTTAAGTGTATTGCAGTATTTCTTATTGCCTGTGCATTATATTGCCATAAAATCTTTACTGAAGTTTATTTATGGATTTAGACAGCATTTTATATGTGATGTTATTTCCCGCTTCAAACCAGATATACTTCCTTAAATTTGTGAAAAAATTATATTCTTTGTCCTTAATTGTACCTATCCTAGTAGATTGTTGGTATACGTTTGTTTGGTATTGAGCATTAAGCTGTGTAGACGTGGTTGTAGTAATTATTATGCATTTTGTTTTTACTTTAAAGTGCAATTAGTTTAACATAATTATTTTTCTAAGATCCACATACTATGATCATAGCTAAAAATAATTTCAGAGTTGCATATTACCTTCAAACATTTAAATACATGCTTTTAATACTGACCGTCAAAGTGTTACGTCTTGGTATGAACTTTATTTAAAGGTACCAAATACATTATTTCCTCCTCTATGTTGATAATAAATAACATTCTGAGATATGAGTGAAATATTTTTAATCTTAAGTAACATGGTCATATGTAAATAATTATAATAATCAGGTTTCGTAATTTTGTTCACATTCTTTTGGAAGAAAGAATAAAATAATGTACAGATATACGCAAGCTTATTTCAAATACTGTACTTTAATTAGGCTACCACAGTTACATCTTCTTTTTAAGTATTGAACGTATATCTCTACAAGTACTGCATTATATTATGTAAATAAACATCTAACAACAATCAATGTACAGTCAACACCTGATTAACCACCTGGAATAATGGCTGGTTGGATGGCCTTGGATGATCCAGAACCATTGCTAAAACAAAGGTGTTAAATACAGTATATAGAATTTAATGACAGCAAAATGTTTATAAAGTATACATTGCTCTACAGCTAAACAAATTCATATAAGTACCTGGTGACCGAGCTTTGCTCGTTTAGAATAATACATGTATTATAAAAATTAATCAGAAAAATTAAAGCACATTTATTACTCAATGAAAACATTTATGTGGTTTAAATAAAACCGATTTAATACACCATAATTAATATAGCAATGAAAAAAAAGTATAGCCCCTGATGGGGTTTGAACACGCGACTTACGTGTTACGAGGCCAACACGCTACCGGTGTACCACGGCATCTGCCAAATGGGCGACGCCGGTTAGGGTGTTTTAGCCTACCTCAATTGTTTTAGCCGATCATTTACTGTTTAACTATCCATACAGTTATTATTAGCCTGTGACCAACTGATTTTGATACAAACGGAAGAAGGATTGAAAAGCAAAAGGGAAATTTAATTTACACATATTAATTGGTTTGTTACAGTGGCTTCAAGCAATACAACAAATACGTTTTTTATCAAAACACGGAAGATTTTGGAAATACTCTTTCCTGCTTTTATTTCGCACAGTTATGTTACCCTTAAGATTTTACAAATTGTTTAATAACCTGATAATTTTACATTTATTACATACACATAAAATAAATATTTATGAAAAACCTCTATTCACATAATGTTCCCCGCCGTCTTCAATCAAGAACTGTCAAACGGTTATAAACAGCTGTTTTGGTTTGTATTGTTTAAATTTTATTCTCCATAATCTTAATGTTAAATTTTTAGATTTTAACTTAATATTACAAGAAAACACGAATTTTCCTGTACATTAGACCTATCTAGAACTTATTTTCTACTCGGAAATTAGTTATTTCCAAAATTTAAAGAAATTCCTTAGTGCCGTTTTCGAGATCCGTGTGAATATATATATATACAAACCTTGCTCGTATTATAGTATTGGATACTACAGTTATCAATCATAAGCTCATAGCTGAAAATGTAATGATACTGGATAAGGATAGCATTAAACCATAGCACTCAATTAATACAACTGAAATCCTCATCTGGATTTTAAAAGATTCAAGAATCTAGCCTCTGGTAGTATCCTACAGAAAGTTAGAAAATAACTACAATAATATGATTATCTTTCACTTCACCGTTTTATGCTTAGTTTTGAATAATTTAAATAAAGAAAAATATGCAAATCTTTTAATAGCAATACAGAAAATTTAGTTGTAATAAAACTTTTCATTATTGGGTTGGATACAAATTTTTAGCTGAAAAGTATGAGATTATTAGTATATCTAAATTTTTTCATCTCTTCATTGAAGGGATGAAAAAACTTCAAGAACGCAAACAAAATAATTGTACTGCTTGCACCAAAGGTTATTTCCCATTGCCAAGTGGAACTATGGTAAAAAATATTTCACTTAAATATGAATATACACTTCAATAACTTGTTATTATAACATATATGCAACCTTAAAAATATCCTAGATTGTCTATACTGTAATATGAGCAATATTTGTTTTGATAGGAAAAATACAAAACATACTTATAGGTTTGTGATTTTTTTGTAATGAAATAAAAGAATTTCAATCAATAAAAAATAGAATGTTGAATGAACACTGACTCAAAATTTTTTGACACGTAATAATTTTAGGCAACAGTTTTCAATATAAAACATATGATCTAATAAAATCTTATTGGAAAATTAAATTTTAAAACCGAAACATTTTTTTACATTTTATACTTTTCTCTGAAATTGCTATCTACATTCAACAACAATACATTAGATTCCCTCTAGTCCGGACTCGGACTACTTCTTGGAAATGAATCATTAGTGCCCAGTCACGTTTCACAAGGCAGAAATTAATAGTATTTAACGTGTTTGTTTACTTCCGGCCTAAATATAAATAAATAACATCACAAACATCAGTTTAGTTTACAAATTGCGTTTGATACGGATCTTCAGTGAAGCAGGAAATGGCAATGCCAGTGTTGGAATTTTGACTCAATAATATGTGGGCCAGCTCTGGAATTGCCAACAACCTTCGTCGAGCAATATATGCAATGACTGGCCCAGTATTTTGAATATTGTTTTGACGCAGCTTGAACATTGTATAATCACGCCTGCCAACGCTGTTGTTAAGTGTGACATTATTATTATATCTCACTTTGAAAATGATAATCTACGTAGGTCTTCTGTTGAATTATACAGGAGCATACATACTGGGGAAATTTTAAACCTGAAATCAAAATTGTATCAAATGATTTAAATTAAATATTCTTACTTAAGTTCAAAAATATTAGTGTGTTTTAAAACAGTAACATATTTAATAGTAATTTTTTGTATTTAATTTATACTTAATGCTTTATATTCTAAAGAAATACTTTCTGCAATTTACTTTCTTTTATTGGTTTCTAATAGTGTTTTCATTTTTTTATAGGAGAACAACCTCTTCTGTGGCATAACATAAGGTCCAATGAGTCATCACGCTCAAGTTTTAATAAGAGGTATTGTTTCTTTAATATGAACTTGAATAATTATGTATTTTCTCAATCTGTAGTAATATTAGAATACAGAATGTTTACTAATCCAGAAAATAAAAAAAATTAAGTACCAAGCCATATTACCATGTGCTGTATAAAAGTAGCACTTATTGTTTGAATAGTACTAAAAATAGATTTTAAAGAAAATCACAAGGCAATGGGTCCTTTATTTGCCATGTATGCTTTTCTGTAAAAAATGTTATAAAGTACAAGATTTACACAATTATATCTTGAGTCCTGTAATCCACCCTCGGTAGCGCCCTTGGCAAGAATGTATACTAGTGCTCGTTAACCCATTGGTGATTAAGTTTCTAGATCAATAACTGCTGCCTGGGACTTCTTCCTCTGGCCACCTGCAGCTGAACATAGGCTGCCTTATAACTAATACTAGGTGTAATGGAAGATTAATCAAGAGAAACACCCATAGTTAGGCATGTTAACTTGTCTGCACACTATTTAATCACACAAAACTAGCTATATACAATATTTAATCCTACTAGGTCTAGGAGACGGTTCAGGTCCTGTTCCATCATCACTTTCGTCGTCACTTTCCTTATTATTCACTTCATTTGCAATAAATTCTTCAACCTCTATTTCATCGTAATTATCGTTGCTTTCATTGATAATATTCTCAATAAAGTCATTAAAACCGGCACTCCTAATAAGTGTTTCATCTCACAACACAGCTATGTTTCATTCATCATGAAACATAACTACGTTTGTGTACAAATACAAATACAAATACAAATGCTTTATTGCCATTGACCACAGTACAGTGAAATAGGCATAGTCACAATTCAGTTGTATAGAAATTTGCAATTAAAAATCCTAAATTATTACAGTTTTCTATAAAATTAATTAAACAAAATATTTTATACAAAAGGAAATCTAAAGTAAAAAACTAAATCAACCTCACAATTTAAGAATTCGTCAGTCGAATAAAAAGGATTGACTGATAGCCACTGCAAAATTTTCTTCCTAAAAATATTAAAAGATGCAATTCGAGCAGACTCATCTAGTTTGTTATAAAATTTAATACAGTTGGCTCTGTGAGAAGATCCAAATTTAGTCAGCCTGTGTTGTGGTATATTAATTTTAGATTTATTTCGTGTATTATGACTGTGAATCTCTTCTCTAGTGATAAATAAATTTAAATGCGTTTTTGTATAGATTAAAATATGAAATATGTATAAATTTATTATGGTTAAAATTTTTGTTTGTATAAAGAGTGGTCTGCAATGATCCAAAAAACCATCTCCACACAGAGTTCTGATGACTTTCTTTTGAATTATCAAAATGTCATGTACCGCCGATGAATGACCCCAGAGAATAAGCCCATATGAAATATGAGATTGAAATAGCCCAAAGTAAGCCACTCTCAAATATTCAACAGATAACAGATTTTTTAATTTCCACAGAAGATAGCTTATTCGAGACAATTTACTGCATAGGCTATTAATGTGAGCGGTCCAATTCAGTTTTGAGTCTATGTTTATGCCTAATAATTTTACTGTTTCAAAATTTTGTGATTGATGAGATAAACTGATCACTAATTTTTGAGTTTTTTGTTGGTTACAAAGTAATTTATTTGAGGAAAACCAATTCAATGTATTCAGTTCAGCTGATTCTATAGTCTGTTGAAGATTCATTAAATTTGACCCACTGGTAAAAAGAGTTGTATCATCTGCATAGATGACAGATCCAACCTCTATGTTTTTTGGTAGATCATTAATGACTATGGAAAAGAAAAATGGCCCCAAAACGGAGCCCTGAGGTACTCCCAATGTAATTTTCGATATTGCAGAATTTACACCCTTAACCGAGACAAATTGCCTCCTATTTGTCAAGTAAGACTAAATAAGGTGGCATGCGTGTTCAGAAACTCCGTAAAATTTTAGTTTTTCTAAAATAATATTAAAGGGCACACAATCAAAGGCTTTGCTGAGATCCATCAATGATAAAGCAACAGATTCTCCTTTATCAAGTGCATCAAGAGAGCTGTTCACTATCTCCATTACAGCAGTTATTGTTGAACGACCAGCTCTAAAACCAAACTGTGAATTAGTTATAAGATTTGAATGTTCAAAGTAAAAAGAAAGCTGCCTATACATTAAGGATTCAAAAATTTTAGAAAAAATAGGGACTATTGAAACTGGTCTATAATTTTGGAGGACAATTAATTACAGACAGACTGAAGGAAAGAAGTAATTAATAACGTTACAAACTAATGATGCTATCTATGGAGAAACAGTGTAACTACTAGGGCAGAAGTGACCGTTTCAAGTATGTGCTGTTGCCTAGCAGAACACCGTGAAACTGCTGAATGGGTACCGTCCGTCTTTACTAATTACCCAACTCGCGAGCTGGGACGGTTATAGCCCGTCTTTAGACCCTCTTTCTTTTAACCCTCGAAGTGGCTGACCGATTTTCGCATGTGTTGTGGGAAGTGGCAAGCTTATTTTGAGGATTAATACTAATAAAAAGAAATCATATAAAATCCAAGCTCTAAGGGTTCAGCATCAAGCTGCGCTCCGGGTGTGCTCTGCATATCAGACAGTATCCGAGCCTGCCGTTCTGGTTGTCGCTGGAGTCATTCCTGTCAAACTCTTATGTTGTAAGCTAGAACTATAAGTAGTAAGATGAGTTTCTTCCATTGTTATTGTTTTCCTTGATTGACGTAAACAAAGAAAGAGGTTAACACTTTCACTAAACAAATTTGTGAAGCGAAACTACGAGTTTGAGACTCAAAGTCAAAGTCAAAGTCAAAAAATAGTTTATTTCCAGAAAATATAACATCGCTACATAATCTCTTAAATAAAAAATAAAAAACAATAGTACAATATAAGTACAATTTATAAATTAAAATTATAGGAAATAAGCCTACATGGGTAGAATGCCTGTGCGTAGGCTTGGTCATCACAGTCAGCGAACAGTGAAGTTAGTTCTGGAAATTCGGAAAAAAAATTTAAATTGTGAATAGAAAATTAGAAAAAGAAATGTGTAAAAAATGTATCGTAAAAATAGGTGGATTCAGAAAAAGTTAAATGGTGTTAAAACTCAGTTACTAATACTAAAATTACTAAAATTTCAAAGGAAAGTATGCATATCACAAAATTACGTTTTCAGATATTTCAACATATAATAATAAAACCCAAACTAAAAACACTTTAAAATTGACAAAAACGTAAAGAGAAACATATTCACTGGATATTTTACTACCATCAGCTCTGTTCTAGAAGAGAAATGAATGAATAACAAACAGTAATAAATATTTTTGCATGTGATTGTTTTGACAATAATTTTTTTATATTGAACATAAGATTTGATGAATGTTAAATAAAAAGCTTTGAATAAATATAAAGGGTGATATGTGTAATTTTTATTTTTATTCCAATTGAGTTGAATCGTTTAGTATCATTTTATCTCAAGTTTAAACCAGATGGAAAATTTTGATTTTAGAACTAACTGGTGTACCAATTCAGGATTCCTTAAAATTAGTTGGTTGCTTTTTGCATTTTGATGTGGTTTAATTTTGTGAAAGGATCATACAGCCTCCAAAATTTTAGTTGTGATAAGAAGCATGATTATAAATAGGTTTCCTTGATTTTCATGTACCTCATCAAATTGATAGCCAGTCATACGAACTCAAATTAAATGTTTGACCAATATAGTCTTATGGACAATGTGTGCATAGTATGTAATTCACATTTTGGGTTTCACACGTTGATTTTCCAACTATTGGATAAACTTTGTCTGTCACACTGCTTTTAAATTCAGTGGAATAACACATAATTTTTCATATGCCACAACGGGGCTTGTGGCATGGTTTACAGCCATGACAAATACCTAATTTTTTAGGCCTGGGATTTTGAATTTTTTTGTGGTCTCACCAACATATTTTTTAAATTTCGTGGCCTTTTGATAATCTTGGCCTGGTAAATCAATTTTGGGTTAATGAGAGGGATTTTAAAACTCTAAATGCTGCTTCATTGCACTGTTAATTTTATGTAGTCCAGGAAAATCCTTCTTGAAATATTTGTTCAGTGATAAATTTTGGGTCCTTGGAGTTGTTATAGTTGTTTACATTTTTGGGATTTCTAAATTATTGGTTATTTAATATTTTTTGGGCTAACCTCTTTCAATGTAAGCAGAATTTAATTTAGCTATATATTTTTCAAAGTCAGACCTGTAACTACATAGGAATTTTAAACGAATTCTAAGACCTTTTGGAATAGATTTTTTGATTGGTCAACAGCTTTGATAGTGCAATTTTGAGTATTGCATTTTGTTAGTATCTTTAATGTGAATTTTTGTTTTCAATTTATTGTCACTAATAAATATGTCAATATCTAAAAACGTGACTAATTTTGAAGAATTAGTAGGCTGAAGAAAAATACATCTAAATGGTCTATTATTACCTTGTGGGTAATCTGTTGCAATTGTTGCTATTTATTTTGAGCTAAAGAGGGAGGGATGAGTCGTAAGGTTTTTGGCAATGTAAAAATTGTTTTCATACTCAATTAAAAATTATAATTTGAAGTAAAATATTCACATTCAAGTGACTTCAGCCCTAGCAATGTGAAATAAATAAAAGCGCCTGTGTTTATATTTAAGCTGATGTAACAAGTAGATATTATCTACTTGTTTGTGGACGTAGGAATGTCTTTTACTTCATATTATTGAAATGGCAGCTGGGCCCGGAATCTATGATATAAGTTATATCAAAGTATGTCAATAGGTATTACCTATCTGAAAATCTTCAAAACCTGTGATTGATAATTAATTTTTTGGAAAATTTTTAGAAAATCAATTATTTCAGGCGATGTAAAAAACATGGGAATAAACACTCATTTCCTGTATTGAAATTATGTTTCAATTTAGTAATAATTTATTATAAAGGAGCACTTAAACTAATATTTGAACTGGTGGTTTGACTTAGTATTAAATGGTGAGTTATTGAAACCGCAATAAGTAAAATACTAAACATCTAAATTAAATAGTAAAATCGATTCAAATCAAATAAATCAAATCAATTCTTGTTGTTAAAATGTCCAGCGCAATTATTCAACATTATTTTAAATGAGATTACTTTAGTAAATTTATATCATTAGTAAAATGTTTACATTTTAATTTGGATATCATTTTAATATGAAGTAATTTTAAAATAGGTCTATAATCAATGATTAGTGCAAACAAACTAATATAATAAATATAGTTTAAATACGTATATTTTCCCAGTTAAAGAAGAAATATTTCAATTGAATCTGACCTCAAACACACTAAGCATTTGTTGGAAAATGTGGAAAAAGATGGCAAAACACTTATGCAAGGCTCGTGTTCTGGTAAAATTTCATGGATTAAGGAGGTTCCACAGATTGGGTTATAGTATATATTTAGCTAAGCACTGCTGATAAATCAAGAATAAATTAGTAGTAATAGTATTTTTTAAAGTTTATCTACAAAAATATTACCAGTCACAGCATAGCCTTCAGTAGAGATAATTTAATAAATTCAAACCAAAAAGTAATTCACAAAATATGTAGTGTGGTGAAGCTGGGTGTATGTGTTCTAGGGACCAACAAAAAACATCGCTAGAGCCAAGTGAGCCAGAAACACGGGAAGTGTCCACACGAGACAACATGGACCTCCCAAATCACAAGGAGATTTCTCACCATAGCCTCGGGTACCATCAATAATAGTCAATTTGTAACTACTTCATTTATACGTTTTTAGCAAATTTCCCATAGGGAAGAAGCTATTACCGTAGGTCTCATGACAAGACTTAAGCCCGGGACTATGTTATTTTTTTGTGTTTAGGTGCCCAGAGGCCAAAAACAATAGTCGTTAAAATTTTTATATATAAATGTATATATATACTAGCTGACCCGGCGAACTTCGTAACGCCTAACAATAAATATGTGCTAACTTTCAGATTGGCCATGTTCTGAAGTCGAATAGCATTATGACTTTGTTGTGAAAAATTAAATATTCTGGGTTGCTGCTTAGTTAATAACAATACTGAAACAATAAGACATATAAATACCCCCGTCGCAGCAGACCTGCGTACTCAGCTAACGTCCATATCAATAACATAATAATAATAATATATGACAAGTTTTATCAATTTCTGTCGATAAATATGAGAATTATTTGCCTATTCTCCATAAGATTAACATGGGAAAGAGTATGCAGGTTTGCTGCTGTGAGGAACGCTGAAAGTAGGCATTTCTACCATAAACAATTATTATTTTTAACATTTATACCAACTTTCATCAACATCTGTACATAAATAAAGGAGTTTGCCTATTCCCTATATGATTAACATGGGGAAAGAGGGGTAGGTTTCACAAAACCGAGTTTTCACTACGCCGAGTAAGGCTAAAAATCTAATAAATATCGAAATTTCACTACGCCGAGGTTTCACAAAACCGAGTACGTTATAAAATTCAACTGTTTCACTAAACTGAGTTTCACAAAACCGAGTAAGGGGCTGGGTACCGTCCGCTCTAGAAGTGAGTTCGCACAAGAGCACGTCGGCCGGCAGGCCAACAACGCGCAGTAACATGTGCTTTGAAGGCATTCACTGCCTGAAATCTGTGTACATGACATTATTGATCTAATAACTTAAGCTACTTTATACTGTTTTAATATATTATACAGAAATAAAATTGTCCATGGATGAATGTTAAAAAGAAAATTATAGAAAATAGTAAACGAAAATTATTATTGTATGCTCCAAAGCAGAGAGAATTTCATTGTTAATTTGAACGACTTTTTTATTCAGAACAGTTCAATTTTTCCTTTCCCGTATAAAATATAACTTATCGCAATAACAAGCTATAAGTTATTGATTAAAGAAAATTTTCTGAAGATTACTAACACAAATTGTTTGTAACCTCACAGCCTTGATTTTATGCTGTGTAATAAACTAAATTGGGTATTCTCTAGCTGATTCTAATGGTAAAAGAGACATTTCAAATAATTAATCTTGAAAATACAAATAGCTGTAAAAAATGTTAATGTGAAAGGTTAAAAGAAAACTCTTAAAACTTTATATAAAAAATGTTTAATATAAGAAAAATAAGCTATGCCTTATACACCTACAGTTAATTAACTAGGCGGATTCCCATGTCCTCTAATTATCCGTTCGCTCTAGTGACATTTAATGAAATATTCGTTGACACCATTTGAATGGCACACACTCTGCATAACGCAGGGTGGCCGCATGGACTACAAATCCTGGTTGACTTGTTGGGACAGGCACACCGAGCAGGGATTTCCCTCAGCTGGCCTATTAACTTATTTTTATTAACTAAAATATAAACTAGAAACTATTTATTATTAAATCTTCAGTATAAATTATGTGTCACGCATTATGTTCACTACACGACTGGACAGCGAGTGTCTGCAAAGCACGTAATACTGCACGCTACACAGGCTTCTACAGTCACTTCTAGAGCGGACGGTACCCAGCCCCTTACTCGGTTTTGTGAAACTCTGTTTAGTGAAACAGTTGAATTTTATAACGTACTCGGTTTTGTGAAACTCTGTTTAGTGAAACAGTTGAATTTTATAACGTACTCGGTTTTGTGAAACCTCGGCGTAGTGAAATTTCGATATTTATTAGATTTTTAGCCTTACTCGGCGTACTGAAAACTCAGATTTGTGAAACGCTCCCGAAAAGAGTATGCAGGATTGCTGCCATGATAAACACATAAACTATGATTTTTAAGCATAAACAGGTGGGTATCAACAACATGAAGGTAAATACCAAGTTTAATCCAAAAGTATTGATTGATATGGGAAATATTAATTTTTCCTCATCCTCCATATGATTAACATTGGAACCCCAAAATACAACGTACTGTGTTTAGTTTTTAGCGAATTTCCCATAGGGAAGTAGCTATTACCGTAGGTCTCATGGCAAGAGTTAAGCCCGGGACCATGTTATTTTTTCTTCTTTAGGTGCCCAGAGACCAAAAACAATAGTCGTTAAAATTTTTATATATGTATATATATATGTGTCTGTTAGCACGATAACTCACGTAAAAATGGTGCGATCGAGACCAAATTTGGTAGAGACGTGTATTCTTACAAATGCTTGGACGAGTTCGTAAACCAGACATATCGGTCAATGATAACGGGTATTTTGGGGGGGGGGTTTGTACCCCAAAAATGGGGTTTTATGCGTTTTTCACATGTAATTTTTAAATATTTCTAATTTTATATTTCACCATTGGAATCAGCTTAAAAAACTACACAATTAAGTTCCTTAAAGATTTTCTCTATCTCCAACGGTTACCAAGATATAAAAAAATCTAAACACAGTACGTTGTATTTTGAGGCTCCAATGTTAATCTTATGGAGGATAAGGAAAAATTAATATTTCACTTATTAACCAATATTTTTGGATAAAAATTTATATTTAGCTTTACGTGGTTGAGGTTCATCCATTCATGCTTAAAAATCATAGTTTATGTGTTTATCATGGCAGCAAACCTGCATACTCTTTTCCCATGTTAATCATATGGAGAATAAGCAAACTCCTTTATTTATGGACAGATGTTGATGAAAGTTGGTATAAATGTTAAAAATAAATGTTTTTTAAGGTATAAATGCCTACTCTTAGCGTTCCTCAGAGCAGCAAACCTGCACACTCTTTCCCATGTTAATCTTATGGAGAATAATTCTCATGTTCATCAACAGATTTTGACCACTTGACTTGTCGTATATTATTATTATTATATTATTGATTTGGAAATTCGCTGAGTACGCAGGTCTGCTGCGACGGGGGTATTTTAATATCTCGGTAACCGTTGGAGATAGAGAAAAACTTTAAGGAACTTAATTGTGCAGTTTTTTAAGCTTCTCATGGTGAAAGATAAAATTTTAAATTTTTAAAAATCACATTCAAAAAATGCAAAAAAACCCATATTTGGGGTACAAAACCACCCAAAACAACCCCTTCCTATTGACCGATATGTCTGGATTACGAACTCGTCCGAGCAAAAGTAGGAATATACGTTTTTACCAAATTTGGTCTCGATCGGACAATTTTTAAGAGAGTTATCGTATTCACAGACACATATATATACAGTAGAACTTGGATAATTCGAACCTCAAGGGACCAGAAAAAAATTCGAATTATTTAAAAATTCGAATTAGAAAAGTTTTTGCATGTGGTTGAAATAAACAATTAAACATCATGTTTTAACATTGTATATTAAAAAAGTTAGGTTACTGAAGATATTATTGATTAAAAATCCTAATTTTTGTTAAATGTCGATAATGTGTTTGGAGGGATCCCGAAAATTTAGCTATTTCAAACTTTTTCTTAAATCCCTTCTCTACCTCCTTGATTGCCACTATTTATTCTTGCGACGTCAAAGATTTGTAGGTTCGCTTTGACGAAGCGAACCAGTTCATACACACGACATGTTAACATAAACGCAGACGAAGTCACAAATGCCAACACGAAACAAAGACTACGAATAGCGGAACAAAAAATTTGAATAATCCAAAAAATTATTAGAATTAAACAGAATATTTTAACATAGTTTCATATAAAATTCTAGGGACCAAGACAAATTTTCGAATTAAGGAAGTTTTCGAATTACAAAAGTTCGAATTATCCACGTTTCACTGTATATATATATATATATATATTTTGTTTTTGTTTTATGAATGTTCACTAATAGGGCTACTATTAATATTATAATATTGTAAATGAATACCATAGTACCCTTGCATTATTTCATATTATTTAACACAACACGTTTCAAGGATTATCCCATTCTCAAGTGTGTAAAAAACTGTAATCTCTAATTATAATTATATAATAAATTTAATTTTTTTAATTTTGGTTTAAGAAACATGTTTCTTAGAAAAGAAGCTATTACCGTAGGTCGGTCTCATGGTAACACTTAACGGGGCTATTTTTTCTTCTTTAGGTGCCTAGTGTCCAAAAACAATAGTCATAAAAAAAAAAATATATATATATATGTGTGTGTGTGTGTGTGTGTGTGTGTGTGTGTGTGTGTGTGTGTGTGTGTCTGTGAACACAATAACTCTCGTAAAAATGGTCCGATCGAGACTAAATTTGGGAGAGACGTGTATTCCTGCATTTGCTCAAACGAGTTCGTAATCCAGACATCAGTCAATAGGAAAGGGTAGTTTGGGGGGTTTTGTACCCCAAAAATGGTTTTTTTGCGTATTTCATATGTAATTTAAAAACATTTTATTTTAACTTTCACTATTAAAATCACTTGAAAAAACTACACAATTTAGTTCCTTAAAGATTTTCTCTATCTCCAACGGTTACCGAGACATTAAAAAATCTAAACACAGTACGTTGCATTTTGAGGCTCCAATGTTAATCTTACGGAGGATAAGGAAAAATTAATGTTTCACTTATTATCCAATATTTTTGGATGAATCTTGATATTTAGCTTCATGTTGTTGAGATCCTTACATTAATGCTTAAAAATCATGGTTTATGTGTTTATCATGGCAGCTAACCTGCATACTCTTCCCATGTTAATCATAAAGAGATTAGGTAAACTAGGTAGATTAAGTAAAATTGTTCACACTAGAAACACCTACTTTCAGTGTTCCTCACAACAGCAAACCTGCATACTCTTTCCCATTTTAATCTTATGGAGAATCGACAAATAACTCTCATATTTATCTAAAACTCATATCATATTTATTTAGCTGATGATAAAACTTGTCATATATTATTATGTTATTGATTTGAAAATTTGCTAAGTACGCAGGTCTACTGTGACGGGGGTATATAATATTTTATGTTCAATTTGAATATCATGATAATGAACTTAAATTTAGTTACAACATACATGTATCCATCCATATCATATCATGTGATTTGGTTGAAATAACTTACAAGCCTAATTGTTAATATATTATCTGTTAAATTTTTGCAAAAGATAATATCTATCAACTTTGACATCCAGTTATTTTTTGTTGATGTTGATATTGTTTAGGGCTGACTCAACTCCTCCAAGCTTGCTAGTGAGTGAACTGGCGAGTTTTGGTTCTCCTCGTAAACTTTCTAGTTTGCTGGACTCATGCAATGAACTTGCTCGAGCGGAAGAAATCAAACGACTACAGGTATATATTGCAGCCATAGTTTATTAGTTATGTGGTTGTTACTGAATATTCATTTTTGTGTTGAGATGTATACTCCTCATTTCCTTATGAAAGGTAACACAACTTATAAGCATACTCCATAAACTATTTCTTTCTTTATAACTTACAGAATTACACAAAGGGGCGGAACAGTGTTCCTATAGCGCGTCAGCCATGTGGCTTTTTGTGCACCCCTGTTGTTGAATGTCTAATGGACCTTCCAGGCTTAAAAGCCTGATGAACTGCCGACTAGTGACCAGAATTTTCGTCAACTCATGAATATCTTCTTTGGTTTCAGCTAGCAGTACTACATCATCAGCAAAAGCCAGTGTACTGATTTTCTTACCTATTTTAATACCATATTCTGATTTTTCGATTTCCTTTAGTGCTTCCTCAATAACTATATTAAAGAGTGTAGGTAATATAACATCTCCTTGCCTTACACCTGTTTTTATTTCAAAGATTGGAGAGTATTCACTCTGTATTTTTACTTTACAGCTGGAGTCTTTGACACTTAAACTAACTAATCTGATGAGTTTGCTTGGTAATCCAAAACTTTCCATCTTATGCCAAATGTTCTTCCTGTGAATACTATCATAGGCTTTACTGAAATCGATAAAGAGAGCATAAAAACTTTTACGATATTCCCTGTATTTAGCAATTGCTTCCTTTAAGATGTATACTTGATCAGTTGTTGACCTTCCCTTTTGAAAACCTGCTTGATGTTCTTCGATTATCTTGTCTGAATAAACTGTGAGCCTTTTCCGTATTATTTTGGATAGTATTTTGTAAGATGTTTTTAACAATGATATTCCTCTATAATTGTTAGGGTCCATTTTATTTCCCTTTTTATGAATTGGAATTATAAGTGCATTTTTCCAATCCTCAGGTATATTTTCTTCCTCCCAAACTTGCATTATTATTTTATGTAGCCTTTCTGCTAGCTCCTGTCCTCCAGCTTTCAAAATCTCAGCATTAATCCCATCTTCGCCTTGTTGTTTTTCATGACCTTTATAGCATTTAGAACTTCTTTCACGGTTGGCGCTTCAATGTTAGGCTGGACATTTTGATAAGTTAGGGTCTCCAAAACTTCGTTATCTTCTTCTCCATTTAGCAGGTCTTGGAAATAATCCCTCCAAATCTCTAAAACTTTGGGTTTCTCTATGATGGTTTCCCCATCTTTCATCACCCCATATGAGTTTGGTGTATAGCCTCCCTTAAACATTCTTTTAGTTTTGTAAAATCCCCTGGGATTTTTGTTGCTATCCACTTGTGCCTTTTCTAACAGCTTATTTAGATATTGCCTTTTTTGCATCGTAGCAACTTATTTGTCTCCTTACTTTTAGCATTATACTTTCTTTTATTCTCTTCATTTTGATTTTGTAACCAGGCTTCCCTATAGGCTTTCCTTTCTTCTATTTTAATTTGACATGCTTCATCAAACCATGTTTTTTCCCTTTCCGTTTTGCTTTACCACAAACTTCTTTTGATGTCTCTTGTAGAGATGTTTTAAAATTCTTGCAATTGTCTTCTATTGTGGTTTCTGTGTCATTTAAAGCTTGAAACCTTCATTAAATGTTGTAATTTAATGTAAAAAATGTGTTTCCCTATTTTTCTTAGGTTTTAAATTAAAATTATGTTACCTCTTTTATAGCGTCACTCTGATATAGCGTCATTAATTGTGTGGTCCCTTCAATGACGTTATAACCAAGTTCCACTGTTCCACTTATCTATATTTTGTATGAAAATATTTGTAAAACTTTTTAAAAAATTTTTTAAGTAAAGTAAGTATGTATTAAATTTTTACTTGAAAACAACAATATATTACATATACACATTAACCCTAGAAGTGGCAAGCCTTTTACTCTTAACTGTAACATAAAAATAATTACCAATATCTTCTTGAAATATCAAAGTTTAAACAAAAAAAGCATAAAACATGCCCCCCCTTATAACCACTAACCACAAAAGCAAAATAGGTGTCCACTGCAATCCCAATTAAGCCTACAAATGCCGTCAACTTCCACCCAAGCCGGTCACCGTTTATTTAAGGTGGGCCTTCCTCTCCGCTCTACCACACATTTGCAAGCCAAATTGGGATTGCTCATGGTCGGAATTCGAACCATAGCACTTCCGAATGGCTAGAACGTTACGCTCGTCAGCACAGCGCTGTAGCCGGTTAGGCTACCTGTGCATAGGAGTTGAAAGCGCTTACTTGGTTATAGACCTGCCCGGTAGCAGTCTAGTGCACTACGAGAACAGGTTCGGTTGTTTGCCCCCAGAGGGCAACACGGTCATGTAGCCGCTAGTGTCTAACAAGTTCACTAAACTCACGACAGATGCCTCCACCTGCCACTTCTTATTGAATATGTAAATGTGTCGTAAATTACAACTTTGTCAGTTCTAGGGTTAAATCAAGGTTGAATAAAATTGGGTTTTTAACAGTTCTTAGTATAAAGGTACATATATTTGGATGTAAAATCTATTTTTTACACAGAAATGTAAAAATCATTGATGTATGACTTTTTTTTACTTTTTTATAATGTATGTTTTTAAAACGCTCCAAAGGTATGGTTTTTGTAATTTACCAGTTACTAAACCCCTTGTATTTACTTACATTAACCCTTCAAGGTTTCTTGTTATGCATAAAAGACACTGCTGTGATTTGACGTGAGTTTCACGTCATCACGCAACCCGTCAGCTGGCGCATTCTAACGATGTCCTAGTGAACTTTTTCGAACTCAGGCTGTGTGGAGAATATTGCTCATGAGTTTCTCTACATTTTCCAACCAATTTTGATCAGCTCTAAGTATTACAGAGATAGAGGTGTGTTGTTTACAAGGACAGTCTTTGTTCAAGTTGCGTCAACTTAGTGTTCATACATCCTGTTCACTGTCGTTTTTGGCGTATACTTATAATCTTTACAATGTAAACTGACACAAAATTATATTCTAAGCTGTTGCCTGGATTATTAGGTGTTTATTGTGTCTTTCTTTTTGTTTGGAAGTGTAAATTAGTGATGTTTTTGTGAGAGATGCGTATACCTTGAAGTGTAACATTAGTGATCTAATTTATTGTAACTGGAAATTGGGTGACTATTATTTTTGATTTCACTAGTTTTTATGATGTCTAGATATAGTGAAATAGATTATTGGTTGGACCTAGATGATGTAGGGTTATTATCAAATGAGAGAGAGTGGACTTCGCCCCACGCTCTATAAGAAACTAATGTAGCAGGGTCTGGCGACCTTAAAAAAACTACCGCCTTAAAGGGTTAAAAAAGGTAGATAGTTTGAAACTCACCATATCTTCAATTCTTTCAATCTTTATTTGTTTGTTTTCAAATAAAAAAATATTTACACTATTTACAAAATCTTGACACCTTCACTTAATAATTATCTTGAGAATGGAAGACCTCGAAACAGGGCTCCAGGTGCAACCTAACAAGCCACTTCTTACACTGGTATGCTGTTTAACTTCTTTTGCCTTTAGAAGCACAAACTTTACATTTTCCTGAAGCCATAGCCTTGATGGTACCTGGTATTTTTTTTTAAATGTCCCCAAAACTTTTTTACTGAAGCCGAAGCGGCGACTCAGCAGACGTAGAGGGTCTACCAGCTCCAGATCTTGATGTTTCCATACATTTTGCAGCAGTTGTTCTGACAAGTATACTCTAAACTCTGACATAGTTTCTTTTTTATTATTTTTTAGGCTATATACAAGCAAGCAGTTGTAAAGTGCAACGTCAAAAATGTAGAAGAATATCTTCTTATAGCCTTTCACTGTTCTTCGCATTACTGGAAATTATGGGAAGCCTGGTCTTGTTTGTCTACACCATCCATTGATTTGTTGTAAGATACTACTACATTAGGCTTCAATGTCAGTTAAGGATTAGGCCTACCTATCTCTCTTTGGGAAATGGTTTCCTCGTATTCTGTGCACTCATGTACTGTAGAAATCATGGTAACCTCTTTTCTATCCATCCATTTGAGATATAACCCTTTTTCAATACAGTAGAACTCCAATTATCCGAATTAATGGGGATTGGGACCTATTCGGATAATCAAATATTCGGATAGTCTGAGTTTTTTTTTAAATTGCCATTAGCGAGAAAAAAAGCTACGTTTTGATGCAGGTTTAATGTTACATTACAGGGCCCACACGCCACTGCAGCGTGGCCGTGGCAAAGAAGCCGCGTTGTACCAGCTGAACTCCGCTTCTTAGCCACGGCCGCGCCGCGGTGACGCACGGGCCCTGTATTCTAAAATTAAAAGTGCATTTTCTCGGTTATCCGTGGACGGATTTCGTTCACCAAAGTACCGTTCGATTTGAAATTAAAATTACAATCTTTTTTATATCTTGTAAAAATTTTATAAAGTTAATGGTTTTATTGTTATTTTAATTAAAATATTTTTAACCGCCGCCATTTTTAAAATATAAAAGAAAATTAAATGATACTTTAAGAATTTTTTTTCTCTTTGATCAATAAATATGTGTGCAAAGTTTAGTTTCTGTATCTTAAATAGTTCTTGATATATAACGTTTTTTGTAAAAATACAAAATGGCGGCTAGCGGCTAAACGAAGAATTTTTCGACAAATGGTTATAGGTGATATTTTGTTTATTTTGATAAGTACTATCACCCCTCGAAGTTTGTCCCCGACTTTAATGAACACCCTGTATATTATTCAGCCCTCACCTAGCTAGGGTTTACATAAATCCAACACACCTGTTCACTAACTAAAAATTCATTACTTTGATTTGTCTCTTTCCCTGTATATATCTTATAATTATGGCAGTATCCTGTGTTTATATACCTTGATTCCAAATCTTGCCCTCTTTGATGGGTTGTATTGGATATATGAAAGCCTACTCCGGAACTTCATCAAACTTTCATCAATGCAAATATTTTTTTCCTGAGGTAAATATTTTCTGGAACGCTGTGAGAAGGAGATTTATATAGGCCTAAGTTTTCTCAACTTATCTTGTTCATCTACAGAAGAAGAATAATGCTAATACCTGGAAATAATTTTGAATCGGTTCCTAGACATTGTTTCCTCAAATATGGGAGAGTGAACTACTCTCCTTGTTGACCAGTATTCATGTATTGAGGCCTTGGGATTCTTAGCCATCAACATAACTAATGCAACAAATGCTTTTAGCTCATCAATTGTAACATATTTCCAGTTACAGTTACTGGTTGAAGGTTGAAGGCCTGTGTCACCAACAGCAAAAATTTTGTCATTTGCATATTTATTAGTTTCTCTGCAGTCTTCCCAAAATGAAATGTCTGAAAATTGACTTAGAACATCAATCTCCTTACAGTTAGGTGCTAATCGTTGACAGACAATAGAATTTAGCCCAGAATTACCAACAAAATCAATCGGCTGTACAATATTGGATTCCATAACCCAGTTCCACATCGCTAGTTGTTCACTATCACTTTCATTTTGTGGTTCTACTTCTGAACCCAAACTGTTCTCTTGTGGGTGCTCGTTATTGGTAAATTCATCCTCACTTTCACTTCCACTTCCCTCATTCAAAGAGTTATTAACAAACTCATTAAATTCACAAGAGTTCACAAAGATATCATCGCGAGTAGCCATGTTGACGAATCGAGAGTGTAAACAAACAAAAGTCGAACAGAAACTGCCGTTTCTCAGAGATTATAAGGCAATACCACTAAATATAAAATGACATAGAGTATGAAATCGGAAGATAGTTTCATTAGGAGTAGAAAGACGCATAGCTGTAAAGATCCGCTACAATAAAATGGCAAAATAAAATAATATTCCGTTGCATGAGGATGGGCAGTGCCTGTCTTTGGACCAGAATGGCTTAATACCTGTTAATAAAATGGATTATCCCCCCACCTGCAACCTACTTCATTCCCTCCCTGTTAAATTCCAAACTTCTACATCATAGGTAATAATCAATAGGTAAATTTTATAGTTTTTATATGTCTTTAGTGAACCCTCAGACCCACAGGTAACTGGAACCGTATTAGATATGTGTGTATGTACTAATATGAACTTAAGACCTTAAGTTACTTTAGAAGTTTATCTTTCATAATAAATGCTACTGATTTTTACAGTCAGAAAATGACAGTATTCGTTCTCAGCTGTCTCTTCTTGGAGAAAAATACAATGCCTTGGTTCTCCGCCACATTCAGTACAAGTCAAAACATAAATTCACAGTTGAAGAGCTAAGGTATACAGAATATTTTAATAATTACATGTAGTATTTTATTATAAGTATTAACCAGTTGGTTATTGAACTAATCAAAGATGGGCTTCACGATCCATCGACTTAAGTCCATATTCATAAGTAACACTAATAAATCTATTTACTTTTGTTAAATTTAATTTTGTTATGAAAAAATTTGTTGAAATTATTTAATGAAATAATTTCAACTCATTGCAGCAGACCTGCATACTCATCGAATTTGCAAATCAATAATAATATACTTATATGACAAGTTTGATCGATATCTGTCGATAAATAATAGGGTTTGATATTCTCCACAAGATTAACATGAGAAAGAGTATGCAGGTTTGCTGCTGTGAGGAATACCGTACTGAAAGTAGGCATTTTTACCATAAACATTGTTTATTTAGGTCATATGCTAAGTTTTATCAACATTGGTCCATAAATAAAGGAGGTTGCCTATTTACTATATGATTAACATGGGCATAGAACATACAGGCATCAGTTCTCGGTACAAATTCGGTACGGTACGGTATACAAGAATAAATCCGCTAGTAACATTGACTGATCTCATCCTTTTATTCATTAGTATTTTCCAGAACTTATTTAGTGAAAACATAGAAAAAGGAGTTTAAAAAGAGATATACAATGTCAGAATATATATTTTACTGTACTAATTTTCAAACTGTAATATGATTTTTTTAATCCAGTCTGTAAAAAACATATCACGTTAAACATATTAATAATTATTTAAACACTAGCTGACCCTGTGAACTTCGTAACGCCTATCAGAAAATACATGTTAACTTTTAAGATTGGCTATGTTCTGAAGTCAAATAGAATTGCTGCTTCGTTGTGAAAGCAGCAATGCTGCATATGCTAATAATTATAATAAATATTGTAATTATTTTTATTTGGCAAACATATAAACACGTGACATTTAATCATACAGAAAATAAAAAATATAAATACAGTACGTAATTCTCAAAAAACCGTAAACTATTAACGTGGTGAATAGTGCTGTTCATTTTGTACAGTACACATTTACTCCATAGTTTTACGTTAATGAATGGTTCAGATGGCATTGGATGTAAAGCATATTGATAGTGGAAAGTAAAACAACAGCTGTAGCTTAAGAAATCAAATGTTTTTATTGTAGAACATTTGTAAACAAACTTAGTCCCCATAAGGTTAACATTGGAAATTTAAAACACTATAAAATGAAAACTAATTGAATTTATGAAAACTGAATATGCCTAAAGCATGGCTGGAGCAGAGACAAATCCAAAAAATCAAAGATCATTAAAATTGGTCCAGCTGTTCTCGAGTTATAATGTGTGTAACTAACACGACTTTGTTTTATATATTTAGATTATAATTTATGTTGTAACTAATTAATAAGGGGAAATAATCTTCTCAAGTCTTTATGAAACTAAGGATGAACAAACAAAATAAAAAACTATAATGTATTTTATCGCAGAAAAAATACAGAAAATATACTGAGTCAATACCATTAGCCAAGCGTTTATTCGACCTATGTTTTATATTGTCCTGGTTTATTATTTTTAATTCAACCAATCACAATCATTGTTCAAATTAAATCAAACACTTTCATAAAATGTCAAAGGGCTCTTTAGACTTAAATAGTTATTTTAGTATAAAGTGGTTAATAGTTTAATATTACAGTGGAACCCCTCAAATCTGAACAGTTCTCAAGAAATCAAAAAAAGAAATAGCTGGAAATTAAAAAAAATTAATCACATAAACTTATTTTTCAAGGTTTAAGTCTGTTATCTTTAATTGTTGAAGTGAAGAAAATCTTCACACAAACGTAATTACAAGCCACGTTGGTTGTTAGCAATACGCACTTACCAGCAGGTAAACGCTCACTAAACTAGACACTGACAGTAGACAGACGTGATACGCATCCTAGTAGGGTGGGGGTAGGGGGAGAGTGATTTAATTTTAGCAGAAGCTCGACTAGATACAATGGCATGTCGTGGGACGTACATCCAGCCACTAAGGTCACTGCTCTTTTAACCCATCACTATTTGAAACACAACAAATACGAGCTTCATATTGGTAAGACTATTTTGTTGCATCAAAAGAAGGAACGGTTCCCTGATCGTGTAAGCTGCTATACGTGGATACGATAATAAGCTGCGAATGCACAATAATTTATAGCCGGCAGGGAGATGGCTGGTTGCCTGATTTCCTAAAGTCCTGGTGAGGTTGTTTTAAATGATCATTCACCAACATGCTATGAGTCAGTCTTACGTTCAGTATTTGCCGTACATCTGGGCAGTGTTGTAATTCTATATTACTTGTAGAATATAAAGCCTTTAATGGTCGAGTTTTATTCAATGTTTTCGGCAGGAGTTGTTCCACAGTTATATTTGATGGCAACCTAGACTGGATAGTGACTTAATTTTTACTTATTTTTACCGTACCGAACTTGCACCGAAAAAATTCTTGTACCGTATCGAGGTTCGGTACAAGGCTGGAACCGTACCGTACCAATTTTTTTGGTGCACCGCAGACCCCTAATTGATATGAAGCTGCACTGGCCGCGCTATTGCATCACCACAAGAATGCAGTTTCGGGAACCGCAGCGAACGTGTTAAAACAGTGGTGCAATTAAAATTCAAAAAGGTTTCACTGTTTGTAAAATTTCCATAGGTGTAGGCTGTAGGAGTCAACGTAAAAGTTTTTGTTAGAAGCTAGTCATACAACATATCAAACAGCATTGACTTTTTTGCTCGAAAACAGTGGATGAATCGAGATTTAAAAATATTCTACCCTTTTCAAGATATCTAGAGGTCTAGGTTGTAGAAGTCAACATAATGTGCATCGTTGATAAATAAATTTTTGCTCGGCTCACTTGAGCTCGGTGCCCGCCACAGTATAAGTCATAAGTATCACCAGCTGATGACAGTCAGATGAATGATGGTCAGATATGAGGGGTTCTACTGTAAAACAAAGTTTCACAATATTTTGGGATCTGGAATCTGATCCCGTCCTCAGGCGAGTAAGAATTTTAAACATAAAACAATTAGTACTTAGTCTGGACTAAGCCGATGTAAAGTTGAAAACAAGAAGTTTAAAGCAGTAAAAAAACTACATGTTTTCAAAAGAAAACTAATTGAAGATTTGTACAAAAAACTAGCAGACCAACCAATTGGTCAATCTTCAGTTGAGATCCGGCCGTTATGGCTTCAATTCTTCACAAAGAACTTAGGGTTGGGAAAAAAGATTTCATAAATAGTATTATTATAAATCCAAAATAAAAATCTCATGGTATGCTAACATATAGTATGTCTAAAAATAGGTATTAACATACCTATAAGTATAAGAATCTGTTAGACACTCTTCGCCGGGATTTCAATTTTTTGTGTCACGGCCATTTTGTTCCCAGTTCTGGGAAACACTCCAATTCAGTTGTCTTTGTGACGAGTAGACATGCTTTGTTTCTTGTTTTCGTGACTACTGGTGCATGGTTTTGTTTGTAAGTTTTGTTTACTCCTGATCAGATTCCAAATCCCAAAACATTGTGAAACTTTGTAACATTATTATTAGGCTGTGTTAAGTGGTGGAGTTGGTTCTGGAAGATGTTGGTTTATATCAAACTAAGTTTATTAATATTTACAATGCTAGTCATTGAAAACACCAAAGAACGGTTTAATTTAAATAATAACTTAAAATTTAATTTAAATTTAAAATAAAACTTGTCTACATAGTCAGCGACAATAAGAATAAATCGTGTGTAAAGGGAAATGTTAGTAAGCAGCGAAAAATCCTTCAGCCTGAGTTCCATGTGACTTGCCCTTGCTTACTGTCAAAATTTTCAGGGGTCGTTTGGATGCAGGTCAATGCCAGGTCCAGACATTACAGGCCCAGCTAAGTGTACAGAGACAACGGTTGCGAGCAGAGGAGATGTTCCGCAAACAGGTTGAGGCTGACTACCGGCGACTACAGGAAGAGAA
Source organism: Nephotettix cincticeps (assembly GCA_023375725.1). Lineage (NCBI taxonomy): Eukaryota > Metazoa > Arthropoda > Insecta > Hemiptera > Cicadellidae > Nephotettix > Nephotettix cincticeps. The sequence goes on from CM041791.1 coordinate 50,928,021, forward strand.
AAGAAACATTGCTGCGAGGTTTGTAATATTTATGTTCAAAATCGCCCATTCCATGTGGGCTCGATCATTGCGACTAATGTGATAGTCTTCTATGGCAGCCACGTCACACAGCACCTTTCACCACTCCTGACACTTATATATTACATCAGTGTATCTTCGCTTTCCACACTCAGATACCGTTTCACCTAATGCTATTGGACTAAATAAAATATTTAAATTATGTCATTCTACAATATTTGTTTGTTATTTTAGCGAATTTCCCATAGGGATGAAGCTGTTACCTTAGGTCTCATGGCAAGAGTTAAGCCTGGGACCATGTTATTTTTTCTTCTTTAAGTGCCCAGAGACCAAAAACAATAGTCGTTAAAATGTATATATACAGTGGAACTTGGATAATTCGAACTTCTGTAATTCGAAAACTTTGTTTTGACTTGGTCCCTAGAGTTTTATATAAAAATACCCTCGTCGCAGCAGACCTGCGTACTCAGCGAATTTCCAAATCAACAATATAATAATAATAATATTTGGCAAATTTTATAAAAATCTGTCCATAAACATGAGAACTATTTGCCTATTCTCCATAAGATTAACATGGGAAAGAGTGTGCAGGCTTGCTGCTGTGAGGAACACTGAAAGTAAGGAACACTGAAAGTAGGCATTTCTTCCATAAATAAAGGAGTTTACCTATTCCTTATATGATTAACATGGGAAAAGAGTATGCAGGTTTGCTGCCATGATAAACACATAAACTATGATTTTTAAGCATAAACTGGTAGGTATCAACAACATGAAGGTAAATACCAAGTTTAATCCAAAAATATTGATTGATGTGGGAAATATTGATTTTTCGTTATCCTCCGTAAGATTAACATTGGAGCCTCAAAATACAACGTACTGTGTTTAGATTTTTTATTATCTCGGTAACCATTGGAGATAGAGAAAAACTAAAAAAAAAGAACTTAACTGTGCAGTTTTTTAAGCTGATTCTAATGGTGAAAGATAAAATTTGAAATTTTAAAAAATTACATGTTAAAAACGCAAAAAACCCCATTTTGGGGTAGAAAACCCCCCAAACTACCCGTTTCCTTTGACCAATATGTCTGGTTTACAAACTCGTCCGAGTATTTGTAGGAATACACGTCTCTACCAAATTTGATCTTGATCGGACCATTTTTACGAGATTTATCGTGTTCACAGACACACATATATATATATAAATTTTAACGACTATTGTTTTTGGTCTATGGGCACCTACAGAAGAAAAAATAACATGGTTCCGGGTTTAAGTCTCGCCATGAGACCTACGGTAATAGCTTCTTCCCTATGGGAAATTCGCCAACAAAGTTAAAATAAAATATCCTGGTTAATTCGAATAATTTTTTGGATAGTTTGAATTTTTTGCAGCGTAAATCTATAAAGAGAACAAGTCATTGTGTGCGATTTTCCCGGAAACGACATTCGGGCCTCCTCCATTTTTAGCTAGATCAAAGCGCCCATCCCCCGTCAACCCTTCTCACAGCACGTACACCTGCTGTTGACTGCTCACAAGATATACCTAGATATAAGATATATATCTGCGTTCATGTTAACACGTCGTGTGTATGAACTGGTTCGCTTCGTCAAAGCGAACCTACAAATCTTTGACGTTGCAAGAATAAATAGCGGCAATCAAGGAGGTAGAGAAGGGATTTAAGAAAAAGTTTGAAATCGCTAAATTTTCGGGATCCCTCCAAACACAGTATCGACATTTACAATAATTTGGATTTTTAATCAAAAATATCTTCATTAACCTAATTTTTGTTAATATACAATAATGTTTTTTTTAACATGATGTTTTACTGTTCATTTCAACCACTTGCAAAAACTTTTCTAATTCGAATTTTTGGATAATTTGAATTTTTTTCTGGTCCCTTGAGGTTTGAATTATCCAAGTTATACTGTATATATATATATATATATATATATATATATATATATGTATGTATGTGTGTGTGTCTGTGAACACGATAACTCTCGTAAAAATGGTCTGATCTAGACCAAATTTGGTAGAGACGTGTATTCCTACATTCGCTTGGACGAGTTCGTAAACCAAACATATCGGTTAATCGGAACGGGTAGTTTAGGGGGGTTTTGTACTAAAACATTGCGTTGAATATTTAAAGAATATAACCATATATATGTGCCACCATGATAATGGCTGCAATTATTGTCTGATTATAAAATTCTGTAGAGTTGTTCCTTCCTGTAATATCAAAAATAAGTTCATTGGCCAATGCAATCGGACTGCATTAAATACATTTTTTTGTGTTTTGCCCCGAAAAATGGAATTTTCAATTTATTTATGTATAGTTTTTTAAAAAATTAATCTTTCATTTTACCATTGGATTCAGCTCAAGAAAGACACAATTTAATTAAATATTTTTCCAAAATTTGGTATGTCAGCCTATCTAGTTAATTTTATCCTTGAATCCGTAAACCCCCCAAATTTAATTTTTCTTCCAGCGGCAAACCTTCGTACACATTGCCCATGTAATTCTTATGGAGAATAGATAAATTGGTATAACTTGCTTAGTTATAAACAATAATTAAAAAGTTTTGATATGTGTTTTTCCGTAGTTAATAGCCTTTACTTTATATATACCATGTAAAAAAACAACTCTTAATTCAGCAAAATATCTAACCGATTACTATGATGGAAATAATATAATTTTTTCTATATTCGCTCTACTCACACCAGCGCATATGATCTCGTTTATTATTTTCATTCTTTGTCTGACCTTGTGGCTTGACACTTGTAGGTAGTTTAGTGAAACTATACTGAAATGTAATTACTTTAAAAACCTAAATTTATGGCTCATATCGAGGATTAAAAAACTAATAATAATTCCCAGGTACAGACATCAAAAAATTACCTTCAATCGGAAAAGTAGCCTCAAAATGGACATTTCAATTCTCAACCTAAATTTTAAAACTTTGAAATGAACAATACTTAATTATTAATTCATCTACTACCTCACAAAAGTAAAAAAACCATGGATTTTCTGGTGTGTGTCTATATTCAATATGTATGTGTATTGTGTAGTTGTGGAATATTATTTCCTGTTGACATGGATATGTCTAGCTCTGCGGGGAGTTAAAAAGTGCAGTGGAATAGTGTTGCATAGCAGGTTTATTTTATTTGTTTTTTATACGTTATGGAAGTGAAGTGAAAATGCTGACTTTTACTTGGCGGAGATTAAATACATTTTTTTGTGTTTTGCCCCGAAAAATGGAATTTTCAATTTATTTATGTATAGTTTTTTAAAAAATTAATCTTTCATTTTACCATTGGATTCAGCTCAAGAAAGACACAATTTAATTAAATATTTTTCCAAAATTTGGTATGTCAGCCTATCTAGTTAATTTTATCCTTGAATCCGTAAACCCCCCAAATTTAATTTTTCTTCCAGCGGCAAACCTTCGTACACATTGCCCATGTAATTCTTATGGAGAATAGATAAATTGGTATAACTTGCTTAGTTATAAACAATAATTAAAAAGTTTTGATATGTGTTTTTCCGTAGTTAATAGCCTTTACTTTATATATACCATGTAAAACAACTCTTAATTCAGCAAACCTGCATATCTAACCGATTACTATGATGGAAATAATATAAGTTCTATGAAATTCGCTCTACTCACACCAGCGCATATGATCTCGTTTATTATTTTCATTCTTTGTCTGACCTTGTGGCTTGACACTTGTAGGTAGTTTAGTGAAACTATACTGAAATGTAATTACTTTTAACCTAAATTTATGGCTTCATATCGAGGATTAAAAAAACTAATAATTAATTCCCAGGTACAGACATCATAAAATTACCTTCAATCGGAAAAGTAGCCTCAAAATGGACATTTCAATTCTCAACCTAAATTTTAAAACTTTGAAATGAACAATACTTAATTATTAATTCATCTACTACCTCACAAAAGTAAATGTAAACCATGGATTTTTCTGGTGTGTGTCTATATTCAATATGTATTGTGTATTGTGTAGTTGTGGGTATATTATTTCCTGTTGACATGGATATGTCTAGCTCTGCGGGGGAGTTAAAAAGTGCAGTGGAAGTAGTGTTGCATAGCAGGTTTATTTTATTTATTTTTATACGTTCGCGATGGAAGTGAAGTGAAAATGCTGACTTTTACTTGGCGGAGCAAATATATATAAATACCCCCGTCGCAGCACACCTGCATACTCAGTGAATTTCCACCTCAATAATATGGCAATAATAATACAAGTTTATAACAAATTGATCAATCAATACCTGTTGATAAATTGGAGTATTTTGCCAATTCTCCGTAACTTAACATGGGAAAGAGTATGCAAGGTTGCTGCTTTGAGGAACACTGAAAGTAGGCATTTTTACCATAAACTATTTTTATTTTGATCATATACCAAGTTTTAGAGTATGCAGGATTTCTGCTGTGAGGAACATGTAAACTATGATTTTTTAGCATAAACGTATTGATCCCAACCACATGAAGTTAATAATAGTTAATATCTGTTATCTACTTCAAATAATATATTGATTATGAGGGTTGATTATAATACCAAGTTTGATCCAAAAATATTTGTTAATAAGTGAAATATTAGTTTTTCCTTATCCTCCATAAGATTAAGATTGGAGCCTCAAAATACAACTTACTGTGTTTAGTTTTTTTATATTTTGGTAACTGTTGGAGATTGAGAAAAGCTTTAAGGAACTAATTTGTGTAGTTTTTTGGGCTGATTCTAATGGTGAAAGATAAAATTGGAAATTTTTTAAAACTACATCGGAAAAACGCTAAAACTCATTTTTGGAGTACAAACCCCCCCCCCAAACTACCTGATCCGATTGACCGATATGTCTGGTTTACGAACTCGTCCGAGCAAATGTAGGAATACACGTCTCTACCAAATTTTGTCTCGATCGGACCATTTTTATGAGAGTTATCGTGTTCACAGACACATACATATATACTAACCAAAATAATTATTAATAAAATAATTATTGTGATATGTAAAATAAACTAAGATTCTAAACACGTGTCGTGTATCATGTAAAAAATAAAATGTTTGAAGGGAGCTCAAGTTAATTTAATTTACGAATTACTTATAATTATATATATATTTTTTTTTCACAATTTAGTTCATCAAATAGGGCTACTAATATAATTATCTTTAAATAAGTCAACCGAGTACCCTTAGAAAACATTTTAATTATTTCTTCGACATTTTTCAGGAATCATGCCATCTTCAAGAAGTACAAATGTTTAACCTAATTTGATAATCTTAATTTATAAATGCAAATAAATGTCATATGATAATTTAAATTTCACTGTATTCAAATTGGTGGAGTGTGGTTCAAAGCATAGCGTCAGCGATAGTTGCACCGTGTATCAGATTTCGGTTTGATATTACATACATACATATCCTGTCCCGTTCTGATTATCTTCGGGTCTGGGTGTTCACTAGGCCTCTCCATCTTCTTCTGTCCTTCCACAATTCTTCTTCCTCCACATACTGCCATTGTACTCCTCTTGCTTCTACATCCCGTTTCACCTCGTCGATCCACCTTCTTCTGGGTCTTCCTCTAGGTCTTCTTCCATTCATTTGCAGCTCGCTCATTCTCTTTGGGATTCTTACATCTTCCATTCTCTTTACGTGACCGAACCATCTCAATCTCGACTTCTCTACTCGTTCTCTCAAACTTTCTTCGACTATTCCTCCTCTCAGCTCTTCATTTCTCATTCTATCTAATCTTGTTTTACCTTTAATTCCTCTTATAAACTTCATTTCCCCTGCCTGAACCCTACTCCATTCCCTTTCTGTTATGTTCCAAACTTCTGCACCATAGGTTTGATATTATCTGTATAAAATATGATTTCGGCTAAGAAAAAACTTGAATTGTTGATTTAATATTATTGGTAACAAACCATCATAATAGCTCATTTTGCAACGGTATTTCCAGCAAAAATAATACTCATTTTGATGATCTACGTAGACGATCAAATGTTTCGTTATCACATTCGTAAGTTCTCCGGGTTTGAGCAATACGATAAAGTGTTGCCAAATTCTTATTTGGCATTTGGCCTATTTCGTCGTTCGATGATAACATAACCAACAAATTTTCTAAATGATTTCTGAATTTACATTTTGCATTATTAGTTTTACATTTTTAGATAATTTTAAGATGAATAACTACCTAGATTTCATAGAGCTGGGTAATATAGAAAATTACTTAGTACATAAAATTTAGTACTCAATCATAAAAAAATAAATTTTATTAGATTCAAAACTGTTTAAAATAAGAGACAAACTGAACCTGTAATAGTATTTGACTCTCAAGTTATTGAGCAAATGCCAAGCACAAATTTTCTTGGCTTACCTAATTACACAAAGGGGCGGAACAAAGTTCCTGTAGCGCGTCACCCATGTGGCTTTTTGCGCACCCCTGTTGATTGAGTGTCTCATGGACCTTGAAGGCTTAAAAACTTGAAGAACTGCCATAGTCTCCCGACCAGCTCCTCCCGGGGAAGGTGACAAGCCCTCTCCATGACGCCGAGAGTGGAAGCTCTCACCCTGGCAAGCCCAGTGCAGTCGTACAGCAGATGATCAGCAGTCTCCTTGGACTGCCCACACTTCCTGCAGATTGGGTCTCCAGAAAGGAATCCCACGCGAGCAAGATGTTTCCTCATATGTCCGTGTCCCGTGATAAGACCTTCAATGAGTCTGAGTTCGGACCAACCTAACTGTAGAAGGTCTTCTGCGATCCTCAAAGAGGGAGAACTGAGAGACAGTTTACTTTCTCTCAGGAGAGGGAGCTCCGCCCATCTTCTGCTGTGACACTCACATGCCTAACTGTGGATCTCTCGATTCACATGTGCCCTGGAGATGGTGCCATGTGCCACAGAAGGTTGTGGGCCCACGAATGGGATCAAAGCGCCATCGTTTGCCAGACAATCAGCTATTTCATTGCCCATAATACCTGAGTGTCCTGGGACCCAGCAAGGGGTAACATTGTTATGACTGCCAAGAGGAGACACCTTGGCGTTACAGCATTCCCACACTATCTTGGAGTCGAAGGTACAGGAGTCCAGAGCCTTGAAAGTGGCTCACTATCTGAGAAAATGGTAATGTTCCTGTTTCTGACACCTCTGTTGAGATTGAACAGAGCACATTCCATGATGGCTGCCACTTCTGCCTGGAACACTGTGGGGAAATTCTCCATGGGATCGCAGAGCTTTACCTTATCTTGCATCCCCAGTATCCCAGCTCCAGTTCTCTTACTTCCCTTAGTGCCATCCGTGTACCATTCTGACTCACAGGGATAAAGAGGTCTGCCGTCATATTGCCAATTAATCCATGGTGGAATCACCACTGAAAAAGACTTACTGAAAGCATATCTAGTGTGAAGGTGGCAGAAGGCATGTCTAGGACCTCACATCTGACTACCTGCTCAATTCTTGTGTGACCTACCAAGGGTACATTGAATGTAATCCAGAGATTCTCACATCGGAGGCGATATGCACATTTCCTAGCGACCGTTTGGATGTAAACATCTATGGGCAGGATATTGAGCATACAGTCCAAGGATGCTCCAGGGCAGGAACTCACGGCCCATCATGGGGCAAGCCAACCTCAGGACCGCCGCAAGCCCCCACACCGCTGAACCGAAGTTTGTCTGGCCACCAAACAAGTGAACAAGTGAAGTGAAGAGGTCATGGCCGGCCTCACCACATCAACATACAGCCAGTGCCAAAGCCTGGGGTGCAGTCCCCATGTAGCACCAACCATTTTTCTGCAAGTCATGAGTGTCCACTTACCTCGGTCAATCACCTTTGCAACTGCGGCTCCCACCTCATTGTCTTATCAAGTACCACACCCAAGTACTTGACCTCGTCCTGCAGATTTACCTCTGTGCCTGCAGGTTCAAAGGTCCCAGCCCAAGCAGGTTCCTCCTTCTTGTGAATGGCACCGCCATTACCTTGGAGAGGTTGATGGCAAGACCCACATCCTTGGACCAGGCTCCCGCCAGGTGCAATGCTCTGATCATAAGTTCTCTGATTGTGTTGGTGAACTTACCAATAACCAGAACTGCCATGTCATCAGCGTAGTACAAATTTTCTTGGCATAACCATAGATCAAAATTTTGATTGTAATGATTATGTAAGTAAAATACTAACAAGAATAAATTCTGGAATTTATGTTCTTTCAAAAATTTCTTTTTACTGTGACTTGGTAACTTTAAAAATGTATACTTTGCTTACATACATTTCTATATTTCTTTTGGCATTTCTTTGTAGGATCAAAAAAGGCAAATTTATAAATCATTCTAAAACAGCAAAATAGGGCAATAAGAATAACACCGAGACTGAAGCATGATGATTTGGCTAAAGACAATTTTGAACAGCTTAAAATATCAAATGTTTATGGCCAATACATTCTTGACACTATTTTATATGCCAAAAATAAACTACTTAATACTCCTCAGCAAGTAATTCATAATTATAATTTAAGGCAAGAAAATCAAATAGGCAAATTCAACATAGATTACATTTTTTTGAAAAAAGACCCTCTTATGCTGGAAATAATTTTTATGAATTTATTCCAGAACAAATAAAAAACAAAAAAATTTAATTCAATTTTTAAAAAACTATTGAAAGAATACTTAATTAATGGGGCAATTGACTCGTTTGAAGAGTTTTTCAACCTCCCTCATTGAATATATAAAAATGATGTTATGTTATTATGCAAATCTGTGGACACTATTCTTGTGTACTTTGTATATTCATGAATAAAGATTATTGAATATTGAATATACAGTGCAACTTGGTTATTGTGGCCTCGGCTTTAACGTCAACTCGGATATAACGTCATTTATTTTTAGGTCCCGCCAAACTATAAGTATTTACATAGGTAAAACCTCGGATATATCGTCAGTAAATTCTAAAACCTCGTATATAACATCAAGAAAATCGGGCCGAGATGAAGGCAACGTATAGCTAAATAGAGAAAGTTCGGTCGGTGGTGCAACGTGAGGGCCGCGGCTAATGTTTAGCTACATTCTATTTTTAGAAACGGTTTTTTTTGCTGTCTTACCGCTAACCACCCCAACCCCCTCCCCCTACCCTATATCAGCTGTCACCGTCATCAAGGTCAGTGTCAGTGACTCATGTCGCGTCAAAGCACTGTGATGCCGTTCCTACGTACCTACAGTTCGTGCAGCTATCATGAACGTCTTTCAGTGCAGTTCAGTGTATGTCTTTTACAGTTTGTTTTTCGTTATTTTATTTTACGAATACAGTATTGAAAAATAATGGCAAGTTTTAAGAGAAAGGTTTTGCCGAAGAAAAGGTGTGAGTTATAAGAGCGTGTGAGGAGGGACGTAAGATAGCAGACGTGTGTTCGGGCTGGTTTTTTTAAATCGAACCAACAGTTGAATTCACCAAGCCGAACTTCATTGCAATATTTTCAAATTCGATTTTTTATATAGTATAGAGTAGTTCAGTCAGTCATAAACATAAACTTTTATGTGTATTTCAAATTACTTTCAATAAAAGTGTTAATTTCATGTAAAAAAATGTCTATGCCTATTTTTCCTCAGTTTTAAATTAAAATTATGAAACCTCTTTTATTGTGTCACTCTGATATAGCGTCATTAATTGTGTCAATGACGTTATAACCAAGTTCCACTGTAGTAATTTAGTTCTGTTGTTCATCCTATGAAGAACTTATTACTTAATTACTTCTTGACTAATTTTTATACTAAGCTAAATTATTTTCTCTTAATTTTAGGTAGTATTATAATTATATTAGTTCAAGTGTTATTTTTTTCCGCGAAACAAAAGAGAATACTGACAACTATGCTTTTCCAAGGTCATTTTCATCTGCTGGGAGTGGTAGGGTGGGGAGGGGAGTGGGACCAAGAGTAATAAATACTCACTGAACAGAGGAAGAATAAACTATAAATATAGATGCAGACCCTTAAATAAGGGTCTACATCAGTGGTAGGCATCTTGAATTTTAGTCCCGTAAGGGCAATGTTAAATTCTGGCGGAACATACCTTTACTTTGGCGTGTAGTGGCGTTAATTATCAAAGTATCAATGTAAAACTTTAGAAGTACATTGATGAGATGTGGCTCAAGGGAATGACCTTTTCAATATATTCAAAATATAACTTGATATAAAAACAAAAATCCAGGAATATTTTACAAAATAAATCATTATTATTTTTTTATTGAGAGCGAAAATAAAAAGTTCTGTAAGGTGGGGCTCTGTAGGACTGTAATACCTTTAATTTGACACCTCTTCCATTAATTTATATCAATATATCAAGGAGATATAGGCGCCAGAATTTAACATTGCTCTTACGGGACTAAAATCCACGATGGCTACCACTGATGCAGACTCTTAATATCAAAATCATTGTATTGTTACGATAATTAGGAACTAAAAATTAGGAATTCAATGATGTAAATCAGGGGCGTAACGGTATCAACCTACGGGATAAAATTCCCCGCTCTGAGTGTCCGGAATTGAAATGGTTTAATTTTATAGCGAATATTTTTTTTTCGGATTGCTTGATACCTACGAAAAAGTCATATTCTTGATCGCGATAAATTTCTCTTTCTTATGGTGTGCTCATATTTTAAATGTCTTTGACCTTAGTCGGACAAGGATTTATTTTTCGCCAAAAGTGAGCAGTTGGTAAACTTGTAACTGACGACGAAAGAAATGCAAAAATCATTTTAGTTCCCACATAGCTGTTTACAGCTTTGGTGATATTATTTATGCAATGATCAGGCATTTATCTTGTCAGACGAGTTTGTAGGATATAATTTAATAAAAGTCTGCACGGGTGTCCGAGATTAGACCGATTTACGGTACTATTTTATTATTTATCTAGACAGTGTGACTTTTACAGGTTACTGAGCACCGAGGTGCAGTCAAGAGAGGAAGTGCGGGAGCTGACAGTACTCCGCCGCAAGACCCAGGCGTTGGAGCAGAGCAATGCAGAGCTACTGGGCGGCATGTTGCGAGCACAGTACAAGGACAACCTGCCCAAGAGTCATACACTTGACGAGATCGGACCTCACTTGTTCTCTATGTGATAGGCACACACATTGAATAATGTGTCACCTCCATGGTCCTCACATGTTGTCACAGATGCGTAAACCCATTGGCCTAGACATACGGAACTTCCTGTACAGGTGTCCCGGCAAACATTGTTCTCTATGAAGCTCTCGTGGATGTAGTTCCAAATAAAGCCTTTGGATAGCAGCACAGTCGGCTGGGAATGGTTTCCATGAATTTAATCATAAAAATTAAAACTGAAATATGAATAATGGTTCCTTTTTAGCGAATTTCCCATAGGGAAGAAGCTATTACCGTAGGTCTCATGGCGAGACTTAAGCCCGGGACCATGTTATTTTTTCTTCTTTAGGTGCCCAGAGTCCAAAAACAATAGTCGTTAAAATTTATATATATATATATAACATGGAATTGGTAAGTAAAATCTCCGATATTGAACTTCCTAATGATTGCATTTTCATTTCATTTGATGTGAAGGATATGTATTCAAATATCCCACCAATCGAAACCTTGAACATTCTCAAAAATGACTTAGAACAAGGTGGAACTTTATCAAACTCAGAAATTAGAGACATATTCAAATTAACTAAAAACTGTTTACAGCAAAATTATTTTCAATACAACTCTGAATTCTACAAACAAATACACGGTCTAGTCATGGGCTCACCTTTATCGGATCTACTTTCAGATATATACATGCACTACTTAGAGGTCAATAAAATTAACAATGACATAAACCCATTTAAATCAAAAATAATATATTGGATAAGATATGTCGATGACATATTATGTCTTTTTCAAGGAAATTTAAACGAAAGCAACAATCTACTAGAATATTTAAACTCACTATCAGATACAATTCAATTTACAAAAGAAAGCCAAATCAAAGAAATTAATTATCTAGACTTAACCATCAGAAACGAAAATAATAGACACAAATACAAAATTTACAGAAAACCAACCCAATCAGACCTTGTATGTAATACCATCTAAATCTCATCATCCCTGGAAATACAAAATGGCAGGATTCACAACCATGGTAAATAGACTCATACACATCCCAATGGACAAAGAAGATTATAAAAAAGAAAAAGACACCATTAAATTTCTAGCTGTCAAGAATGGATACAACTCTAAAATAATTGACAAAATGATTAGAAACATAAAGAAAACCAAACACAAACAAAATAAAGAACAAAAACTTAAAAATAAATACATAACTTTACCATATAATTCAATACTAAACAAGGCAACAAGAAAAACATTTAAAACATCTAACTATGAAATCAGTTACAAAACCCTAAACAATGCATTTAACATGACACATAATAAAACAAACAATAAAATACATCAACAAAATAAATACAACCAATCAGGCATTTATAAATTAAAATGTTCAGACTGCAACAACTTTTACATAGGCCAAACAGGAAGAACATTCAAAGAAAGATTCAGAGAACACATTCAAGCACTCAGAAGCAACAACACAACCACCATGAAATCAAATTTTGCAGAACACTTACTAACACAAAATCACAATTACAAGAACATGGAAGAAAATCTGGAAATACTCGACTTCACAACCAAAGGACACATCATGGATTCAAAAGAAGATTATTACATTTATTCAGGGCAAAAAACTGACCCTCAAAACATTTTGAACAGCCACATAACAAAAAACAATCCAATTTTTGAAAAAATAAGAAAACTCGTACAAAACATATAATCATATTTTACATTTATATAGATACAACAGTTTTTAACTAACTTCTTCAAGAACACTTGTACATTTATTAAATTGAAATTATTTAATTTAAACATTTGTGATTTAAATATTGTTTATATTAGAATTATCATTTTGATTTTGAACTAACTTGAAAATGGCCTTTAAAGGTTGAAACATGTCGTTAAAATAAAATAATGTTTGTCAAGGATACTCAGTTAATTATTTTAACTTTACTTAATATATATATATATATATATATATATATGTGTGTGTGTGTGTGTGTGAACACGATAACTTTCGTAAAAATGGTCCGATCGAGACCAAATTTGGTAGAGACGTGTATTCCTACAAATGCTCGGACGAGTTCGTAAACCAAACATATCGGTCAATGGGAATGGGTAGTTTGGGGGGAGGGTTTTTTACCCCAAAATGGGGTTTTTGCGTTTATCACATGTAATTTTTAAAAATTTATAATTTTATATTTCGCCATTGGAATTAGCTTAAAAAACTACACAATTAAGTTCCTTAAAGTTTTTATCTATCTCCAACGGTTACCGAGATATTAAAAATCTAAACACAGTATGTTGTATTGTGGGGCTCCAATGTTAATCTTATGGAGGATAGGGAAAAATTAATATTTCCCATATTAATCAATATTTTTGGATAAAACTTGATATTTAGCTTCATGTGGTTGAGGTCTATCCATTTATGCTTAAAAATCATAGTTTATGTGTTTATCATGGCAGCAAACCTGTATACTCTTTTCCCATATTAATCATATAGTGAATAGGCAAACTCCTTTATTTATGGACAGATGTTGATGAAAGTTGATATAAATGCTCAAAAAATTAATTGTTTACGCTAGAAACACCTACTTTCAGCGTTCCTCACAGCAGCAAACCTGCATACTCTTTCCCATGTTAATCTATGGAGAGTAGGCAAATAATACTCATATTTATTGACAGATAATGATCAAACTAGTCATATAATATTATTATTATTATGTTATTGATTTGGAAATTTGCTGAAAAACATGGAAATTTGAAATAAACAAAGTACCGAGTATTTTGAGGTTCCAATGTTAATCTTACGGAGGATAAGGAAAAATTGATATTTCACTTATTAACCAATATTTTTTCAATAAAACTTGATATTTAGCTTCATGTGATTGAGGTTCATCAATTTATGCTTAAAAATCATAGTTTATGTGTTTATAATGGCAGCAAACCTGCATACTCTTTTCCCATGTTAATCATATGGAGAACAGGCAAAACTCCTTTATTTATGGACAGATGTTGACCAAACTTGTCATATATTCTTATTGTTATTATTGATTTGGAAATTCGCTTAGTACACAGTTCTGCTGCGACAGGGGTATTTTTAATTCATGGGAACAAATGCTTGTTTATCAAGAAAATAAATCCTATGTAAAATAATATTTCTAAGACATTTGGATAGATTTGAGGAAATCAAATTAGAGCATCAGGCTAACCATGCAGATAACTTCTTGGGCACAGGTAAATAATTTGAATATTTTGGTTTGGTTTCAAATATGATGTCAGCTGTGATAGATTAGAAGTGAGAGTGGGCATCTCATGTCACGCTGAAATCGGATTCTTGAGCAGTTGCCTTGAGAACTTGGTGCAAAACAACCAAATGTTTGAGAATCACTGTGTTGGCGCATATAGGCTTAGGAAGACACATATATGTTTTATTTAACCTGTTGTGAGGAGTAACAACAAATGAGCTCATTTGAGTACGCCTGTCAAGTGACGTTTGTTCCCCCTTGAGGATTTACATCATATGACGTGATGAAATATAAACATTTACAATAGTTTATTACATCTGAAAACCTTTAAGTGATATAACATTATTTAAAAACGAGTAATTAATATAGAAGTGATGCATAATTTACTAGGCACGGTAAACTATGTTTATTAGGTTGGTACAACGAGAGAGGGGATAGACGTGTCTGCATTTCTTGCCTATTTCCTTGGCGTCAATGTGATTGTGCATGTGAGTGTCCAACTGATCTTCTACCTGTTAGGGTAACCTAGTGATTTTTGTTGCCGTTTAGTAATTGACTCCTTTGTAATGGTTAATAGTGAGTAATTTCCACTATGTTCGCATCTTTGTTTTGAAATATATCATACTCAACTCACATATATAAAACACGTCATAAGAGATGTAAACAGTATCAAAGATCAAAACAGGTTGGAAGTACGTTTTCATCCACTTATCGTAGTAATAAAATAAATATATTTAAAGAAATCCATGATTTTTTCCTCACTCCCGGAGGTACGTTTTATGGCAATACACCTACTCTACATAGCACTGATATTAGCCACGTCACATGATGGGCCTACTCATCAACAGGTTAAATTATAATCTGATTTTCTGTCATATCTAGAATGGAACCACAACTGCCATATTTTCACATTAATGACAATATGGCTTGATAATGTTATAAAACACCTAAATAGTTTGACAAATTTTAAATATGAAAAAACAACATACATAAAATTTATTTAGAATAAACATTTTTCTGGTCTTTTTGCGATGAAACAGAAGAAACCTGTGTCCTGTATAAGTTTTTTAGTTCCAGTGTAGTAGTGTAGTGTCCTGGTCTGTTATAGTTAATTAAATTGTATTTTTTTCACTTTAAATATATCTTGAACTAAATCTAGTTTCATTGAACATCAATTTGGTTTTTTATTCAATTTTTTTCGTCGAAGCTTATCTTTAAATTAAATTGGATTTTTACCATAACACATTTTAATATTGAAATTAATTTTTAAAGCTATGATGGCATAATTTTCTTTCAACCCAATCTTTGCCCACATAAGTTTTCTGTTATTTCAACTAATTGTTTTATCCTACTTACTATTATAATAACACATATTACTTACTATTAACTTCAATTCGTCCAATGACTGTTCAATAAATATAGTTCTATCGTACGTTTTTTATATGACTATTGTTGCTATTGGAGTATTAAAAACTTTATATTCTAAAATTTGTATGATTATTTTGCCTTGACTACCCTTCCTTTCTTATTTAAGAGTTTAAATATTTTTTTTTGTTGAACAAAGTAAATTTTATTAGATGAGTATGTTTGGGTTTCTTGATATTCATTGGAATGAGGTCAGACTCTCAACACAACAACCTTAAGCCACATTTCCACTTGATATGTGGTGCAAAATTGTCCCAGACAGGCTTGAAGCTTGATTTGAGAAAATTTCTAAATACCCCATATCCTGCTCTTCCCTCTAAAAGTGAGCGTCATCTGATTGGATCATGGAAATAACAACCATATTACAATGCAGGTATTTTAAGTCAAGTATGAATGAGGATTGAGTGTAATATGATTGTGACACGATCTTGTCTTTTAGACACGACTGTTAATTAATAGCCCAACAGCCGATGGCAACTAATAGTCCAACAGTTTAACGTGGAATTGGAACCACGGCCTCTGAATTACGAATTGGTCTAATTATGAGGATGGTCTTTGCGGATTAAGGTAGTATTCAATAGTGCGGACGTTAACCCACACAAAAGGGGAGCGCGCTGGTCTAGGGGTTAGAGCGCGGGGCTTTGGTGCCCAAGGTCCCGGGTTCAAATCCCGCCAATCACCAATGGCTTTTCGCTATGTGATAATGCCGCAACCCACACAGGGGTGCGCAAAAAGCCGCTACGGCTGAAGTGCCTTGGGAGAAATCCACCCCTTTCAGTAAAAAAAAAAAAACCCCACACAAAAAACCACTACATCCATCTGCCGACCATCTCTTACAACTATTCACAATTTGTGACCTCCAAGTAGCTGGATTACAGGACGTCGCCACCAACCCAGTCTGAATTTCTGAATTCCATATTCAGAAATGCTACCAGATAATGATGTGGCTCTCATTATCTGGGCAAGGCCCCTCCATATGGTTTCCCACTTCTCTGGAGAAGAATTCAATTAAAAAGAGTTTGGTGAAAACTATCTCTTTTCTCTTGAAATATAGTGTCAAGTTGAGCATTGGATCCTAGGATACTAACTTAACTATGAAGCAATGGAGAGTCCATCCCTCCAAGGATTGGGAGCCTTCAGCCAGAAGGCTGACTTTTGGGCCTCAGCTTTGAAGAAAATATCAAAAGGAAGAAGCCTCACTCCTGCCTCATATAGCCACAGTGTAATGTGGGACTTAATACCCCTTATCCTGGAAATCGCCTGGACATCATGAGAGCCCACTCGCCCCTATGAAGTAGGTTGTTCTATGTCAGCTTGGAGTCCACAGTAATTCCTAGGTACTTAGCTTTTCTTGAAACTTCTAATCAGGTTGGCCTAAGGTCTTTCTTCCTAGTGAAAGGCATATATATAGTATCGGATAAAGCGAAGAATTTCAAGCATCTGGTTATGCCGGAATCCTATTTGAGTTTCTTTATTTTAATGCACCTATAAGTATGCTTTTTAAATTAGTTGATATACAATACAGTTGGTTACAATGAGGTTTTTTTGGGAGATAAAGTTCTGGTTAGTTATAAACTATCTATCATTTTCTCACTGTACAAAAAGGGAGGGTCTCTAGCCTTTGAGAAATTTTCAATTCAATGGCTGTAACCTGGTTCGTTATATATACAAGTATATGTTTATTATACTGAAATAATTATACCCTTAGAATATATGGGTGTGTGTGTATATATATATATATATATATCTGTTGTATGTATACTTACGAGAACAACTTCTAAGGTGAAATTCATGGGTGAGTTATCAGAACCCTTTGAAATTAGAACTGGTGTACGACAGGAGGACGGATTATCCCCAATTCTTTTCAATATTGTTCTAGAAAAGATCATTAGAGAATGGGAACCTCACGTAAAAGGTGTCCAGATTGGTATCAGGAAAGAAAATCGTATTAAAGTAAAATGCCTCGCCTTTGCCGACGATATTGCAATCATCACAAATAACAGGAGAGAAGCGATTCATGCAATTGAAAAACTACATGAAATTTCACAGAAAACTGGACTGCAAATTTCGTACGAAAAAACCCAGTATATGGAAAGATGGTCAGAAGATAAGTCCCCGCTAGTCACAACACATGGTAACATCGCACAAGTCAGCCACTTTAAATATCTTGGAGAAACTATACAGTCATCAGGACTGAACAGAATCGCCAATGAACAAAGGATCAGCAAGCTGCAAAAGGCATATAAATTGACATGGTCCCACTACAACAAGAAATGTATTTCGACAGATGCAAAACTGAGACACTACAAAACCGTGATACTTCCAGAAGCAACATACGCATCTGAAACAATGGTAATTGGTGGTCACTCCAAAATTAAGGAAATGGAAAAGCAAGAACGTAAAATTCTGAGGAAGATCTACGGAGCAATAAACAGAAATGGTATTTGGATGAAGAGACCTCAGAAAGAACTATATCAAAAGACTGATACAATAACTGAAGAAATCAGGAAACGCCGAGCGAAATTCTACGTACATATATACAGAATGGAGAACACCAGGATAGCAAAGAAACTACTCGACATTATAACAAAGAGTAAATGCAGCACGGAATGGCTAAAGGAGGTTCAGAAGGACATGCAAGAGATCAAGATAGAAAACCTCGATGACCGCAACGAGTGCCGGAATAAAATCATGAATGTGAAGTTCGAGCAAAGAACAACGCAACGACCTAACAAAAAGTGGACAGAAGAAAGGAGGAGAGAACATTCTGAGAGAATAAAGAGTTTCTGGAAGAGGAAGAGGGAAAACGTTCAAAATTAAAATCATGTATTTAAGTTCAATCGCTCTCCTAATGGGGAAATGTCGATTAAATAAATAATATCTGTTGTATGTATATAGTATACTTTAACTTATTGTTAATCAAGTGAGAATGGAAATTATTACAGGGTTTTTACTGTGTCGAGTCTACGAAAAAGTGAAGTGTTATGTTAGAAGATGAACTCTATTATTTTTCACTAAAGTAATAACTATGAACGGTATACTATAATTGGGTTTATAACCTGTTGTAAACTAATAATAAACAAATTGAAGACTTGTGTCTCAAGTGTGGCAGCAATAATCACAATAACCTAAAATGTTTCTACTGTAATTGCACAGGTCATGTTCAATAAGTGTGTATAAAGACTTGACTACAAAATAAACCAAGAATCAAGTACTTACAAGATCAACCTCGTTCAATGTATTCGTCAGAAGAATCAAACTGCTGAATTTTATCAGTTGAATGAAGTCTATTTTCATTACATAAATACTTCAGGAAGTAACTCTCCTACTCAAAAGTATTTTATAAATGTCTTTCTAGAGGGAAAAAGTCAAAAGTTTGAAGTAGATTCAGGAGCGGACTAACATTACTGCCTGAAAGAGCTTTTTGAGAACTTAAATTGAAAGCAGAACTAAGTCCAATGTTTTCAATCTTACACATCCGGGATCTTACCAATAGGCAAAGCTGAAGTAGAGGTTACGTGCAACAATTAATCATCAAAAGTAGAATAGTATTTCCAAACAAATTTTCAGCCGTATTAGGCCGCAAATTGATCCATAAATTCAAGATAGAATTGAGCCAAATTGACCAGGACTGTCAAGATACATTTTATATTATAATGAGAAAACTGCTATTAAATAGATTGAAACCCAATCCCTCAAACCAGAAATCAGATATAGATATATTCCTAACATCTACGATTCTCTACAAATCAGGGAAAATTCAAAAACAGTTTTTATGAAAGTACGTCCGCATGTTCTGTTTGCATTACGTGAGAAAGTCAAGAAAGACCCAGTGAAGTACTTGGGTAGGAGAATGAGATAACAAATGGGACCACCAGACAAAGGATGTAAGAAGCTTAAGTGTGGGAGATGGTGTACAAACTAGATGGTACCTCAATATGGAATCATGGAAGCTAGGAGTGGTGTCCGAAAAGTTAATAAATTGAATTACAGAGTGAAACTGGATAATGGGTATGAGCTGAAAAGACACATAAATCAGCTAGTCCCCAGCTCAATCCCAATCGCCAGACAAGAACAAGATGACAAAAAGATCACTGGGAGACCACCTAGCACTACCAAATTAGAACCACCATCAACAGTGCCTCACGGTGAACTGATTGTGTTAAAATTAAACCATAACCAGCAAACTTAAATTCCATTCAAAATTCAAATAGAGGTTCCATTAAAACACTACCCGACCAGCATCGATCTCCATCAAATCAACTGTCAATTCCTGAGTTGTCAGGCCAAATGATCATCTCCCGGAGATCAAACTGGAACAAGTAAAGGATGGTCCTGCTAAAAGATTACGTTACATAGGCAAGCCTTCAAGCGTGGGAGATTGTACTATTTATAATCATCTGTTTTAATTCTTATAATAGTTTATTTTTTGTTTTTTATGGTTTTGTTTTCGTATATCAGTTTAGAATAAGACTTCAAAAAATTATTTTGATTTCAATATCGACAGGACAGTGGGAAACTGGGAGGAAATCACACTGTGCATAAGTCGGTTATGTGTTATGGGCCTGAGTTATGTGTTAACTAAACTAAAAAAAATCTAAAAATCTATATGAAAAATGTTTGTACTTACTTCTCTGTGGGAAATAGGTTAGATCATGGATATGTCTAAAGGTAATATTTTCACTTCATCTAAACAGCTTATTTATTTATATGAAAAATTCAATGCAATAACTAGTAGTTTCTATGGAAACCTGTAACATATTTTCCATCTTAAAAATCACCAACACCCCTCCAGAGCTAAGGCATATCCATGTCAAAAATGTTTATTCCTAAGCATGATTAGCAGCTTTACTTTCAGGAAATTTAGTTATAATTATTTGGGTACCAACGGTTGGAATAACAATTATAATTTTCTGATGGTTTGACACTTGACCCCAGTAGCATTTATTCATTATTAATGATCCTGGCAAAAGGATCAGCTGATCTTTATCAGTAACAAAACTAAAGTCATAAACAAATCTTTCACATTCATCACACTCTTTACTATACCGTGTGTCTTTCAAAAGTCCCATCCCCACCCATTAATATTTTTATTAATTGGAATAAAAATTGTATACTTTGGGGTTGTTTATTTGATCAAAAAAGGTAGTTTTTGATGTATTCAAATTTTCAGCCCCTCACCACAAAAGGGGTAGTTTAGGGGTGAGTTGAAATTTTTAAATAGCAACCCCCAGCTTGTTGCATATCATTTCAAATGCCTTGACAAAAGAAAACGAATGGCGCAAATTGGAGGTCTCTACATTGATTTTATCAAAAGATATGCCAAGTTTAAAGTTTTAAATTTTAGCGAATTTCCCTTTTGGAAGAAGCTATTACCGTAGGTCTCATGGCAAGACTTAAGCCCTAGACCATGTTATATTATCAGCTTTATGTGCCCAGAGCCCAAAAACAATAGTCATTAAAATTTAGATATATATATATATATATATATATATATGTATATACATATACATATATATGTGTTCTATTTGATATTGAATTATTAATAAATTAAGCACTAGTTTTGTTTAAGGTAACCTTTTTTTAATAACAACATAACAATCAGCTGATCAAGTAATTACACAAAATATTAATAGAAATGCTATTAGAACATCCTCCCCTTCTATAAGCTGGAAGTGTGAAAACCTTTAAGCCACAGAGGTTTCCTGATGTTCCTTTTTAGCCTTGAACGATTTATTGGGGTATGATGAGTAGGTGTTGTTACGTTTTCTGAATGTATCAACCTGTCTTGATTAGCCAAAGGTTTGAGATGAAAGCGATTCCTTGTGACAGTTCTGAGATCAGTTTCTACTAGATAAGAACGAGGGTTGTCTGAAATCCCGACAACTGTACCTTGTCTTCTCAGGTCGACAATCCATACCGGCTGCCCTACCTGAAGAGGGGGTAAGGATCTTACTCGATGTTGTTTGTCATACTTTCCTTTGTACTGTTTTCGATACGAATCTTCCTTCTCGGCAAGTCTATTTAAATTCGGCATTTCTTTGAGGAGTCTTCCCGATTGTGGTAAAGTACTCCTCAATCTTCGGTTCATCAATAGCTGAGCGGGGCTGTATCCATTGTGAAGTGGAGTAGTACGATACGCTAAAAGAGCTAAGTAGGGGTCATCTGTATTCTTCTTTAGTATCATTTTTGCTATCTTGACTGCCGTTTCTGCTTCTCCATTACTTTGTGGAAACTTTGGGCTGCTTCTTACATGTTTGAAACCATAAGCTTTCGAAAAGTTCTTGAAGTCTGAATTTTCAAGAATTTGGAACTGTGTTCCGCAGTCGGATCGTATTTCCTCGGGAATTCCGTGACGACAAAAGAAAGCTTTACATTTCATAATAACTTCTTGAGAGGTCAAAGACTGCAACTCTGCGATCTCAAAATATCTTGAGTAATAATCAGTTACGGTTAAGAACCACGCTGTTTCTAGTTTGAACAAATCCATGGCTAGAATTTTCCAGGGTCTATCAGGAAATTGCGAAGGGATCAGGGGCTCATGATTATTTGTCGAGTGTCTGATACATATATGACAAGATTTCACCATATCTTCAATTGCCGATGACACTCCTGGCCACCAGACTGATTCTCTGGCTCGTAGTCGACACTTGGTAATCCCGAAATGTCCTTCATGGATCTTTTGAAGAGCCCAAGACTGCAGAGTGGGTGGAATAATCATCCGTGTGCCACGGAAAATAATATCATTGTCAACACTGAGTTCATCTTTTACGGAGTGATATGGCTTCAAAGATGGTTCTATTTCTTTTAGTGGCGGCCATTCTTCTGTGAGCATCTTTTTCAGTTTTGCTAACGTAGGGTCCTTGTTCTGTTCTTCTAGAACTTTTAGAACAGTGCAATCATTCAACCCAATACAATTCACAATCATCTGCACGAATGCTTGTTTTTCATCAACTAGTTCATAGTCATTTTGTTCAACAAAGGGTATAGGTGCTCGGGAGAGGGTGTCAGCAACCATTAATTGCTTTCCGGGAACATACATAACTTCAAAGTCATACCTCATCATGCGAAGGCGGATTCTTTGAATTCTGGGCGACAATTCATCAAAGTGTTTTGACTTTAAAATTTGAACCAAAGGTTTGTGATCAGTGTGTATAGTGATCCTTTTGCCAATTATGAATTCCTTAAACTTATCACAAGCCCAAGCAACAGCGGTGGCTTCTCTTTCTATGTTTGTATAGTTTTTTTCAGCAGGGAGTAAGCTTCTTGATGCAAAATATACTGGGCGAACAATGCCATCTTCTTGAACTTGGGACATCATTGAGCCCAAGCCCTTTGTAGAGGCGTCACAGGATATAACAGTTTTCTTGTTTACGTCATAAACAGCTAAGCAAGGAGTCTTAATCAACAGACTTTTTATTTCTACAAATGCTTTTTGTTGCTCTGGACCCCAATTCCATGGAATATTCGCTTGAAGTAATGCATTGATTGGAGCCATAATCTTCGCCTTTTCAGGTATGAATTTTGCTAGGAAGTTAACCATTCCATTGAAACGTTGTAGGTCTTGTACATTCTTAGGACTTTCCATTTCTAAAATAGCTGATACTTTTCCTGGATCTGCAGATATACCATTGGGGGACAAATAATGTCCTAGATACTTAATTTGAGACTTCCCAAATTCAGATTTTTCCCTATTGAGTGTCATACCCACACTTTTAAGTTTATCTAGTACTTGTCGGACGACTTTGTCGTGTTCCTCTTGAGTTTTACCCCATATAAGGATATCATCCATATGTATTGCAACATTTGTCTGATCACCCAAAATTTTGTACATACATTTCTGAAAATGTTCGGGTGCAGATGTGATGCCAAATGGGAGTTTTAAAAATTTAAACCGTCCAAATGGAGTTAGAAATGTTGTAAGATCCTGAGATTCAGGACTTAAGGGGACTTGCCAAAATCCACTGTTAGCATCTAACTTTGAAAAGATTTTTGCTCCAGAAATTGAACTTAGAGATATTTCAATTTTCGGGATTGGATGGTATGGTCGTTGCACAGACTCGTTCAATTTAGTCAAGTCAACACATATTCGAATAGAACCATTAGGCTTAGGGACTACAACCATTCCAGAACACCATTGAGTAGCATGATCAACCGGAGTGATTACTTTAAGATTCACCATAGATTCGAGTTCTGATTTAACTTTCTCCATTAGAGGTAAAGGTACAGATCTAGGAGTTGTAATTGCATATGGCTTTGCCTCATCCTTTAGAACTATTGTGTAAGGATCAGGGATGACTCCAAGTCCATTAAACATTTCATGATATTCAGTGAAAAAGTGACTATCATTATTTGAAACTGAACCAACAAAAGTTAAGATCTTTAACTCTTGTATGGCTGGGCGACCCAACAATGGGGTTACAAGTCCCTTAACTACATATACTGGGTGGTTTATACTGATATCTTTGTACTGTAAATTAGCTTTGAGACATCCTAGTGTTTCTAGTTTTGTGCTACCAGCTCCATACAGTTCGACTTGAGTTGACCTGATTTTGTTTGTAGGCACTACACCAGGAGGGATCACAGTTACATCTGCGCCCGAATCCACTTTAAATGTTAAAGGGCTCCCATCAAGCAATATTTCTACTTTCCAAGGTACTATATTATTTTCCCCAATTGAACCAATAAAAAACTTGTTACTTACAGATGAAAGGTCACTAACTTCTCCTGACTGGGTATCCATTTCGATCTCACAAGTTACTTTGGAACGACATACCTTCGAAAAGTGCCCGAACTTCTTACATTTACTGCAGGTCACCTTGTTGGCTGGACATACACTACGAGGGTGAGATGGTTCACTCCCACACCATGAGCACCGTGTTGGATAATCTCCTTGTCTTTGGAGTCGTGTCGTGTCCTGACTGTTGTTTGACATTTGTTTTTGTTGAAATGATTTCGAGGCTTGACTGTTGCCGAATTGGTTTTGACTTGGACCAATTAACTTTCCTTTTTGTAGTTCTGTAGTTTCAATAACCAGATGTTTGTTACTCTTTTCTTGTTTTATTGTTTCAGCATACCGAATGGACATTATCGCTTTGTTTAGGGTTACATCCACATCATGTAGAAGACGGTTACTGATTTTTTCATCTCTTAACCCTAGCAATAACACCATCAATATCATTTCATCATTGAGACGGCCCCATTCACATGTTCTTGCTAGTGAGTGGATGTCAACTATGAACTCTTCTGAGGTTTCATTAGCATGCTGTCGACGTCTTAGAAACCTTGCTCTTTCAAGAATCAGATTTCTTTGTGGAATAAAGTGTTTCTCAAATAAATTTAATACATCTTCATATCCTAAAACAGATTCATCAGTTATGTTAAAAGAGGCAAAAACATCATCTGCCTTATCTCCCAACGTATAAATTAGAGTGTCTATTTGTTTATCTTCAGGTTCTTCTGATAGCCCACTTGCAGTTCGATATCTCTGAAATCTGGTTTTCCACTTTGGCCACTCAGCAGGTATGAATGAAAAATTATTTGGAGGGCTTATAACTGGTTGATTTTTTGTAACTATTGTAGTGGTGCTGTTAGTTTGTTGAGCATATTCTTCTTGTTTCCTTCTAGGCATATTTATTTTTGAATTGATAATATTATAGAGTATTTTTAAATTATGGGTTCTATATTGCTGCCACCATGTTCTATTTGATATTGAATTATTAATAAATTAAGCACTAGTTTTGTTTAAGGTAACCTTTTTTTAATAATAACATAACAATCAGCTGATCAAGTAATTACACAAAATATTAATAGAAATGCTATTAGAACAATATGTATATATATATATATATATATATATATGTACGTGTGTTTGTCTGTGAACACGATAACTCTTGTAAAAATGGTCCGATCGGGACCAAATTTGGTGATGTGTATTCCTTTAATTTGCTCGGATGAGTTCGTAAACCAGACATATTGGTCAATGGGAACGGGTAGTTTGGGGGGTTTTGTACTAAAAAATTGGGGTTTAAAAAAATAAAAACACAGTATGTTGTATGTTGAGGCTCCAATGTTAATCTTATGGAGGATAAGGATAAAAATAATATTTCACTTATTAACCAATATTTTTGGATAAAACTTAATATTTAGCTTCATGTAGTTGAGGTTCATCAATTTATGCTTAAAAATCATAGTTTATGTGTTTATCATGGCAGCAAACCTGTATACTCTTTTCCCATATTAATCATATAGTGAATAGGCAAACTCCTTTATTTATGGACAGATGTTGATGAAAGTTGATATAAATGCTCAAAAAATTAATTGTTTACGCTAGAAACACCTACTTCAGCGTTCCTCACAGCAGCAAACCTGCATACTCTTACCCATGTTAATCTTATGGAGAGTAGGCAAATAATACTCATATTTATTGACAGATGATGATAAAACTTGTCATATATTATTTTTATTATGTTATTGATTTGGAAATTCGCTGAGTACGCAGGTCTGCTGCGACAGGGGTATTTTTAAATCTTATTAATTTATAAATTTTGTTAATAATGCAGAACGGGTGTTGATCAGTAGAGAAAATGGTGGAAAACATCACTATTAAATTTAGTTTAACTGCTCAAAATGCCCACCGTTTGCTTCTTAGCAGAAGTAAAGTCTGGCCTCAAATGACTGCCTCACATTTGCCAACATTTCTGGTGTGACTAACTGACACGCTCGTTCAATCTGCACTTTTAATTCAATAAGGTTAGCGGGTTTAGTGTCATACACCTTGCTTTGAATGAAGCCCCAGAAGAAAAAAACGAGTGGTGTGAGGTCAGGTGATCGAGCAGGCCACTCAACAAAACCTCGCCTACCAATCCACCTTTCTGGAAACTCCTCATCTAAAAAGTGTCTAACTCTTACATCATAATGAGGAGGGGCACCATCCTGTTGAAAAAAAAGGATCAAAATCACCTTCTAAAGCAATATTGTTTATGGCTGGCACAATATCATTACGTAACAGGTCTAGGTATTTTGCTCCATTCAAATTACCATCAATAAAAAAGGAGCCAACTACAGAATCTCCTGAAATCCCAGCCCATACATTTATCCTCTGAGGTTGTTGTGTATGTGCTTCAACCATCCAGTGTGGATTTAAGTCTGCCCAGTAACGGCGGTTGTGACGATTAATCGTCCCATGTAATGTAAATGAAGCTTCATCACCAAAACACATCTGAGGAAATTAAATTAATATTCTCCTCAATCTTTTGCAACATTATTTCACAAAACTGAATCCTTCGTTCAGGATCATTCTCATTTAGTTCCTGGTGAAGTTGAACTTTGTACGGATGGTACTTATGTTCTTTTAATACTCAATGAACAGAATCTTTTGAGATCCCAATTTCTCGAGCATTTGAACGAAGTGTTTGGAATGGGTTTGCCGCAAAATGAGCTAGAACATCAATTTTAACATCGTCTGTCCTGATTGAAGGGCGGCCTGACCTTGGGGCGTCTTCGATAATAAGTGTCGTTAAAATTTGTCTACCAAACGACGAATGTATACCCTATCGGTTGGCCTATCAGGATATGCGTTATTAAACAAGCGGACTGCCTCGTGTAAATTTCTTTTCGCCTCGCCATATAACATAATTATTTCTACTTTGTCTTGATCAGGTCAGACCATTTTCTCTTATAACTATTTTAATTATAAAATCTTAAGCTAATTATTTTTTAATAAAACACTTTAACGTTTAAAACACACTAAATCTGAACAGCTAAGATTTAAAAATAAGCTTTAGGGAAGTTAAAATAATGTCGCGCCGGGAGCAAACTGGAAGAGCTGTTATCTCTAGATAAGCTTCTAGCTAATGTGGCCTAGAGGGGCCGCTACCATAACCCCGTAATCACGGACAGGTTAGCCTGTGATCAGTAAATGTCTGTGACCAATTAGGACTTTGTCCATGGTACTAACTAACCCATTTCACATAGCGAAATCTCGGTTTTCTTCATTATTTACAAAATTAAGAATTTATTAGATTTATAAAATTTAAAAATTTGAACTAGCATAACTTTTGATGAAATCAACGTAGAGACATCCAATTTGCGCCATTCGTTTTCTTTTGTTAAGACATTTGAAATGATATGCAACAATCTGGGGGTTGCTATTTAAAAATTTTAACTTACCCCTAAACTACCCCTTTTGGGGAGGAGGGAGTGAAAATTTGAATACATCAAAAACTACCTTTTTCGATCAAATAAACACCCCTAAAGTATGAAATTTTTATTCCCATTATTAAAAAAAATAACGGGCGGTGGGATTTTTGAGACAAACGGTATAATAACAATCTAATAGTGTCAGTGACTGACAAATAAGAATAATAAATAATACTGGTGCCGAGTATCAATTTCTGGTCAGGTACCAGAACTGACACCGACAATCTCTAAAAAATTCATTTAACAGCCTTAAAAATATGGTCTTGTTCAATTTTTATAAAAAACATGGTTTCTCTTG
Source organism: Nephotettix cincticeps (assembly GCA_023375725.1). NCBI lineage: Eukaryota > Metazoa > Arthropoda > Insecta > Hemiptera > Cicadellidae > Nephotettix > Nephotettix cincticeps. Next base: position 50,956,313 of record CM041791.1, read on the forward strand.
CTATGCAATTAATTGAAAATAAGGCAACATCTAAAATGTTTTAAGAGTTCAAGAGTTACATAAAAATATTGAGTATTCCTTTGAATTTAGCTGAAACCAATGCAAAGTGTAGCTATGTAAAAAGACTTCAGGTCGATCTGAGTTAGCTCACGTCATAGAGCCTACTTATCATAAAAACAACTTGTGTGTAAAGTCCATTCAAGAAAATATCATAAATGTAAAACAAGTCTGCTATTTTTATCTAGTGGCCTTTACTGGGTATAATGCACAATAGTACACAAACTACATGTAAAAGGAGAATTATAAAAAAAACTTTCACATAACTAATTCTAAGTAAACAAAAAATCATATTTTTCATAGTATTTTTATGTTGTTTCTGAAGCCAATCCAAAATGTTTTTCAGTAATATGTTGTATAGGCTATTATTTATTGTATCAAAATACTGTATACTAGACAATTTGTCTAGTGCATAGTAATAATCCAGGTCCAGACATCACTAATTACTTCTGATGATTTTTAATTATAACATTTAAAAAGGATTTTTCCCAATTCATATTAGTTATGCTTACAATAATAGATCCTAGAATATGGGTCACTACAGTATATAAAAAAATCAATAAAAACTGTTAGTCTTCAAAAAAAAGCATAAAAAGAAAAAGTCTTTGCAATTCAATTTGCCATCATTTAGTGGACAACACATAAAAAAATCCCATCTTAACCATGGTTTACATAGCAATTTGGAATTCAGCGTATAAAAGGCATAAGTAATGCAATTAAAATTTGGTTCCCATTACAGAGAGTAGAATATGCTGTGGAATCAAGAGTAAACAAAAATATACTTTTGAAAGATGTCCAAAAATTAACAATACAGCATTTTTTTCATTGTATATTTCTAATTTTTTAATAAAATGTACAACATATCAATGTAAAGACAATAAAATAAATAGTCTATATACAATTATTTATTAGGCTGCTTGGACCTAATCAAAACTGGTGGCACCGAGGCCTACAACTCAACATGTAAAACCAAACTGTCTGTTATGTACAACTAAAAGCTTTGTTGACAAACTAGATAAAATATAACTTTATTAATTTAAGTATTAATAGCCAGAGAGGCTAAAAACATATTATGAATTTAATAAAAGTACATTTTAAAAAATCTTTCTGTTATCATAAAAAATGGTGAGGTGGAAATAAAATATGATTTAAATTTTAAAATATATTTATAAATTGATTCCAATGATTTAGCAGTTATTGAATAATCAGCTACACCTGTTCTTAGTCGAATGATAGACAAAATATCTTAACAAGTACCGACAAGTTTCAACGGAAAAGCAAGCATAGAACTTATATTATGTATATTTCATAAAGAATTTAGAAATAAATTATACCATGATTGCACAAATAAAGTCAAGTATTCTAGGCCAAATGTATAACATGTTTACAAAGGCTGAACCAATAACAAAATAAAAACTGCCGGTTTGTGTATCCGATCGTACGGCTGCATCTTCTCGTCTCTCGACAGGTTAAGGCAACTCCACGTACTGGCACCACGCACCATGCACACGCACACTCAAACGATAATTCAAATCGAATCGTTCGATTCATTTCACCAATATAAACAGTCAATCGTATTCAATCGATTCTATACAGAGCGGTTAGTTAAATACATTATTACAGAAAATATTCCTCCGTATAATTTGTAGAGGGTAGAGGACTAGAATAGAGGAACGGTGAATACGTTAGTGGGAGGGAGGAGGCTCGGAGGCTTGTACAGGGCGTACAGGTTTCCGCCTTGCGGTGCCGGCATATGAAGGTGGGGGTGGTGCGGGTACCACCTCCCTGATGGTGCCAGTGCCTGAGTGGTGGCGGGGAGCTGGGCGCAGGGCTGGGGGTGGGGCCTGTGGGCGACCACGAGGAGTAGGTCGCTTAGGTACCACACTCTCTGTTCCTCTTGGATATTCTCGCGCCATTGTGTTGCACACCATCTTATGCTCGGAGCGTGCTACATCACTCAGTGTAGTCAGCACCAGTTCCTGTACAAACAGACTACGATCCGCTCGTCCCCGCTCTGCTGTTTCCCTCTCCACATCTGTCATACTTGCTTCTAAACATCTGTAACCAAAATTTGGTAAGTTAAATTTCTTCTCATGATTCATTATTAATTCTTGCAATGCCCTATCGATTTCTTAAATTACATAATTTACTCATTAAATGGCAGCAAAACTGTTATTGACCAAGAAAAATTGAGGTTAAATGGTTCAGTTTAAGTTTAAAACAGTTGCACTTATTTCTTATCCTACATGTTTAAAAGTTACTCTACTAATTAAATATGCTAACTACTAATTATAGTTGACTCCTCCATCATCTATTCCGGGAACGAATCAAAACATATCAGAATAAATAAATCATAGAAACGTGTTAACATTTAAAAATATTTTAAACATACAAAGAAACATACATAGAAATTTTTAAAAATTACATGTGAAAAACGCAAAAAACCCTATTTTGGGGTACAAAACCCCCCCAAACTACCCGTTCCCATTAATAGATATGTCTGGTTTACGATCTAGTCCGAGCATTTGTAGGAATACACATCTCTACCAAATTTGGTCTCGATCGGACCATTTTTACGAGAGTTATCGTGTTTACAGACATATATATATACATATACATATATATATATATATATATACATATATATAAATTTTAACGACTATTGTTTTTGGTCTCTGGGCACCTAAAGAAGAAAAAATAACATGGTCTCGGGCTCAACTCTTGCCATGAGACCTACGGTAATAGCTTCTTCCCTATGGGAAATTCGCTAAAAAAGAATACATATATATATACATATCTATATATAGATATTTCCAAAATATATACTCGGCAACTCCTATATGAGTTACGTTAATGTGTAGTTAAGTTAATGTGTACATATAATAAATTGTTAGGAATGGATTAGTTAACCCAAAAACTCGAACCAGTTAAGAAAATGCTAGGCAGTTTAAGTAGGGAACTAGGACAGGCCCGCACGCTCCTCAGAAGCCAAACTGTGACGCGCTGATGGTTGTTACGAGGCCCATGATTCTTAACACGGCACCGCCACTGCGCATTAGTCATAGCACTTGGAGGGTTAAAAAAAATCCTCATCTATTTGCATGCAATGTTGCCCGGCATCACTATAACACTCGCCATAAGAGTAATTTGGTACATCGTATTCACAAGCTGACAATTCTCGAAAAGGGTATTCATTACTCTGCCCAGCGGTTGTATACTGATAGCCTCTGTATTTGAAAAAAATTGCAAACACCAAATTATTTTTGAGAAAATTAAAATTTATGTTGCTTGAGAAGTGCCCCTACTCAGTTAAGGAATTCCTTAAAGACTATGCCAAAGTTTAGTGTAAAACTGTTGTCAATATTTCATTAATTGATTGAATTATTGTTATTTTAATGATTATAGACTGCTTGTCTTTTATATTTGTAACTATTGACACGTTTCATATAACTTTTGTTATTTACGAAATAAAGATTATGATTATGTATATGGGTGTATCCAAATGATAAATTTCCATATTTTTTTTAATTGAGGAGGAATTATTTGAAATTTTGCACACTTGTTGCTATATTCCTAATTTAATAATAATGACATTTCCAATATACTAAAAATGTTACTAGTTTTTCAAAAATTATTGTTGAATGTAAAAAAATTATAAAAATTTTTAATTTTTTGAGGGGGGTCTATACAAAGTTTCCTACTTCTGCATCATAGATAATTTTTTAATCAATAGATATTTTAATTCGCTTCATTTAGAGACCAAAACAAATAACCTTCTACCAAAAAAGATAAGTTATGATTTTTTTGTGTGAAACCTTTCAAATATGCCCTTTCTGAACTGTGACATTTCAGTGCAAGAATGTGTAAATCTAGCATGTTCAAAAATTTTGTAAAGTTTTTTTGTCATATCTTTAAAGGGTTATTAATGTTTTCCAAGTTTTGCCAACCAATTACTTCATGTTATCAACAATTCTTTTTACCTCATGAGCATGAGCTGGGAGGAGCTGGGGCCAGACGAGTGTTGGCCTGAGCTGGTGTCCGGGGGCAAGCTTGTGTGAGGCGGAGCCGAGGCTGCAGGACCTGTGCTGGCCGCAGTGCTCGCTGTCTGCGCCTGTCGCCGCGGCAGTCTCTCTAGCTGCTGCCTCGCTGCCTACAGTCATCCAACATCCATATTAGATCACTCTACAGTCTCCCTCATAATGTGATGGCAGTAGGCATCCTATGATCATTCGGCAACCACTTAATGATCCTTGTAAATGAATCACCTGCTTTCCTCAAGAGGAAGAAGATAAAAAACTTATTTTAAGGTCTAAGTAGACCATTGAGATGACAATGGTTAAGTTAAACCATTGAAAGAAATAAAGAAATTAAAGAAACATGCTTTAATGAAAATACATATCTACATTACATCATAATAATAGTTTAAATATTTATAAGTAAAAATTGTATATCAAATATGTTCACACTTGCTAATTATGAAAAAAGCTTACTACCCCGTGAGGGATTGCACCCAAAAAGTGCCAATATTGTACACGGCAGATTCCACCGGGCTTCAAAAAAATTAACTAGAGTTAAATAAAGATAAGTTTTTATTAAAGAAATGTATCTACATTGTTAAAATACATAAAACAGTGTAGTTTCTAGAAGTTGAAAATATATAACTAGCAGTAAGCCCGTCCTCTGTACGGTTTGTAGGATTTAGTTTTAAGAAGAAAGATTTGTTAGACAAGAAATGAGGATTGAAAAGCAAAAGATAAATTTAATTTGCACCAGTTAATTGGTTTGTTACAGTGGCTTCAAGCAATATAATGAATACGTTTTCTAACAAAACACAAAATATCTTGGAAATACCTTTCTCTGCTTTTATTTCGCACAGTTATTTTACCCTTTAGTTTTTACAAATTAGTAATTTGATAATTTTTCATTTATTACATACATAAAATAAATATTAATGCAAACCCTCTATTCACATAATCCACCACCATCCATTTGACCATAAAGCGGTATGAGTGACTGTCTGGTCGCATTTAACCCTTTCAGTTTAACCAACGTCCGTATATACGGACGTCGGCAAAACATGCAAGAAGAGCCAGCGTCCGTATATACGGACATCCAAAAAAATTAATTTTTTTTTATTTTCATAAAAAAATTTTTTATATTAGCGAATTTCCCATAGGGAAGAAGCTATTACCGTAGGTCTCATGGCAAGACTTAAGCCCGAGACCATGTTATTTTTTCTTCTTTAGGTGCCCAGAGACCAAAAACAATAGTCGTTAAAATTTTTATATATATATATGTGTCTGTGAACACGATAACTCTCGTAAAAATGGTCCGATCGAGACCAAATTCGGTAGAGACGTGTATTCCTACAAATGCTCGGACGAGTTCGTAAACCAGACATATCGGTCAATGGGAATGGGTAGTTTGGGGGGGTTTTGTACCCCAAAATGGGGTTTTTTGCGTTTTTCACGTGTAATTTTAAAAATTTCTAATTTTATATTTCACCATTGGAATCAGCTTAAAAAACTACACAATTAAGTTCCTTAAAGTTTTTCTCTATCTTCAACGGTTACCGAGATATAAAAAAATCTAAACACAGTACGTTGTATTTTGAGGCTCCAATGTTAATCTTATGGAGGATTAGGAAAAATTAATTTTTCACTTATTATCTAATATTTTTGGATAAAACTTTATATTTAGCTTCATGTGGTTGAGATCCATACATTTGTGCTAAAAAATCATAGTTTATGTGTTTATCATGGCAGCAAACCTGCATACTCTTTTCCCATGTTAATCATATGGAGATTAGGCAAACTCCTTTATTCATGGACAGATGTTGATGAAAGTTGGTATAAATGTTAAAAACAAAATATAGAAGGCTGGTCTCCTAGAGTTCGGGACTGCCAGGATCTTGATCATGTGGCGGTCCATCTCGGGGAGACGATAGTCTCCGCCTTTGATGGGTGTTGTCCACTCTCAGAGGGCAGGGGAGGGAGAGTGAATTGGTGGACCTCTGAACTGACAAACATGAAAAGGAAGGTCAGAGCAAACTTCAGCAAAGCTAAGCGTAGTAAAAATTGGGACCGCTATCATAGCTTGCTGACAGAATATAATCTCGCAGTCAGAAAGCCAAGAGACTCTCCTGGAGAAACTTTTGCACCAACCTGGAAGGTGTTAAGGATACCTCTAGGTTGTTCAAACTCCTTTCTAAGGACAACTCCTCTTGCCTTGGAACTCTAGTGGAACCTGACGGTAAGATATTACACAACCCCCATGAAGTCTTGGATCTCATGGCCAGAACACATTTTCCAGGGTGCGTTGTTCTCGACCAACCTGAGGGACTGGACACAACGAATGCTTCCCATCGCGCCTCTATTACCCGGTGGATGGAGGCGGGGCGCATCGTGACGTTCAGCAGGATCAGGTGGGCTATTAATTCACTCAGTCCGTTTAAGTCACCAGGCCCTGATGGCATCAGACCTGTCTGTCTACAGAAAGGGATTGAGGAAATTCTGCCTTTGCTGTGTAAGCTCTTCAGAGCCAGTCTGGCTCTGGGCTGGGTGCCAGCGGTGTGGAGTCGCTCTAGAGTGGTTTTCATTCCGAAGCCCGGCAAGGCAAGGTACACGGACCCAAAGTCATTCCGTCCTATCTCTCTGTCTTCATTCCTGTTGAAGACTCTAGAGAAGTTGATCCTAAGGTATGTATGGGATGGTGCTCTCAGACATCACCCACTACATCCTATGTAGTGGGTCTAGGCATGCTGGTTACTACCAGCATGCCTACATTCCTGGTAAGTCATGTGAGTCTGCCCTCCATCACCTTGTAGGCAGGATAGAGAAGACACTGGAGGATGGAGAGATAGCACTGGGTGCTTTTCTGGACATCCAAGGGGCCTTCGACAACACCTCCATGAATGCGGTGGTGGATGCCGCTAGGGCCCGTGGGCTTGGCGGAGTTATATGCGGCTGGACCGAGGCATTACTGAGCAACAGGAAAGTAGTTCTTTCACTTCAAGGTAAGGAATTAGTCGCTCTGACCACAAGAGGTTGCTCTCAGGGGGGGGTTCTCTCCCCTCTGCTGTGGAATCTTGTAGCTGATGATCTCATCAGGCGTCTCAATGATTCTGGTGTCCTAGCTTTGGGCTACGCAGATGACATTGCAATTCTGGTTATTGGTAAGTTGACCAACACGATCAGAGAACTTATGAACAGAGCACTGGGCCTGGTGGGGGACTGGTGCAAGGAGGTGGGTCTTGCCATCAACCCCTCCAAGGTAGTGGTGGTGCCATTCACAAGAAGGAGGAACCTGCTCGGGCTGGAACCTTTGAATCTGCAGGGCACAGAGGTAAATCTGCAGAACGAGGTCAAGTACTTGGGAGTGGTACTTGATAAGACACTGAGGTGGGAACCGCAGCTGCAAAGGGTGATTGATCGAGGTAAGTGGTCACTCATGACTTGCAGACGAATGGTTGGCACTACATGGGGACTGCATCCTATACTTTTTTATACTTTTTAACTGAAATGGCGACCTACCCAGGTAGGTATTTTAAGCCAAGTATGAATGAGGAATGAATGTAAGATGATTGTGGCGCGATCTTGTAGTCTTGTTACTGACTAAGGCCGACATATTCCTTAGACAGGACTGTTAATTAATAGCCCAACAGCCGATGGCAAATAAGGGACCTACAGTTTAACGTGGAATCCGAACCACACCCTCTGAATTACGAATTGGTCTAATTATGAGGATGGTCTTTGTGGATTCATATAGGGTATTCTTGTGCGGACTTAATAAAGTGTAATCAGCCATCTCTATACTGTGACCACCTAGCTGGGGGGATGGTCATAGGTTTTGCTCTGGATGTATGTTGCTGTGGTGAGCGGCCATGATTTGGTTATATATTTTGACCAAAGACTAACTTTGTGCACTGGAGTGGGCGAAGGAGATTGGTCTTGGTGTTTCAGAACGAACGGGGTCCTAAATTACAAGAAAGGGATTTTTGAATTGATGAAAATGTAAATTGTGCAGAAGCGATGACATTAACATGGACCCCTTACCCTGAATTACTGATGGGATTAAAAGAATGCAATTTTTTTCAGTGGTACTTGATAAGACACTGAGGTGGGAACCGCAGCTGCAAAGGGTGATTGATCGAGGTAAGTGGTCACTCATGACTTGCAGACGAATGGTTGGCACTACATGGGGACTGCATCCTAGGCTTTTGCACTGGCTGTATGTTGCTGTGGTGAGACCGGCCATGACCTATGGTTCACTAGTCTGGTGGCCAAAGACTAACTTCGGTGCATCAGTGCGGGGGCTTGCGGCGGTCCAGAGGTTGGCTTGCCTCATGATTTCTGGGGCCATGAGTTCCTGCCCTGGAGCATCCTTGGATTGTATGCTCAATATCCTGCCCATAGATGTCTACATCAGAATGGTTGCTAGGAAATGTGCATATCGCCTCCGATGTGAGAATCTCTGGATGACTTTCAATGTACCCTCGGTAGGTCACACCAGAATTGAGCAGGTGGTCAGAAGTGAGGCCCTTGACATGCCTTCTGACCACCTTCACACTAGATACGCCTTCGGTAAGTCATTTTCAGTGGTGATTCCACCAAGGATTGACTGGCAAGACGGCGGCAGACCTCTTCATCCCTGCGAGTCAGAATGGTACACGGATGGCTCTAAGGGAAGTAAGGGAACTGGAGCTGGAATACTGGGGGTGCAAGATAAGGTAAAGCTCTGCATTCCCATGGGGGATCTCCCCACAGTGTTCCAGGCAGAAGTGGCAGCCATTATGGAATGTGCTCTGTTCAATCTCAACAGAGGTGTCAGGAACAAGAACATTACCATTTTCTCAGATAGTCAAGCCACCCTCAAGGCTCTGGACTCCTGTACCTTCGACTCCAAGTTAGTGTGGGAATGCCGCAACGCGGTGTCTTCTCTTGGCAGTCACAACAACGTTACCCTTTGCTGGGTCCCAGGACACTCAGGTATTATGGGCAATGAAATAGCTGATCGTCTGGCGAACGATGGCGCTTTGATCCCATTCGTGGGTCCACAACCCTTCTGCGGCATCTCCAGGGCGCATGTGGATCGTGAGATCAACACGTGGGCACGTGAGTGTCACCGCAGGAGATGGGCGGAGCTGCCCCTACTGAGAGTAAGTAAACTGTCTCTCAGCTCTCCCTCTTCAAGGATCGCTGAGGATCTTCTACAGTTAGGTAGGTCCGAACTCAGACTCATTGTAGGTCTCATCATGGGACATGGACATATGAGGAAACATCTTGCTCGAATGGGACTCTTCCCCGGAGATCCAATCTGCAGGAAGTGTGGGCAGTCCGAGGAGACTGCTGATCATCTGCTGTATGACTGCACCGAGCTTGCCGGGGTGAGAGCAGCCACTCTCGGCGTCATGGAGAGGGGTCGTCACCTTCCCCGGGAGGAGCTAGTGGGAAGACTACGGCAGTTTGTCAGGTTTTTAAACTTGGAAGGTCCGTGAAACATTAAATCAACAGGGGTGCACAAAAAGCCACATGGCTGACGTGCTATAGGAACTCTGTTCCGCCCCTTTGTGTAATGTAATGTAATGAATAGGCAAATAGTTCTCATGTTTATCGACAGATTTGGACCAAACCTTTCATATATTATTATTATTATATTATTGATTTGGAAATTCGCTGAGTACGCAGGTCTGCTGCGACAGGGGTATTTTTTATATATTTGTGTTTAGGATATAAAGAGCACATTAAATATAATTATTTATGTTAAAATGTTATTCTAAGTATTTTTGACTGCAGTCCACATGAACTTCTGTTGTTTGTTTACTTGTTTAGGTAGCTGTGAGACTTAAGAAGTTTGAGTTTATTATTATTGTTTGTTTAGTTTCTTTTGTAAATGAAGCGTATTGATTCACCTGTCAATGATAAACAATTCTTAGAGTGTTAAAAAGGTGATAGTAATTTTTCCATGAGTAATTTGAGTGGGAGTGATGAGTTGTCAAGTTTAGGCTTTGACAACATGGACAGTGATCCAGATAATCAGAAAATCTTATAAGTAATAAACAGAATAGTTTGAATCATTTTATTCATTTACTCAGCTATAGAACAAGTTCAAATTCCATGTCTAATGTAAAAATATATTTAAGTGTGATTAATAGTTTCAGTAACTTATGGAAAAACCAAACTCACGATATTTTCTAAAATAATCACAAAAACTAGCATGGAGGCGGAGTGTAGTGGTATTCCCCACAATATCTGTAATAGCTGTTCCCTGTTTGTTTTGTTGGTTCCTTTGGGTTAGGTCATCCAACGCTATGCTACCAGCGCCCGTAGTGGTTCATGGAGGAAGTATCGCTCTGCATGGTCGAAGGAAGGACTTCGTGTTCCAGCCTTCGGACCGTGTATTTGTTACCAGGTTCCCAGCCGACTAGCATGGAGGCGAAGTGTAACGTTGGTGGCCCCGAATTTTCGTATACAATTGTTTTTTCCGTGTGCTAATTTGTTTTCAGCTGCAGCCGGACGTCGCTGGGCTGCCAGCGCCCCTAGCGGACACGAGGTGAAAGTAGCGACCGCTTTGACGGGTGGGGGTCAGTAGTGGTCTGGCCTTCGTGTCGTGCGGTCCTACTTATTTTTACGTCCGCTAGCTCGGAGGCGGAGTGCTAGTGTCTGTCGTTCATTTGCAATTTTCCGAATGTACAGAATAGGCTAAGTATAGTGTTTTGTTTACAATTTTTCCATAGTTATATTTTTTGTTGTGTTTTTTTGACCGGTTTCTTTTTTATACGTAGAAATAACCTTTTGTTTGTACAAATGTAAATATTGTTAGGCACTTGAAAACGGGAGTAGTTTATCCAACTCTCGAAACGTTGTGTAGATTCTAAACACAAGACGCGTTGGAAAAGTCCAACTAATTGTTAATTTTATAATTAATAACCAACGCCATTATGAATTTTCAAAAAATAATTTATTTTATGAATAAAAATATTAAGTATATTTATTTTATCTGTTAAATTTACCTAACTTATTTATGAACAAAACAAAACCAAAGGTATCAATTGTCATCAATAAATAATAAAACAATGACAGTTTTTCTCAAACAGCTAAAAACTGCTCATTTTAACCTGGCATTTCTTGCACACGCTATGGGAGTAACACCTGGCACTGAAAGGGTTAAGTTACTGACATGGGTGGAAGGAAGGTGGTGACTCATGAGCGACTGGTCGATACGCAGATTTACTGCGTTGCGTTATTTTCTCAGTGGTCTCTGTGGTTCTGTTTACTCACACTTCCCTACCCTCTCCCATCGTTCGGGACAGGAGCAGTAGGCTTCTCCCTCCCCCTCTCCGGTCCACTACCTACTGCCCTCACGGATACGTAGGTCAGAAATTCCTGCATTTCATATTTCTCATTTCACTTTCGAAATTAAAACACAAGCCGGTATTTATTTTATCCCACTCGGCCTTGTCGTCTTTAAGACTCGTTTATATTGTTCCAAAAGTAATCTAAGTAAAAAAATGCCTACTGGATTACTTCAAATACCAACTAGATAAGAAAAGATTAGAAACTCCCAATTTATATCTAAAATAGTGGTGTTAAAAAAATAAGTAAAATTTAATTCAAATGTGCAAGTTCTTCACGTAAGTATTTAGTTGTTTCCAAATAAATACCGTTTTCAAGTCAATGGCTGCTTTCGACATTACTCTGGTTGCTTCAACGAGTCTCCTTACCTGAGTACTGTTGAGCTTATAGCTTCTAATGCCTTGGTTCTTTTACAAGTGGAAAAGGCACATTCAAAGTGTAGCACAACCACATTCCAGCCGACATATACTAACGAAATATAAAACGGGCGACGAAAGTGACATGGTCAAAGCAGGTGTATTCATTAGAGACAATAGTGACACATAAATCTATTTTTGGATACGGCCTTGCCCGAGCTTCTCTCGCCACATCTACCCCTACCTCCTTCCACCTTTGCTATTGTCTTGTGTTCACGTTGCACATACATGTAAACAACCTTCCGAGTATAGGTGTCAGTGTTCTCTTGTTTTCCGGCAAAAAATAACACTTCATGAACTAATATAATTCTAATGTTAACTAAAATTAAAATAAAAAAAATTAGCCTAAAATAAAAGTTACAAGAAGTAATTTTCCCATATTTATACCAAAATTTCATATTAACGGCTTATACCCGGTTTTCCCTGTTGAGTGGCCACCCTGTTCTATGAAAAATAAAATGTTTAAACAGTGCTCAAGTTTATTTAATTTCATAATAACAAAAAATATATATATATATATATATATGTATGTACTATGTACAAAGACTCAAATGAACCCTAGAAATGGTAAGCTTTTTAATTTAGTCGTAACATAGCTATAACTACATGTATATTCTTGAAATATGAAGTACAGTCGAACTTGGATAATTTGAACCTCAAGGGACCAGAAAAAATTTGTACTATCCAAAAATTTTAATTAGAAAAGTTTTTAAAAACTGGTTCAAAACTGGTTTTCAACCACTGGAAAAAAGTGGTTGAAATAAACAATCAAACGTCATGTTTAAACATTCTATATTAAAAAAAGTTAGGTTAGTGAAGATATTGATTAAAAATCCTAATTTTTGTTAAATGTAGATAATGTGTTTGGAGGGATTCGGAAACTTTAGCTATTTCAAACTTGTTCTTAAATCCCTTCTCTACCTCCTTGATCGCCTCTATTTATTCTTGCAACTTCAGAGATTTGTAGGTTCGCTTTGACGAAGCCATCATACACACGACGTGTAAACATGAACGCAGACAAATTCACAAATGCCAACACGAAACAAAGACGATGAATATCGGAAGAAACCACCATCAATGATACACATGCTCTTGAACTGCGCCGGCGCCGTGTAGTGACAGACTAGAGATGTCAATGTTGTGATTTATGAGCAGTAGAGAGAGACGTGTGATGGGACTGGTGAGGGGGAGGGGAATCATGTGACCAGTCAACGGCAGGTGTACGTGCTGTGAGATTGGTTGGCGGGGGGTGGGCGCGTTGATTTAGCTAAAAAATAGTCTGAGGACTGGAAGCCTGAAAGTCGTTTCCTGGAAAATCACACACAATGACTTGTTCTCTTTATAGATTTATGCTATAAAAAATTTGAATTATCCAAATAATTATTCAAATTAAACCAGGATATTTTAACATTGTTTTTATATAAAATTCTAGGGACCAAGTGAAAATTTCGAAATAAAGAAGTTTTTGAATTACAGAAGTTTGAATTTATCCACGTTCCACTGTATAAACAAAAAAAAAGCATAAGACATGCCCCACCCTTATAACCACTAACTACAAAAGCAAAACAGGTGTCCACTGCAATCCCAATAAGCCTACAAATGCCATCAATTTCCACCCAAGCCAGCCACCACCGTTTCAGGCAGGCCCCCCTGTCCGCTCTACCACACATTTGCAAGTAAGCCAAATTGGGATTGCTCATGGTCGGGATTCGAACTCTAGCACTTCCGAATGGCTAGAACGTTACACTCGTCAGTGTAGTGCTTTAACCAATAAAGCCACCGTGCTTAAGAGTAGAAAGCGCTTACTTGGCTATAAGACATGCCCTATTGGGAGTTTAGTGAACTGCGTGAGCGGGTTCGTTACTTGCCCCCCAGAGGGTAACACAATCACAAAGGTGATAAGTTCACTAAATTGACACCAGATGCCTCCACCTGCCACTTGTTATTGAATATGTAAATGCGTCGTGAATTACGATTTTACCACTTCTAGGGTTAATTATAAACAAAAAATCAATATATAAATATTTCAAACACATTTAAATTTAAAACTTTCAAAAAAGGAATAAGGATTACTCAGAAGTTAAATTAATTTATAATATCCCACCTTAACTTCCAGGCTTCCTCACCTAAACGGCCTTCCTCACTTGCACAAAAATTGGACAAATGGCTATAACATGGAATGCAGTTCCATCCTTATTAAGGTTGCATAAGGGAAAAAGGTAATTTCTTTGAAGCCAAGGTTTTAAATCTTGATCAATAAGTTCAACCCTCACTTCAATGGCCTTAAATATAATGTTAATATTGTTATCGTTCGGTGGGCTCCTCTTGCCAGGGTCCAGGTCAAGGGATAACCAGTGGTAATGAGGATGTGCTAACACATCTCCAACCAATTCTCCCCATTATGCAGCCCTCTGCTCCTTAATAACTTTAAGACAATTAATGTGCTAAATTTTCCATGTTTTCAGATTCTAAATTTAAAAATATATTGACTTTTCTGGCCTCAATTTTCTAATCGCCACACCAAAAAATATTTTTTGTTAAGATAAGAACAGTTTAAAAACATTTTCAGCAAAGGGTTTTTCCACCAAAATGATTAAACTCATTCATTCAATCGCTGTTCAAAGTTCTTTCCTCATAAAAACTTAACTATTTATGTTTACTTGGCCCATTGTCATGACAGTTCGTTGCTACCTGTCTGCACTGTCAACTGTTTTCGTCAAGAGTTTTGAATTTAGTGCTGCAGTGATGTTTTACATTCAGTTCACTGAACAGTAGTGCACAAAAAAATTCATTTTGAGTGAGTCAGAACGTAAACGTAACATAGTGACAGGCAAACTCAAGCTTGACGTGATCTTATGTATTGATGAAGGCAAATCTGTGGCAAAAATATGTAATAAACTTAACATGAAATGATGTTTAATGACTGGTGTCGAAATTGAAGACCTTTGTCTTTTGTAGAGAAATAGAGAGTGAAAAGATTTTATCCGAGGTATTACATTTACACATGTACATTACATTTCCATAGGTAACTTTCCTATGAGATGGTTGATGACGCTTTGTATTGATTTTATAAACATGTATATATTTCCCAATAATAATAATCACATAAGAGACTTAAACCTTCACTCACTATGACTATATATATATATAATATATATATATATATATATATATATATATATATATATATATATATATATATATATATATATATATATATATATATATATATATATATATATATATATCGATAAACTTAGCCAGATAAACCAACCCATTTTTTAAAGACGATAATTTATACCGAATGATAATATGCAGTTTATATTTTATATATATATATACCTTACCTTACCTGTGTGACCACTCAAACCGTAAAAGATTTTTGGCCTCGCCAACAGCCCAACGCCATCCGTCTCGATCCTGCATGAGGTCTGGTGCAACATCAAGCTTCTGCATGTCCTTCTGCACCTGATCCCACCACCTTAGTCTTGGGCGCCCCAGTGGTCGATTGCCTCGTGGAAGATGCTCTAAAGCTATTTTTAACGTGGAGTCCAACTCCCTTCTATTAACGTTACCAGCCCATCTCAGTCTTCTGCTTTTGATTAGAGCAATGATGTGATGGATCTTGATAGAGTTCTTAATTCCTTGTTGGTCCTTATCCTCCATGTACCTTGATCATAAACTGGTCCAAGTATTGAACAAAGAACTTTGTTCTCAAACACTACAAGTTTCTTTTCTGATTAATTGGTAAGTGACCAGATCTCAGATCGAAATAATACTATAGGTAGAATCATACTCTTGTACAGCCTTAATTTAGTATTTTTAGAGAGTATCTTACTCTTGATCAGTTTCTGAAGGGCCCAATAGCATCTATTCCCCTGCAGTAGTCTAACTTTAATTTCGGTCTCTTCAATATTCTTTTCGTCTATGGTTACACCCAGGTATTTAAGTCTTGGCATCTTTGGAAGTAATAACCGTTAACCGTCAAGGTTTTTCTTTGAATATCTGGACTTCTACTAACAACTAAGTATTTGGTTTTTTCTTCGCTTACTTTAAGTCCAACTTTCTCTGCATGTTTTAAAAGTGATTCCGCCAGGGATTTCAAACTATCATAATCTTAAGCTACTAAAGCTATATCATCAGCAAATGCTAAAATATTGATTTTCCGTCCAAGTAGAACTCCAGAATTAAGTTTTCCAGTCTCTTTGAGAGTCTCTTCTATATAAATAAATATATATATATATATATATATATATATATATATATATATATATATATATTTGTTACTAATGTAAAAAACATTTAAAAAACACAGTACCCTTTTTTTATTGAAATTTATTAAACCGACATGTTTCGTACCCTAAGGACATTTTCATAAGTTCACTTAACCTATATTAAAATTATTGTTAAATGTAAATAAATGTTTGATATCTTTATCAGCAGCTGATTTTCATGTAGTCCTGGGGTGTAGTTGTATAATTTTTTCTAATATAATATTTTTTGTGTGTGTTTGCATTTTATTAATTAACCTGTTGGGTTGTGTTTTGTAGTTTTTGAAAATGTGTAATTCTTCTTTTACGTCTAATTTCGTGCTCTTTGTTCCAAATTCAATTATATCAAGGTCATCTTGTAAACTTTTAAAACTGTGATGGTTCTTTATCATATGTTCGGCTACATTTGATTTCATGCTTGTGTAGTTTTTTTAATTAAAAGCTTGTACATGTTCTTTGTATCTGGTTGTGAATGTTCGGCCAGTTTGTCCAATATAAAACATGTCACATTGTGGGCAGTTTATTTGGTATATTCCTGATTTGTCAAAATTATTGGTAGTGTGAGTGGTTCTGTTTATTTTTTTAGTGATAAGGTCAAAGGTGTTATTTCTTGTTTTGAAGCTCATTCTTTAGTTAGTTTTATTAAATGTTTTACGTATTGCTCTGTTAAATTTTGTGTTGTACGGTAAACATATATATGTTGGATTTCGTTTGTTTTCGTATTGTTGGTTTACAGGTTGTTGTTTGTTTTCTTTAATCTTTTTTAATTTCTTCCTCATTGAGGAAGAAATTAAAAAAAAAAAAAAAAAAAAGATTAAAGAAAACAAACAACAACCTGTAAACCAACAAAACGAAAACAAACGAAATCCAACATATATATGTTTACCGTACAACACAAAATTTAACAGAGCAATACGTAAAACATTTAATAAAACTAACTACAGAATGAGCTTCAAAACAAGAAATAACACCTTTGACCTTATCACTAAAAAAATAAACAGAACCACTCACACTACCAATAATTTTGACAAATCAGGAATATACCAAATAAACTGCCCACAATGTGACATGTTTTATATTGGACAAACTGGCCGAACATTCACAACCAGATACAAGGAACATGTACAAGCTTTTAATTCAAAAAACTACACAAGCATGAAATCAAATGTAGCCGAACATATGATAAAGAACCATCACAGTTTTAAAAGTTTACAAGATGACCTTGATATAATTGAATTTGGAACAAAGAGCACGAAATTAGACGTAAAAGAAGAATTACACATTTTCAAAAACTACAAAACACAACCCAACAGGTTAATTAATAAAATGCAAACACACACAAAAAATATTATATTAGAAAAAATTATACAACTACACCCCAGGACTACATGAAAATCAGCTGCTGATAAAGATATCAAACATTTATTTACATTTAACAATAATTTTAATATAGGTTAAGTGAACTTATGAAAATGTCCTTAGGGTACGAAACATGTCGGTTTAATAAATTTCAATAAAAAAAGGGTACTGTGTTTTTAAATGTTTTTTACATTAGTAACAATTATAATAGTAGCCCTCCTTACCTTAAACAAGAAGATATATATATATATATATTATATATACATATATATATATATAAAATATAAACTGCATATTATCATTAGTTATAAATTATCATCTTTAAAATGGATTAGTTTATCCGGCCAAGTTTATCGGTCTCGAGGTAGCCGGATATAAGGAATCCTACTGTAATTATAACAATTGGCTCATATGATAATTGAATATTACTGTGTAAGAGTGGAGTGAGTGAGTCTGTGTACATACCCTGACCTGAGTGCGCTCCAATTGCAATTGCATCTGCAGTTGTTGCAATTGCGATGGAGTAGAGCCTGAAGTCGCAGCGGTTCGTCGCACCCCGGACAACTGCGACAACAGCTCTGCAATCGGGTCAACACTCTCGCGTGATGATGGTGACAGCGATGACAGCCCTCCAGATGAACTGCAGACAAACACAACTTGATGGAGATTACTGAACCACACAAGCAATCTTTATTACTAAACTCGGCCACAAAATCAGGGAAGGGGATTTTTGACTGAAGTACAAAAATAAATTAGGTTTTAGCGAATTTCACATAGGGAAGAAGCTATTACCATGAAGCTCTCATGGCCGGGACCATGTTTTTTTTGTCTTCAGGTGCCCAGAGTCCAAAAACAATAGTCGTTATGTATATGTGTATATATATGCATATGTGTGTGTATATATATATATATATATATATATATATATGTGTGTGTGTGTGTGTGTCTGTGAACACGATAACTCTCGTCAAAATGGTCCGATCGAGACCAAATTTGGTAGACGTGTATTCCTAAATTTGCTCGGATGAATTTGTAAACCAGACATATTGGTCAATCGGAACGGGTAGTTGGGGGGGGGTTTGTACCCCAAAATTGGGTTTTTGCAATTTTTCCCATGTAATTTTTAGAAATTTCAAATTTTATATTTCACCATAAGAATCAGCTTAAAAACTACACAATTTAATTCCTTAAAGTTTTTTTCAATCTTCAACGGGTACCAAGATATTAAACATCTAAACACAGTACGTTGTATTTTGGAGCTCCAATGTTAATCTTATGGAGGATAAGGAGAAATTAATATTTCTCTTATTAACCAATAGTTTTGGATGAAACTTGGTATTTAGCTTCATGTGGTTGGGATCAATACATTTATGCTAAAAAATCATAATTTATGTGTTCCTCACAGCAGCAAACCTGCATACCCTTTCCCATGTTAATCTTATGGAGAATAGGCAAACTCCTTATACTGTTTTTTTGGAAAAAATATTCATCTTCAAATATGTATATAGTAATTGTAATGAAAATAAAGTTATTTTTCGTTGTTATGTTGGTAGCGCTGCGTCCGGTTGAATAGCGAGAGTATATCCGTTTTGTTTGTTTTTTTTTGTTTATGTTAGTTGAGTTAAATTCTGTTGTTTTTTTAAGTGTTGTAATGTAAAAATATGGTTGTTCAGAAGTGTGAATTAAATATAAATTTATCAACAAAATTCTGTACTATTATTTACCCTAAGGGAGTACAGAAATATTGTGCAACTCTGCTGCAGCTGTGAAACGATTGGTCGGTTTATGGTAATGAAAAATTACTGAACATAGGACAAATCATCAATTCATGGTCTGCAAGAAAAAAATAAAAATCAGCATGCCGAATTACAATCTAAATCATTTAACAAGAGAAGAACTTACTTATGAACTTTTGATTAAAGGGCAAGAAGTTAAAGGGACAAATGTGGATTCGTTAAGGAAATTGTTGAGGGCAAATCTCAATATTAACCCGGAACTAACCCACCTTCATGGTTAGTTATCATTAAAAGAGCAATTTGATAAAATTGAAGCCAAAATTGATAACCTTCATTCACTTTTGGAAGAAGCTAGTGAGGAGGAGAAAACCTCACCTGCACAGATAGCAAAAATAAATGCAAAAACAAATCATGTCAACTTAAGGGTAAGTCATTTATCAAAATGTAAATTAGATGATATCTATAAGAGTATTTTGGCTAATTTAACAAATAAACTACACAATCTGATAACTAAGTTTCAAGAGATAAAACACAATATTGCTGAAAGTGATATTAACTTATATGAAGAAAAATTAAATCAGTCTTTATTGGAAGAGGAAGAATTAAACTTAACCATAGAAACACATACACAAGAGACGCCTACTAAAACATCCACACCATTTAAGAATGTAGAAATAAACGAGAAAAATATAATTGCTGCACAAAATCCTACTGACAAGACACATGCGCAAATGATGACTAAACTAGTCTTAACCACACCTAGTACTAGTGATTCAGTAAACTCTATAGTATTTAGTAAATTGACAAATCCTATTGAATCCTATTTAAAAAGGTTTCCAATGTGCTATGGACTAGAAATTAACCCCCTCTTACAATTTTTGAGAAATTTGGTAGAAATCCGAAATCAAACAAACCTAACTTCAATTTATATGAGATTTTGCCTAATTACAGTACACCGCCCTTGCTAACAAAAATACTTGAACACAAGGTTACGAACCAATCCTTAGATTCTTTGCATCAAAATATTATAACCACATTTATACCTATCAGACTTAGGGAGAAATTAAAACAAGAATTTGTCTATAGAGAACAAAATCACCAAGAACCTCTATCCATCTACATTCATGAAATAAAGATGTATCATGACATACTAAACTGTAAGTTAAGTGAAACGGAGTTAGTTTCCTATATAAGAAGTGGAATTCACCCGGCTGTCAGAAATAAGTTAGTGTTCCAAAAAGCCCCACTAACTTTTAAAGACCTAGATCAACTATCTATTGAGGTTAATAACATTCAATACAATGATTATATCAGGGATAATCATCAGCATAGTTATCAAGCGGCCCATAAAGAAAGGACTAATTATGATAGCCAAACCTACTATCCTAGGACAAATTCATTCCATGGACAACAACCGAGATATAAAAAACAAGAAGTGACCTACTACAGTTGTCAAAGAAAAGGGCATATTGCCAAAAATTGTTTTCAAAAGCCAAAAAACTCCTAAACTCGGGAAATGTGATCACTTCCCTAAATCTCAGATCATATTCTCCCGATAAAATTATAAAAAATTATGCTAAACAAAATGAGTCAGGACAGTACAGATCCGAACTAAGGAAAATAGTAAAACAATGGAATAAATTTAAAAAACCTAACTACACTAAAGTCAAAGGAAAAACCGCAATAAATCTGCCATGCATTAAGGTAACATTAGATAAAGGTTTAACGATTAATTCACTTCTGGATACAGGAGCAAGTAAAAACTTTATCAGTCAAGATCTGTTTGATAAATTATCAAAGTTTAACCTAGTTAAGGGGATAAACTCTTGGTCAGGTACTATTTTGGCAGCCAATGATAGCAAAATTATTGATGTTAATACTGAGTGTAAAGTTAAAATTAAAATTGACAAATTTACATGGATAGAAAAGTTTTTAGTCATTAAGCAGTGTCAGCATGAGATGATATTGGGTACGCCATTTGTTCATAATAAAAGGCTACAAATTGATTTACATGGAACAAAATGTTTCTTTAAATTTCAGCATGACCATAAGATTGATATACTACTGCAAGAAAGTATTTCATTAAATCATATCCACATAGGCACTCCAGATATGAAGAATGAAGTTGAAAAATTAATTAAAGACTACCCCAATGTTTTTACTGACAAGATAGGTGAGGCTTTAGACCTACAAATTGAGTTAAAAGTGACCGATGATAAACCCGTGTGTATTCGTCCCTACTTTCTAAGTCCACCAGCTATTACTAAAATGAAAAAAATCATAGATCAATGGCTAGAAGAGGATATAATAGAGATATCTACTAGTGCCTATAGTAGCCCTGCCTTTTTAACTAACAAAGACCGACTTGTAATAAATTACACGGAGCTCAACAAAAAACTTGTCAAAATGAATTATCCACTAGGTGACCTTCAAAATCTCCATCAACACTTGAGGGGTGGGAAATACTTCTCTGTCATAGATCTAAATAAAGCCTTTCTTCAGTGCCCTATAACTAAAAATTCACGGGATCTAACTTCATTTTGTACGGTGTTTGGGAAGTACCGGATGAAAAGAGTTCCTTTTGGTCTGCAAGTCGGAAGCTCTGTGTTATCGTGCTACATGGACAAAGTTTTCCATGATATCACATTTAAATTTGTAATTAACTTCTGTGACGATATAGTAGTATATAGTCCTGATAAGCAGTCTCATCTTAAACACCTCAAAGAAGAAATAAGTCGACTTGATAAACATAAGCTTACTGTAAATAAAGAGAAAGCAAAATTTTTCTGTGAAGAAATAAGTTTTTTAGGTAATCTGATTAAGTACAACACAGTTACAATAGACCCTGAACGTACAGTTAGTGTAAAAAATTTTCCTATTCCAAAAAACTTTAAGCAAATTAAACAGTTCACAGGAATGTGTTCTTATTGGCTCAAGTACATTCCTAACTATGCTGAAATATCTCGTCCCCTAAATAGTCTAAAGAAGAAATTTGTAATATTTAAATGGACACAAGAATGTCAAACTGCATTTGAGATATTGAAGAACAAAATTTCAAACCCCCCATTACTGCAAATTGCTAATTTTGACAAACCTTTCACTCTCCAAACTGATGCAAGCTCAAATTCAGCCGCAGGAGTACTATTACAACATAATGAGGAAGGAGATTTGCTGCCTATAGCTTACTACTCAAAACAATTTACACCTGCTGAATGGAAATATAGTACCTATGAGAAGGAAGCTTATGCAGCAATACTGTGTATGGAGAAATGGCGAGAATTTCTTGAAGTTCGTCCATTCAAACTTATTACAGATAATCAAGCATTGAGCTTTGTTCTTAACTCAAAGCGAAAGCTTGGGCGATTATCAAGATGGACGGAGAGGCTGTTAGACTTGTATTATTCAGTAGAACATAAACCTGGGAGTGAAAATGTAATCGCAGATGCCTTATCTAGGATGTATAATGAAAATGACTCGGGAAGTGAAGAAATCGGAGACATAAACAAGAACTCAAATCGAGAAGTTATGTCTTGTGCAGAAGAAATAAGAAGAGATTATAAATAAGGCCAGGAAAAACACATTTAAGCCGAAGGAAGATTTATTAATAGCAAATGTAATTAGTGAACTACCTTTAGCTTTCACTGATTTAAAACGTCACCAACGAGAAGATGAGGAATGTTTAAAAATAATTGACAGTATCACTAAGGGAACAAATCAACTAACCTATTTGATGAAAAATCAGCTTTTAGTTTATCAACGAGCAAATGGTAAAAATAGAATTTATTTACCTAAAAAACTATTCAATCTAGTATTTGCATTTTTCCACAACACTGTATTAGGCGGACATTTTGGCATATACAGAACTCAAGGAAAAATAAATGAGTATTTCTATAACCCGCGACTGGATGACATAATAAAACAAAAAGTTAAGGAATGTAAAATATGTGCGATGAGCAAGAGTACTCAATTGAAATATGAGGGTAAACTAATTTTGATTCCTATCGAAGAGGCAATGAATACGGTATTTATCAATATTTTAGGTCCCCTCCCAAGATCAAAAGCTGGAAATAAATACTTATTTATTGCTGTTGATGGATTTACCAGATTTGTTTGGATTTATGCATTACGTGAATGTAATTCAAGATTAATAATAGGAAAGTTGCAACAGATTTTCGCCAATTTTTCAGTGCCTAGAAATATTGTATCTGACAACGCAAGTTATTTCATCTCAAAAGAGTTTAAATGTTTTATATTTAAGAATTATATTTGTCACAGACGTCTCGCCGCTTACCGTGCAAACGGCAATAGATCTGAGAGATTTTTGAGGGATTTATCAACCTTACTGCGTTGTTTTTATCATTCTGATCAAACTAACTGGGACCAGCATTTGAATTTGGTTCAAATAAGCCTAAATACCGCCCGTAACTCAAGCACCTATCAAGTACCGTTTTCATTCTGAAGTCTTTCCTCTCTGACTTACTTCATTCACTTTCACTAATCTGTTCTTCGAATTTATCTCTGTCATTATTAGCATTTACAATATTTATATCATCAACTAACTTGTGATTAAATGAGTTTCAATCAATCTCACTTTCAATAATAAGTAATTTTCAATAGAATCGTCAAATAGACACGACCGCAACGCCATGTTTAAAAACAAACCCAACTGATGGCAGACATTCGTTAAGAATTTTATAAACTAGAAAACAAGGAAATATTTCAAAACTTACTAAAATAGGTGCATACTAATTTTTTCTATCGGCAAAACATCAATAAAACTCGAGAACAATCGGCAAGGCAGTCTAAACAGCGAAATAACTAAAGGTAAACGATGTCGAACAAGGTCTGTCTGATGATTGGAAAGGCCTAAATACTAACAGCAATATTTAAATGCTATGTATTAATTAACTAAACACTAACTAAATAATGTCTTATTTAATTCATATATTTTACAATTGATTCTATAATGTCAACAACAGCAACAATAATAACATTGAAAGAACGCATGTGACATAATACATCTACAAAAAGATTAAGAATAACCAAGAATAAGAATACTAAGAATAAGAGGTATCATGACAAGAATTACAAACCTAAAATGCATATTTGTTCTTCGAGTCCTCGGCCCACCAACACCTCTGTTGGGATGAGGTATCCTCCGCACACCGTGTCTGGATCCTGACGGCTCGTCGTAATCACAAGTTAAGGGAAATATCATAAACTTGAGTTCCAACAACTCTTCATAAAAATATAACTAATATTAACTTGTAATACCCGAACCCGACCCAAATTTTTTTTCGACTTGCATACCCGAACCCGACCCGAATTTTCATTTAGCTTATGATATCCGAACCCAACCCCACCCAAAAATCTTTGGTAATCTACTACCCGACCCGACAGTAAAAATCACTACCCGCAGGCCTCTTGTAATAATGTCATTAAATTTGTGTACTTTTTTATTTTGTGGTTGTGTTACTGTTCTCCTAGTTTTATGGAAAATTGTGAAGTCCATTGGACGAAATTGACACCCTGTAGTTCACGCCTGATGAAGACCCCCTGCGGGTTGAAATTGCAGTTGTAAGATAAAAAATTACAATACAAGGATCACTTTTTCATTAGGTCTATTTATGTACTGTATTTGTTAACCAACCTTTCCTATACTAGTTAGGCTGATAGCTTTAGAATAAACATGTTCAGTCTAGTTAAATTGGCTTTTCAAGCTTGGTAACTACTTTTTCAGATATTAGACACAACCTAAATCACTCTAAGAACAATGAGCAAACGAAAAATTCAACCAAACTTGCTAAATTCAGTCACAATCATCTTAACAAGTACGACTGGTTGGTGTACTCTGAGGGTTGTTTTGTAAGTATTGGGCACTATGTGTTACCGGAGATAGTGGAAGTGGTACAAGGAATGTTATGCCTTTGAAAAGCTTAGTTACAGAGCCTCTCACTAAATTTGCAAAGTTGCTTGAGAAACTAGTTACTTGAGAAACTGGAGAGCCACCAAATAAATAAATACCATATTTATGCTGTACAAGATGGAAAAATTGTCATTGATAGATGTCACAAGCCAGAAAAAAATATCCTGAACAGAGTTGATAAACATTGAAATGGTACTAGAAAACAGAGAAAGGCTAGTTCCAATTATTGAGAGTATATTGTTCTTAGCCAGACAAAATATACCATTCAGAGGGCATAGAGATGATGGTTCACTTTTAGAAGTAAATACAGAGTGGAGTAAATGAAGGCAACTTCAGAGCTTTTAAAATTTAGAACTAAGAGTGGTGACGAACAACTTAAACACCAATTACAAAACTCTCAATCAAGAGCTACATACATTAGCAAAACTACCCAGAATTAATGAATAAAGATAGCTGGGGATACAGATCATATGGAGAGTGAAAGCTGCAAAATTTTACAACGTTATATTTGATGAAACAATGGACTTGTCACACACATCGCATATGTCACTAATTATTCAGTAAGTCCATTTGAACAATGTCCGAGAAGATTTTGTTGGCTTCATAGATTTACACAAATTAAACTACGACCACCCAGTGGCGTAGATAAAGTTTTTTCATGGGAGGGGATATAAACCCCCCCCCCCCCGAGTGAAAACCTATTCTAGAGTATGCACTGTAGGTTACAAAAGGGACATTTCGATGAGTTAATTACCATATAAATATCATGCAATACCTCCGCTGCCATCTTGGACTTAGTGTGAAGTAGTCTAGGGCAGTTTCTACACTGCGACGGAGGGCGTTTTGTCCAAATCGAGATGGAAATTTCTCAGGTTAATCGAAAATGATATCAAAGTTCGTTTAGTAGCGCATTCTAATAGGCCTATACTGAAAATTTCATTAGATTTTCTGTTAGTGTTTTATTTCAATGTTTATAAATTTCTAAATCGGCTACGTGGAAAAAATTAATCATGATACAATTTTTTTTGCCAAAGATCCCTAACTTCATTTGTTTTAAACAGAAAAAATAACTATGACATGTAGTTAAAAGGTTTATTTATAACACCGTTAACATTTTCACAATATTAAATTTTTTCCTTATATCATTGATAATTTAATTTATATGGAATAGATATTTTTCAATGCTTTATTACTTATTGGATGTACAATTTTAACTAAAGACAATATATTCTAGCTGTCTCTGGGTGGGCCGTACAAACACTTTTTTCATATCATTACCAATACTACCACAATAATCTAGTGCTGTCTTGACACGAACAAAGTCACCGTGACTTTAATTAATCATTTTGGAGGTTTATTTTAGATGCGATTTACATTACTTTTTTTTACGAGTTTACACTATTTTATAATGAAACAAGTGAAAAGCAGACAAAAAACACGAACGCCGAACACAAAACGCAGAGTGTACGGAAAATATATGACGTCATACATCACTAACGTCAAGATCTTAACAGTTTAGGTTAGACCTACAGTATAAGTTATAAGATTTTGCAGCTAAGCCATCTTGATGGTAGGAGGGATGACCGGGAGACCAGTCGGGAAATATCGCTTATTGCATATACTGTATTTCGACATACAACATACAGTAACATCAACGAACTGCTTTTTTCTTTTGTTTGTTATTGCGTAGCGGTATTTCAGGATATTTTTGTTTTGAAATTATTAGTAAAGGTGGTCGCTATGGGGGGGGATATATCCCCCTTATCCCCCCCCCCCGTATCTACGCCACTGCGACCACCTCTCCGAGAATTTAGAGCAAAAACTAACAGGTCAAATAATAGGCCAATCCGGGCTGAAAATCACTCAAGACCTGAATTTGAGTCATGAAAATTGTGTGGCAATTTCCACTGATAGCTGCAGTGTCATGATGTCTGCTAAGCTGTAAAGGAAGTGCAGTCCAAAATAAAACATGCTTTGTTATGTCCTTGCAGTAACCATGCGTTGAACCTGTCCTTAACCAAAAGTGCCAAAGTGCAGGCTCTTCGAAACATATTTGGTACTATGAAAGAAGTTGTTTCTTTTTTTAATATGTCCTCCAAACGTAGTTATACACTAAAACAAGTACTTGGTGGATCACTCTTGACATTGTGTGAGACACAAAGGTGGGTAGAGCGTCATGATTCCATTTTACGTTTCCAAGGGATTCCTCCCTATAGTGGAAGTGTTAAGCATCATTTCAGCTTGGGAAGATACTAGTTCCTCAACAAAAGCAAAATCACCCTGCAATGTAATATGTGCGCCGGAATTTATTCGGTGCATGTACACTATTGCAGACATTTTTTCTGTCACATTGCCATTAAGTATGAAACTACAGTGAGAAGATTGTGACAAGTACAAAGTTTCGACTTTGGTCAAAAATATTGAGGGAGTCTTAAAAAATAAGAGGGCTTATAGTGAAAACGTTTTTAACGTTGTTTCCAATACAGCCGCTAGTGATGAATGAGTTAGATATAGAACCTAAGAAACCAAGACTGAACCAAGACAATGAAGAATAGAGAAAATCCTAATGCAGAGTATTGGAGATTATTTTCAGATAACATTCTTGATCTTGGCGTTCTCACACCAAAAAGGAAAGAACTAAGTAATGAAATGAAACATAGAGAAGAAGCTGCACTAGAAAACTTGTCTAAAACATTTGGCCCAATTTTAGAAGAGTTTAGCAGCGTGCTTGTTTAAGAATGCCCTTCAGGGAGAATTTCAGGTTTGGCAAGAACACAAAAAAGAAACCATCAACTATTTTATTTATCAACGTTTTTCAACGTTAATGTAAACGAAGTTATAAACAAGTTTACTACGAAGCCAAGACGCCTTGACTTTGTTTTGTAAAGTTTAGTATTTATTTTAATATGATTTTCTGTATATTCTGTATTCTTTCTGTATAATTTTCAAGCAATTTCCTTATTCCAAAAGGTTCTAAATATTTTTTGGGCATAAAAAAGTTGTAAAGAATTGGTATAAAAATAAATTTTTAGTAATAACTTAATAGTTTTTCAAAGAAATATATGTAGGTCTTTATGAGTAAAACATTACATAACATTTGAAGATAAGATTGCATTAAAATACGTTTTAGACAAGAACAAAAATAAAAATTTTTTCGGGGGATGGCACCCTGCATTCTTGTGATGGTGATCCATACCCTCCACCACGGAAATGCCCCCCCCCCCCCGTGGAGAAGTTCTGGATCCGCCCTTGACTGACACATACTTTCTCCCTTAAGTCAATTTAAAAACGACAATCTAATAAACAATCACATTCTTTAAAGTTTATCTAAATATTATTTAACAATTTATTGTTTAAAAAAAAAATTCTTCCAATCTCTGAAAATAAAAATTTAAATGATTAAATGTTAAAACTTTATGGGAGGAACCCCCCCTCGGTAATATTAAGCTTTTTTGAGTAGGTTTTATTGGATGATTTTACCTCACGCTCCAACAAGTTTCATGGAAAAAAGTTGGAATATAAGAAAGAAATTGATTTTTTTTTTATTTTCAATAAGAATAACATTGGGCACTCTCCGACAACGTACTGTGTTTATCATGTACAGTAAAATTAACTTTTCTCTGGAACCATTAGTCTTAGACAAATAATTCAAAATACTAATTTATCAGGTTTTTGAAGCTGGTTTTAGTGGTGATATGCAAATTATACTTTACCTTAAATGTTTTCGCTGAAAATTTAAAAAATTGATTTTTTCAACATTTGAAAGCCTAAAACCGTCATATTTACAGACATTCGGGTGGTGTCATATTATTTAGTACTCTGTGTAATATAAACTATCCAATTTTAATCCAAATTGTTTGAGAAAATTTGATTTTTCAGGTTTTTTGGGGGGTTTTAGGGGTGAACTACCCTTGAAAATAACAAATTCAAAAAATTAAAAAACCCGCCTGGAGATACAGTGAATATATACATACACGCCAAATTTCATCAAAATCGGACCGATAGGCTGTGGCCCTGTACACATCCAGACGGACAAACATCACATCGAAACCCACTTTTTGGATTCAGGGGACCCCAAAACGGATATATCCACTCTCAACTCAAATTTGAACATTTTGACGAAAACAATATTTACTCCATATACTATGTATAAGGGGAGAAAGTAAAAAATAAATTTCTTCCTTATTTCCAAACCATGAAAACTTTCATGAACGTTTTTCATGAAACTTGGTATGCAGCGTGAGGTCTCATCATCCAACAAAACCCCCTCAAAAAAGATTTGTATTACCGCTGGGGAGGGAGGTTCGTAGAAAAACTTAAAAGAAGCCTTTTTTTAATTTACTTAGGGGAGAAAGTATGTGTCAGACCACTGATACCATTTATTTGGATCGAGGAAACCTCAAAACAGATTTAATTTAAAATTAAATCCCTCCTACTCTCAGCTCAAATTTGAAAATATTTTACAATACTTTACTTTGTTAACAATATTTAAAACGGGGGAAAGTATAACCTGTTTTCCTCCTACATTTAGAATTAATAAGGTGTAAATATTATTCGTGAAATTTCGCAGTTTTAACTGGTACAGTAGAACCTCGGTATAACGAACCCTGAAATAATGAAATCCACGATATAACAAGTTTTTTTCAAATCCCTTTGAAACTTCCTTAAGACTCCATGTTAAAGTAGCCTTTATAACGAATGAATTTGGCTTATAACCCCAATGTAACGAATTTTTGCAACTTTGGAATGGATCAACAAACCCCTACCTATATTACGAATTTCCTAGATGAAAAGCCCCAATATAACGAAGATAGCCCCTGTATAACAAAACCCCCACCTCTCTGACCCCGCTGAAACTAATTTTGCAAACATTAATAGTCATGTCGAATCCCGGTATGAATAAGGAAAAAGTCTCGACCGGAAATCTCGAGCATCTGGTGTACAGTGTGACTGGTTCAGTAGTTTTGTCATGTTGTCCACGCTGCGAGGACTAATGAAAACATTTTCATATTACAGTACTGTATGATATAATACATTTATATATTTTTAAAAATTTAATTACTGTTCTATGTATTTTGATACATAGGCCTACTGTATGAAGGTTAAATTTATACGATTTTATGTGTTATCTACTTCCTATATTTTAGCTGTTTGGATATCTAATAAGGTTAATTTGAAATGTTTCAATATATAAATAATTAACTTACTTGTGTCATTCAGTTTTACCTCCCATTTTATATCTATGATACAGAAATAAAAATTGGGTAAATACACACAGTAATGTACTGCATTTTATTTTGTAATACTGTAATTCGTAATATAGAGGCTCGAAGTCAACCCGTACGTTACACAGAGGTTAATATTGAACCCCTATATGATGAACTTTGACCGTATATAACCTCGATATAACAAATTTTTCTTTTGATCCTTTGAGATTCGTTATACCGGGGTTCTACTGTATAAGTAAAATTAAAAACTTATTTAAAACTATAGCTAGATTCTGAAAAAGCTTTGTGAAGGATATCAGAAAGGATATGAGATCCCTGGGACCACTACGATGTTCCAGTGTTAGATGTCCTGCGAAATCATCAGTCACTAGGTTGGGTTCCCCTCCGGGCAAGGCCGCACAAACAGGGCACACCTTCACAGACACAAATAAAACACTTTTTAAACTATGGTAACATTTATAAGATCAAAAACTATAAAATATGAATATTAAAAGAGTTGCATTAGATTCAAAAGAACACTCAGTTGATCAAAACTTTCCTGTACTTATTAACACGTTGGCCGCTGGATTTCCAAAATGTAATTTGGCAACACTTTATCGTATTGCTCAAACCCGTAGAACTTGAGAATGCAATAACGAAACATTTGATCGTCTAAGTAGACGATTAAAATGATTATTATTTTTGCTGGAAATGCCGTTGTAAAACGAGCTATTATTATGGTTTCTTACCAATAACATTAAATCAACAATTCAAGTTTTATCGTAGCCAAAATCATATTTTACACAGAATAATATCAAACCGCAATCTGATACTCGGTGCAACTATCGATGATGCTATGCTTTGTATTTCAAAATGCAATATCGTGTTGAACTTACGGTTACTTAAATGTGAAGTTGAAGAATCGAATAATTATACCGCATCCTTGGACCGCCCAATGACGTTCTTACATTCCGATTGGAATTTCGTCATCTGCTTCAACATTTTCATTCGATCAAAGATGTTTTGTATCGCCGACTTCTCAAACGGAAAGTTTAGCTTTTATCTTTCGGTTGTAATGCTCATTTTGTACAGTCTATCCGAAAGTTTGGATATTTATTGGACTTTACTGGATACTTGTTTTGCAATCCGAAACCGATCTGACTTTTTGGAAATCCGCAAACCTCTACTATTTTCTTTCTTTATTGGCAACATGTTTCGGCATTTATTTTACCTTACCTATTTTAAATAACAATTTTTACCTTACCTATTTTTATCAAATGTGTTTACAATGTTAAGTTGATAAGATATGATTTGTATCATATGTTAACTTTGGACAGACTAGTGGGTTGTGCTTTCAAAGTGTGATTTTTTCAAATATAGGGTTGTTCATGTTTATATGGTTACTTAATGTCCTGTGGGAGTTCTTTACGTTCTTTGTAGATAAGGTATTTTTCTGTAGAGTCCATTATTAGTCCTTTGTTCATGGGTTTCAATATATTTAACCCTTAAAGCGCTACTGAAAATCACACTCCCTGCTCATTTAGGTTAAAAAAATCTAAATTATATTTTCCCAATGTTCTTTTTGAATTTAGGTAGCTTGAATGAAGTAGAAAAAAGAAATATGCTTCATTTTTATTTATTGGACATTTTAACACTATTTTTCAGGTATCTAAAAAAGTTGTTTTTGCAAAAAATTCTGAGCACTTGAAATAAAACTTGTAGGCTTACATAAATGGTCACATAAATGGCTTACATAAATGAAAAATTACTGATTCTAAACATGAAAACAGTGAGAAGAAACATGTAAATAAAGTAAAAAGATATTATGTACATTACCACTAAACATAGTTTTGCATTGTATGATACGCCTTTAAACAGTCATAAGTCCATTCACGAACTCATCAAATTCTGGATCGTCGTCTGCATGAGCCATGTTTCACTTTTTATTTTATTATTTAGATTCACAAACATTCACACTACATTATCTGTTTATTTCTCAACACAATACAAATAAATACACGTCAATGGATGTCAACAAACAGCAATACAGTAATGCAGTGAATACAAAGTGGCAACCAAAATTAAAAAGTAAAAAATAAAAAAGCAATAAAAGTAAGCAATAAAGGTGGCAACAAAGAGATAGAAGGATTTTTTGGGTATACCACAATCCATTGTCTAGTATTTGGATGTAGCTATGTGAAATATTCAATTGTTTGTCATAATAGATTAAAAAACAATATAGTCGTAGGCTATATATATATTTATTTTTTTTCATTTATTTATTACTGAATAGAGTAAATTGTTACTATCTTACAGAAAATGCTGTTAACTACAAGAAAAATACGCTAAATTGCTAAAAAGTTTTACCATCGGGGTGCTGGTAAAACTTTTGTCACTGATCAAATTTTGTCACCCTGATCGGGGTGACAAAATTTTGGTACTTTTGGAAATTAATTTGAGCATGCTACAATCATTTTTAAATCCTCCAACACCAATCACTAGTTGGGTTTGAATGTCTATTTCTAAACTACAATGTTTGTTTGTCATTGAAAGTCAAGGACGAAAATATAAGCTCTCTCTTAAGTGATTGTTGTCATCCCAATCGGGTTGACAGTACTTACGAACGAGACAACCTGAGTCACACTGATTGGGGTGACATGGCAAGTAACATGTTAAATAATCGTTCTTAGAAAATGAATTTTTGTCAATGAACTTCATTTTAACATAACTGTTTTGGCTGCAGTAAAAACTAAGCAAAAGTAAATCATTTCTTAAGATTCACATGAAACAATGTTTCATTTAAAGTTGGCATGTAATTACATCATGTAAACAGTATAATCTTTGGGAATATATATATTTGGCAATTTAATCTACTTCATTGATTATGATTAGGAGACAGACATGATGTCGGTTTTAATACTATGTTGAAAACTGTAGTTACCACTTCAAATGAAGTCTCAGAGTGGTCTGAAGTAACATGCTCGTGCAGTGCAGTCTCTGTGAAGCCCATCTTGCCACAGTAAGGACATGTGAAAGACTGTGGTTGCTCCACAGTAAGGGCTTCTCCACCATAGTACAAATCTGGACACAACATCACTGTTTAAGAGGAGCAACCTATTCTAAAAATATGCAAAATAGTCATTATTACAACAATTCTGGGAAGTTGTTAAAAAGTATTTAATACCTAACTTAAGCTCAAATGGCATTAAAATCTCTTACTCAGATTAGCCTATTCCAAAAACTTAAAGAAAAAACATACATAAAGTACACGACAAAAAATCATACAAGCATGCTAAACATTCTGATGTTTTTTGCCATTGTATGGTTCCCTTGTGTTTCCCCTTATCGTTTATCATTGTTTTAGCGAATTTCCTGTATTATTTTAATATTAGTGATATTCCCACACGGAAGAAGCTATTACCGAAGATCCCATGGTTGGACTTAAGTCGGGGCTATGATTATTTTTTGTTTTAGGATCCTAGAGACCCAAAAAGTTAGTCGTTAAAGTTTGTATGGATAAATTTATATAAAAATTTACTTATGTAATCTAACATTAATTTCGAAAAGTTTTGAAAACCAGGCAAATCAGAAAGGGAAAGGGAAGAAGGGGTTTAGGGGGAGAGGTTGTACCCCAATATAGGGTCATTGAACCCCAGAACTGGCAAGCATCAAACTAGCAACGCCATATATATGGCGCCAATGCCATAGCTGGCACATTTTTTTCGGTATAAAATTGGTTCTAAAAAACTTCTATCAGAATAAAGCTCATGAAATATAGTATCTTTTTTAATTACATACTTCGATATTTTTTATTTGTCTTTGACCGAAAGTAAACATTGTTTAAAGATTGTCATCGCTTGTTATTGCTGTCCGTCGTCTGCCGTCAAGAGGCAGATATAAGATAGTGATGATCACCGAAACTGTTTAGTTTTTATTTCGATGAAATTATTGGTTTTCTTTAATTATTCTTCAAAGTAAGTATTTCAGTATGTTAGTGCATAATAAATTAAATGTTTGGAAATGGAAAATAACTAAATAAATTGTTCAAGTGATCTAAGAGAATTTATTGATGCCGTTGTTTTACCGTTCTTTTTTTATGAAAGGGTAGTCAAATATAATAAACGGTACCAGTGGACTGACACATACTTTCTCCCTTAAGTAAATTTAAAAAAGAAAATCTGTAATAAAACTATCATGTTCTTCAAAGTTGATCTAAATATCATTTAATAATCTATTGTTTCAAAAATAATCATCCAATTTCTAAAAATAAAAACAAGAGAGACAAAGTTAAATTAATTTTTCAAATTGTATGGGGGGACACCCCCCCCCATAACACCAAGCTTTTTTGAGCTGGTTTTGTTTGGTGATTTGACCTTACGCTTCATACCAAGTTTCATTGAAAACGGTTGTAAAGTAAGGAAGAAATTGATTTTTTTATATTCTCCATAAGAATAACATTGGGCGCTTTCAGACAACGTACTGCGTTTATCGTAGACAGTAAATTTAACTTTTCTCTGGAACCGTTAGTCGTAGACAAATAATTCCAGATACTAATTTGTTTAGTTTTTTAAGCTGGTTTCAATGGTACCAGTCAAGTTATACTTTACTTTTATTGTTTAGCTGAAAATATTAAAATTTGATTTTTTTTACATTTAAAAGCCCATAACTTTTGAACCGTCATTTTTACAGATATGCGGGTGGTGTCAAATTATTTAGTACTCTGTACACTATAAACTGTCAAATTTTAATCAAAATCGTTAGAGCCGTTTTTGAGAAAATTGGATTTTTCACGTTTTTTAAGGGTTTTTAGGGGTGAACTACCCTTAAAAATCAAAAATTCAAAAAAATTTCAAAAACGCCTGGAGATACGGTGACTATATATATACATGCCAAATTTCATCTAAATCAGACCAACGGGGTAGGCTGTGGCACTGTACACATCCAGACACACACACACACACAGACACACGGACGGACAGACATCACGTCCCACTTTTTTGGATTCAGGGGACCCCAAAACGGATATATCCACCCTCAACTCAAATTCAAAAATTTTGACGAAAACAATATTTTCTCCATATACTATGTATAAGGGGAGAAAGTAAAATGGAAGATATAACTTATATAAACTATATATTTTTAGAATAGGCATGAAATGTACTTTAACTTTGTAATTTATCATTTGATCATAGAACTTATCTGCACTAAATGCAAAGCAGAATATAGTTGAAATGTATCAAAATATTATTTTTTTGAAAATTATACTAATAAAATATTTTTATGATATCCATATAAACTGCATGTACAATGATTCTTCACTTTATTCTAAATAAAATTATATATAACAAGCCATAATTAGTTATGATTTTTGTAGGGGTTTGAACATTGTTATACAAAACCAATATCTCTGTGCCAGTACAGCGCTTCACCACTGCCAGCTCTAGGATTTAAAATTAAATTCATATTAGTACGGGAGCATTTCACAACACCGAGTTTTCACTACGCCGAGTAAGGCAGTATTGAAAATTCATAACACCGAGCCGAGTATGTTATAAAAATAAACTGTTTCACTACGCCGAGGTTTCATAAAACCGAGTAAGGGACTGAGTACCATCCGCTCTAGAAGTAACAGTAGAAGCCTGTGTAGCGTGCAGTACTACGTGTTTTGCAGACACTCCCTGTCCAGTCGTTTAATGAACATAACACTTGACACATAATTTATATTGAAGATTTAATAATAAATAGTTTATAGCTTTTAGTTTATATTTTAGTTATAAAAAACGAATCATTATTCATTGTAATGACAAGTAATTTATCACAACAAATACTGCATCAATTTTATTGTACTGACAAGTGATATTCGAAAAATGCCAAAAAAATTGTTCTTAGGATAATTTTGACCTCACCCTACACCGATAGAAGTGAGAAATTTGTTCTCTCAAAAGAGTTTATAAATGACATTATAGTAATCAAAACTATATAAATGAATTTGAATTTTCACAATATTACACACAAATACATTGATGTTGCAAATGTATCGCTTGAATAGTCAAATTTGAAAGAAACTATACGATTGCCGTTAAAACAAAGTGACATAATGAAAACTAAATCAACTAGCAGGCTGATATAAAATATGGTATGTCGTAAAGAATGTATGAAATAAGTTTCATTGTTATCAATTCTCCCGTTATTTTTCGGAAAAGACGGCATAAAATGCCTGCTGGAGTGTCACAGACAAACAGAAATAAATTGAGATAAGACTTGTTTCGGCTTCTCTAATGCACAAAACGTAAAAATAACTAAAAAATGAATAATTCTGAGCAATGTACAGACAAAACTATAATTTTATTTATATAGATTTCACATATTTACTTCGTAGTGTTAATATGTAAACACATATGGACCTATTTTTTAATAGGTCCATACTAAACAGTTTCGGTTATCATCACTTTTCATAACACCTCTTGACGGCAGACGACGGACAGCAATAACAAGCAATGACAATCTTTAAACAATGTTTACTTTTGGTCAAAGACAAATAAAAAATATCGAAATACCAATGCCTTTTCCGTGATCTCGCGCTAAAACCGGTCATGGCCACAGTGGTGGCTCATTCCCTCCCCCCCCCACACCTCAGTATCGCTGTTGACATCGTCCCATGCACATCTGCCTTTTTTGCTCCGTTGTATCTGATAGATATAGTGAGACCGGTTCCGTTTTTATTTTTGTGATGTATATCACAGATACAGTGTGACCAGTCGTGTGGCGTTTTTATTTTTACATAGTGTAGTTTTTCTTTTACTTAATGTAGTTTTACTTAGGAAAAATGCAGAGAAGACATGATAATTTAGACTTAAATCAAGAAAGAGGTGTTGAATTTTTATACTTATTGTTATTTGAAGAGATAAAAGAAAATGGCATTGAAAGACAAAGCGACTTTTGGTGACAATTCAGACACTGAAGGAGAAGACAACCTTGAAGATCGTCAAGAGGACTCTAAAACAGAACAAAGTGCCGACAAAGAGGTGCCTCAACATCTGCCTAGTGATAATCAGCCAGCTCTTCAGCCACAACATCTGTCTCAATGTCATGTAAACAATGATGAAAATTTGTTTGTTGAAGCTAAGATTGGCAAAGACAAAAACGGTATTGATAAAATAATAAAATGGTACCTGTTGCCTCGTCCCCAAAACCAACAGACACAGCCTCAAAATATACTGAGGTGCCTTTAAACCAAGGCTGAGGCCAACAAAACAAAGCAAAACCCCCTTGAATGTTGGTCCAACTTTTTTACAAAGGAAATGTTGCAGAAAATTTGTCTACACAAATTTTTACATCGATAATGTCCAATCCAAATTTAGTAGGATGAGAGAGGCTAAGCCCACTGATATAATTGAGTTGAAAGCAGCCATTGGCCTTTTGTACCGACTCAGGGTCAATCATTCAAATAGACAAAATTTGGAAGAAATGTAGGCAACAGATGGCTCAGGCATAGAAAAGTTTAGTTTGACAATGAACCTAAGACGTTTCAAATTTTTGATTCGTTGCCTAAGATTTAAAAATTTGACGACAAGGCCTGATTGACGGAATGTTGATAATCTCGCAGCTGTACGAGAGTTGTTTACCGATTTTGTGCATAACTGCAATCGATCATATTCCCTAGGGGAAAATGTAACAGCTTGAAATGCTTGAGGCTTTTACGGGCCGTTGTCGATTTAGACAATATAGACCTTCCAAACCAGCCAAGTATGTTGTCAAAATATTTGCCTTATGCAATGCCAAGACCTATTATACAAGTAATCTAGAGATTTACTGCGGAAAGCAACCTGAGGGGCCATACCGTACTAGTAATAAAGCTGAAGATGTAGTAAAAAGGATCACTGAACCAATTTACAAAAGTGGAAGAAATGTTACCGCTGACAATTGGTTTACCTCGTTTGTTTTGGTAGACTTTCTCAAGTCCAAATCTGTGCCCTACGTTGGAACTATGAAAAAAAAAACAGGCTTGGAATTCCTCCACAACTGAAAAATACTACAGAAAGGCCTACGTCTTCTTTTTTTTCCAGAC
This sequence comes from Nephotettix cincticeps, assembly GCA_023375725.1. Lineage (NCBI taxonomy): Eukaryota > Metazoa > Arthropoda > Insecta > Hemiptera > Cicadellidae > Nephotettix > Nephotettix cincticeps. Next base: position 50,994,707 of record CM041791.1, read on the forward strand.
AACAGCACAATGGTTTCGTTTGTACCAAATAAAAACAAAAATGTGATACTCATCCTCACTTCATTTTGTTGCAGAGGTGAATGAAGGAAATAGTAAACCTAAAATCATACTATACACTATAACAAGACAAAGTCTGGAGTTGACTGTCTTGATAAACTGTGTGACGTACAATGTCGCGAGAAATACATGGCACTGGATAATGGTTGTCTTCTTCGCTTTATTGAACATTGGGGGATAAATAGCCAGGTTATATCTTTTGAGAACTGCCTGGAAACAAGTGCTCGAAGAATTTTCCTGCGAAAGCTGAGTGATGAACTGGTAGCTGGCCACCATCAAAGAAGAGCTGAGATGACAGTAAGTGGGGAAATACCCCTGGATCTTCAGCAGTCACTGAAGAAATTCAAGCCAGCTGCCGTAGAGGTCACTCCAACAGCAACAACCAGCAACCGACTTGAAAAACGAAATAGATGCTAGCTGTGCAAGAGCCAAGCAAAACCCCGTTTTACACAATATTTTTGTTTCCACTGCAAAAATCCAGTCTGCCACGAACATACGGAAACATTTTGCAAAGAGTATGCCCCTCAAATGCTTGTCTGTGTTGAAGATAAAGATTCCATGGATGAGTAAATTTTTCCATAATCTATATAGACATTTTGATTACATGGATGAGTGACTTTTACGGCTTGTATGAGCATTTGGACAATCAGTCTATTTTATATTCCATTTTTCTATTTTTTCCATGATATTTTTAGTTTTTTGTGTAATAAATACATAAATTTACCAAAAGGCAAAAATTTTTATTTATTATTTTATCGTGTTACATCAAAAAAAATTAGGTAATTCCATTAAATATAGAAATAAATAAAACTGTTTCTAACAAAAAAAAAGTTGAGTTCATACATATAGTGTGACGGCATGGTGGCACTGTATCTAATAGATACAGGAATGGTCTATAAACTTTTTTTATTAATTGAGAAGTGCTTAGACAATGTGAAATATATAAGAAATCTATAGGTCAAGAGTTGTATACCTAATGCAAAATAAAAATTAAGGAGGAAGTATATTCTAAAGTACTAAAAATATTTTAAAAGAAAAATGTATCTGAGAGATACATTGTGACCGATCCCGTTGAAAAATAGGCGCGACTAATGGAGAGTTAAGGTCTACTGAGGTCTACTGGTGTTATATGTTATATGACAAAACTACTTACTCTGTTCCCACTTTATTTTCTTATGGAGAATAAGTAAATTAATATTACTTCCTAATACTATAACTAAGATTAGTTTGATGAGTCAAACTACGAGCACCCAATGTTCTTATGGGGAATAAATATTTATTTTTAAGTATGTAATGCCATTGGTTTTTTTGTTAATTTACAGCTCTTAGATGATTTCCAGCTAACCTAACTAACAAAATGTTATTAAAATATTGAAAATGAGACATTTATAGCTTATAAAAATTGAAGGTGTACAAATTTACCAAAATCTGAGCGAGTAAGGATGCATTGCATGGGATGTTCAGTGGTGTGACGGGTTGTAGTGGCACCTGCCTCGTAACATGTGGCACACAGATCATAATCATAGCAAATCAGACACTTATAGCGCCGCCCTCTAAAGTTGCCCTTCAGACATGAATCACAACTGACACCTGAAAAAATTGCAATGAAATTAAGATTAAAAACCTAAATTCATGGATAGAAATAAGGTTTTTAATAAGTGCAGAAAACTGTTTTTAGTTTTTTCTTGTAATACAATAATTTTTTGTGAGATTCTAGAAATCCAGCATACTTCCTACAAAATATGATTGTGCCCTAAATGTGTCAACAAAGTATGTGAAATTGGCTGTTTTAAAAACATTTTTTGAACTCTGAATACTCTCTTTTTGAATACTGGCTTTAAGAGTTAAAAAACAAAGAATATACAAAATAAATTTATGTAATCTATATAAAAACAAAGTCGTGTTAACTATTTACAAGTCGAGAACGGCTGGACCCATTTTAATGATCTTTGGTATTTTTTATTCGTCTCTGCCCATAGGCATAGGCATATTCAGTTTTGTATTTTTAACCTTAGGGTTAGGCCCCACTAGCCTGTAAAGTTTGTATATTTTAAGCTTATAACGAAAAGACGTGATGCATTTTGATCATATGCATACATTAATAATGTGATTATTTTATTAACAGCTGATTTTGGGTTCCTTTATTTTTACCAGTCAACAGGAAACGTCATTGTGTTTCATTTCCAGCGAACGTTTGTGATTATTTTAAAAATAAGCATTTAGGCCCTAAAGATTACTGGTTGATTAGTTTGTTGTAGTGTGATTATGAGTTGTTTTTTTTCTTTATTTGAGTAAGTTTTAGAATGAATATAATAGAACGTAATAGCTTTGACTATACATCATTAATAGACGTGCCATTCTTATGCGCAAGCTGTAGTGGCTTGTGTGGTTCCCGAATCGGCGTGGGGAGTTAGTGCGTGGTTCCCCGTACAGGAGCGCTGTCGTCTGCTACCTCCCTCTCCCCCCTTCGGCCAACTTCCAACCAATTATAAGAGCGAGAGAGGGATGTGCGCCGTGCGCGCACACTCCTGAGGGCGGGGTCAAGTGAGCTTACAGCCTTCGCCACTAGGATGCGGCACTACACTCTCAGGCTTTCCGAAATTTTGTTGGCGACAACATTTAACCATGAATGACACGTCTATTAATAATGTATAGTCAAAGGTAATAGTAAATAAACATAATTATTGAATGTTACATTATGAGATAACTATTATAAACAATACCGCAAAGCAGAAAATCTAATCTTTCACCATGTACCCGCTATGCCAATCGACATCGGAACATTGTGAATCAATCAACAGAAGAAGAACTGGTAGTCACACAAGAACATCATCGTATGTGATGAATTGTACAATAAATATGTGGCTAGATGATCATGTTTATATTCAGCTTTATATTGTATATAACATTTTAACTCTTCAAAACATACTTGGCTTAGGCCTAAAATATGCCTGGCTCAGTTAATGGTAAAAAGTAGCCTATAAAACAATTATATAAATCATAGAAATTTTGCTTGTATGGCCTACATTGGGGACATCAAACTGACACATCATTGACTGGGATGGTGGCGACATCCTGTAATCCAGCTACTTGGAGGTCACGAGTTGTGGATAGTTGTGAGGGATGGTCGGTGGATGTAGTGTGCTCTTGTGAGGATTAACGTCCGCACTATTGAATACTGCATTAATCCGCAAAGGCCATCCACATAATTAGACCAACTCGTAATTCAGAGGCAGTGGTTCGGATTCCACGTTAAACTGTAGGTCCCTTAGTTGCCATCGGCTGTTGGGCTATTAATTAACAGTCCTGTCTAAGGAACATGTCAGCCTTAGTCAGTAACAAGACTACAAGATCGCGCCACAATCATCCTACACTTAATTCTCATTCATACTTGGCTTAAAATACCTACCTCGTAGTATGGTCGCCATTTAAATAATCTAATCTAATCTAATTGTTTGGAGTCATATTTATTTCACTTTTAAGTTTTATACCCCAGTAAAGCTAAAATGGGTCTTATCACAATTTCTATCTGACTGTAATGCCATAGCGTTAGTATTCACCAACTCTGTGAAAACCAGAGTAAAGATTATGAAACTTCTTTTCATTATTCTTTAGGCCAAGGTACCTTTTTTATAGAATGTTTTATATACTTTACACAGACCGCTTTTTGTCCCCGTAAACCCCGCCAAGTCACGTCCGCTGCATTTTTGAGTATGTGTTTGTGTGGCATGTATGTATTTATTTTAGCATTTAAACGCAATCTAGCCGACCATGTCGGTCATGGATGTAGACAACAAGTGTATTTATTTTAGCATTTAAACGCAATCTAGCCGACCATGTCGGTCATGGATGTAGACAACAAGTATTCAAGTATTAAGTATGAAGTTACTCATTTCAAGATATCAATATTGATTTGTATACCATTGACCATTGGTTTTAAAACTATTCCAAATTGTACTGTAATAAATTGTTACCCCAGCAAGACAAATTGTATAAATGGTAGGGGCCTAGGGAAAATTAAAAATAATAATTAAAAGTAGGCCTATCTAATATTCAATTGGTTATTTATTAAATTTGTTATTTATTAATAATAATATTTGTTATTTATTGTTTGGTTATTTATTAAATTGGAATTAATTTTAAATAACTTACTTTGGTGATGGATCTGTTAAATGTGTTGATTATATTTTATTCTAGGTAGATCCAACAAGTCTCAATTATTAAAAATTATGATCACAATTGAACTGAGCTTTTCATTTTATTTATTTGTTTTAAATGACTTGGGGTTTAATACTTTGGCATAGTAAAATCTCGCTTCCTAACACTGAGTCGTATATATACCATACAAAAAATGGGCTTACCATACTAATAGTTTGAATGAAATTCAAATAAACCTATTATAAATTAGTTACTTAAAGTGTAATTTATTGGAGGTATCAGTAGTTTAAAAATAAAAAATCTCTGAAACAATAGTCTGTCCATTTACTTCTGCTGTTGCCTGTCCTCATTAGTTATGCCATCAAGTTGCATGTTTAGCAATAAAAATAAAAATTTATTTAAACACCCACAGCAATCCTGAAAATCTGACCACCTAATTCGTTTCCACAAATCCAATATGTTTTGTTTGGCAGTGATACACACTCCTCCCAAATGGAGCAGCCCAATGCAGCTTTCACATCACTTACATCAGTTTCTCTTGCATCTCGTACTCGAGCATAGTTTACCTGGACTTGCTTTATTTTTATATTCCTGAACTGGACTAATGTTTTAATTATACTTTCAGGGAAAAACAAAATCCATATTTGGCTTCACTCTTAGCCTGTTCAGCTTGGATTTTAGGTCCAGGAAACTGTGTAACAAGATTGAGCCTCCATGTCAGGTTTATCCCCTCCTTTATACAATAGGTTGATAAGTACTTGGTTTTGTGGACTATCAGAATTGTCTTGAAGAAATAAATCAACGGGTAGCATTACACTACTAAAACCACAATCAGTTACTACTGGGTCTTTGGACCCTTCTTCTTCGATGTCCATTTTTTCCATTACATTCTCTTTGTTGATTTTTTCAGAAAATTTCTGTTTATATCCATGTTATTTATCAGATGTTCATCTTCAGCAGTCACTATACTCTGATCCCGGATCTCCAATTTCACTAAAGGGATTTTCAAGCATTGCTCAAATTCTTTCTAGTAACTATACATTTCTAATACTAGGCCTCACTGCTATGCTAAAACACTTACACTATTAACATTTACGGGTACATTACAACACTTACAAACTGGTCAAACAATCTCTACGTTCTACTATGAACCGTTATAAAATTGCTCACATTGTCCAAGACAAACCCGACAAACCCATTGCGTGTGACTGGCTAGGTCTGTCAAGATCAGGATGAGGAGTTGGGAGGGGATATCTTCACCCCTCATAAAATCCCTTTATCATAAAACAAGATGAGTGGGGCTGATATTGTGAAATGTGCTGTAATTTGCCGTGTGTGCATGTAAAGACATGATATACCTGTTTTATTTTTAAAATATTATTTATGTGGGTCAATTTCAACCTCCCCCCCAACCATTATCATAGGGTCTGGTGGGTTAAACCTTCTAGGCCCTACTATACATACAATCTAGGCCTATTAATTAGGTAATTTTATTTATAGACATAGAGAAGGGAACTGGGAAGACGAAACGGAGGTATGGAATTTAGCAAGGAGTCCTAAAATTACTGAGCAAGGAAACAATAAAATCAGACATTGTACAAGAATAACTTGGACTTGCATTAAGCATTTAGCTTAAACAATATGCAGACATAGGTAGGCCTATTATGAATTTCATCAATCATTCAATCAATGCATGTTAGACTAATTTAAGCATTAGGCCCTGAATCAATTTTTTATTTGTATTGATGTACATGATGTACTAATGTATTTGGCCTGCCTGAAGCATGATTTTAGCTTAAGAAAGATGGACTGTAGTGTAATTTTCACTAATGTGTTGACAAGCCAATTGTGATAACTTACTGAAAGGCAAATAAATCATTGCTTATTGCAAAATTGTAATCAATTGATCTACAAGGCATACTCTATTGGAGTAGGCCTTGTAGATAAATTAATAAAGAGGAATGTAAAAATCCTAGAAAATCTAATGAAGAATATTTTAAATTTTGAATTAGGCCTAGGCCTACAATAGGCCTATTTTATATTTTGAGGCACTATTCCCATAGCACACATACATTTAAGATATTCTTTTTATTACCGGTACTTCCCTGTGGAATAAAGTTAGATCATGGATATGTCTGAAGGGAATGTTTTAAGTTCATCTAAACAGCTGTTCTTATGTTTCAAATTTCTGTCTTGCAAATTGCTACCACCCCTCCCTACCAGAGCTTTCATATGATTTTGGGTTCAATTATGTGACAAGTGATGATGCAAGCATCAGAAGTATATGATGATCCATTAGATGTATATTTTAAAAAACAATGGAGAGAATCAACTATTTTCAAAGTAAATTTTTTTCTGTAAAAAAAGTAGTTTCAATAAGGCCTGACCCGATAAATAAGAAAAAATGGGACAATGATAGGCCTAGGCCTACATGTCACAATGTTTTTCAAGAAAATTGCAAGCAGGCTACAAATCTAAAATTTACAATCATTTCCATGATGGGCCAAACTATCTAGAGACTAATAATTAATGATGTTTTTTTTTAATATTAAGTAAGTAATAGGGGAAATCCTAAAATGTTGTGGTTTAGACAACCTCATTTTTTTACTAAAACTAATATTTTCTATTAAAGGCAAATTAGTTACCAAGAAGTTTTGGGATCATAAAGTTAAATAAATTAGGCTCGGAGATAATTTAATGTCTCGTTGCGATAGTACTGTCACAAAAACTAAGATGAGAACATTATGTTCAAAATACGCAGGATTCATATTACTTTGCACTATTTCCTACCTTCATGTCGAGACATTTCACTCTGCTAGTGCACTACCCTAAAATGAACGTTTGGACACTCGTTTCAGGATCAACACCACAAAAATATGATATTGCAAAAGGTAGATATTTGACCATGGAATACTAATAAATATCGAAAGACATTAACTATCCCAAAACTTTACATAAAACCCATTTTTCCCAAATTCTTACTATGGACGACAGTCAACGATGTAAAAGTAACCCAACTGAGCTAACAAGAAAACCAACTAAGCTGGTGTGACGTCACTTATGTAGAGGACGGCTGACATACCTACATGGCATGACTTGTAAATAATGTAAAATATAAAATTATATTAGCATCATCAATATGATAAAATTCCACCAAAACTATAATCATTATAAAGTCATAAACAGGAAAATTATGTCCATTTTAGATTAATCACATTTACAGATTATTTCAATAAGATATTATTCCTTTAAAAATATATCATTACCATAAAATATAAATATATAATTATCAATTAAGTTTTAAACTATTATTGGATCAATTAACTGTAGAGTAGTATCAGATAATGAATTACTAAAGAAATTTTCAATGAAGCATCCTAAATTATTTCAGAAAGCTACTCCTCTCTATGCTAATAGTACTTTTTGATCTGTTTGAATATACTTTATACTTTTAACTGAAATGGCGACCTACCCAGGTAGGTATTTTGAGCCAAGTATGAATGAGGAATGAATGTAGGATGATTGTGGCGCGATCTTGTAGTCTCAATACTGACTAAGGCTGACATGTTCCTTAGACAGGACTGTTAATTATGTTAAATTAACGCAGTATTCAATAGTGCGGACGTTAATCCACACAAGAGAACACTACATCCACCGACCATCTCTCAAAACTATCCACAATTCGTGACCTCAAAGTAGCTGGATTACAGGACGTCGCCACCGTCCCAGTCTATATTAATTATTTATATTTATAATAATTATATAAGTCTATATGATTATTTAATGTATCTTTTATAATTTTATTTTGTGTATTTCTACGCCATAGGCATTTTTTTACGTTTTGATAAGAAACGGTCTTGTTACTACCTGTCGACCTGTTATTAGGAATCATCATTAATTTAGCCCAACAACAAATAGCCTACCATCTGGGTCCCCATTCGACCTTGCGGGATTCGATCCTTTGATCTTTAGTTATGAGGGCGGGTATCATAACCACTACACCACCCAGCCAGTTACCCAGATAGCACATCAAGCTTTTTCAAGCTGGATTTAAGCTGGATTTTTCAATTCAATAAGCTGGATTTAAGCTTGAAAATTCCAGTCTGTTGGCTGGAATTTGGCTGGATTTTTGGCAACGAAGTTGACACTCGGACAGCTTGATTTTAAGCTTGGTATTTCCAGCTGGATTCAAGCTTGATGTTTCAAGCTTGAATCCAGCTGTAGGTTCCAAGCTTAAATTAAGCTTTGATTAAGCTTGAATAAAGCAACATACAGCTGGATTTAAGCTTGAAGCCTCAAGCTAAATTCCAACTGTAAGTTCCAAGGTTGAATCAAGCTTTATGCAAGCTTGAATAAATTTACATACAGCTGGATTTAAGCTTGAAGTCTCAAGCTAAATTCCAACTGTAAGTTCCAAGGTTGAATCAAGCTGGATTTAAGCTAGATATTTCAAGCTTAAATCCAGCTGCTATTTTACAGTTTCAAATAAATCACACAAATAACACATTATGAGGTAATTTAAAGAAAATCCTTTAATGATATAAAAACCATAATAATAACATAATTACATGTACAGTACTATAATATCAAAAACAGAAAAACATTTTAATTTATTTAATTAAAAAACTAAATTAATTAATTTAATTTCTAGTTTTAAAATTGAGAAAAAAATCAAGACATAAAAAGGATTACAATAATAACATTACAAATATGAATAAGAGAAATAAGAACCAATGTGACTAAATATGAATTTACAGAAATAAATTTAAAAACTCTTTAAAAACTAAGAAATTAATTGGAGGTGTTCCCAAGCTGCCCAACAACAGTTGCCTGGATCTCCAAACAGCTTTTCCTGAAATCAAGGATCACTATTAGTAATTTTTCCTTAAAATTTAATGAGGTAGTAAATTCATAATAAACTATTAAAATATTATATAAAAATATGCTTTGTGAAATCTGGGACAAAATCAGAAATGTTACAGTAAACTTCTTTTTTCCAAATATTATTTAGACATAAAAAAAATTATTATGAAAAGAATTTAAAAGAATTATTATGAATGGACGAATAATAGCAAATTTAGATGTAACATTGTTTTCTTGTCATCTATTATCCTAATCACGATAAAGTTTCAACCCCTCGTAAAAATGTAATTTATCAGCCAGTTCCAATTCTCAACCTATCCAGATTGAAAAATAATACTATTAACAGTTTCTTACGAACAATTTGTATTGCGCCTAAAACAATTAAAAACAACAATATTCTATATGCTTTGTCTCTTGGTTTTTAGCCTGTCCTATAACATTGCAATCCCTATCAACCTGCTAGCCTTACGAGGCTTTATGATTTCAAGAATTGCTTATTATAGTTTATGTCATATTCATCTACGGAACACTAATCTACCCTGATAGCATTGATTATGAATCGAAGTTCTTCTATCATCTATGCTGATAGGTATTTGAAGCAGAAAATTAGTGAAGGGTGAGAGACATAGAGTAATGATTTTTACGAGATTTGTAGCCCTGTTACTGACTAAAACCAGCTATTCTTTGGACTATTATTAAATTACAATAATGTCGGAAAGTGACATACTTGCTTGCTCACACAGAATACAGATATAAAAATACCCCTGTCCACAGCAAAACTGTGAATTTCCATTTCCTTAATATTTTTCTGTTGCACCATAGCAAGGTACATACTATAATTAAAAACTATTATCAAATAAACTAGGGGTATTCTCATTTTAAAAACGAAAAACTAAGAATGGGTGTAGGTATTCTGAAGCGAGTACCGGTAGTAGTGTTTTTTTAAATTATGAAATATAAATATATATTAAAAAATATCATTGAACAAATCTGTCATTTAAAAAAGTCATCAAATTGCTTTCATTCATACACTCTGACTAAATGTTTTAGGATTTTTAAAGAGGTATATTGATTACACCTTAGTAGCTTATCTAAAATGAATTGATTTTTTGTATCTTTCATCAGAACATCATTTATTTAGGCAAGTTTTTTGATATATTACCTCAATCATGAAAAAATACAAAAGTGTACTTGGATTTTGCTCAAGTTTAAACCATTGATAAACAAAAGAGTAGTATAGTCATATAGCAAAATACCTGTTTTATTGAAGGCGATTTTTGGACCGTTGGAGCCAGTGTCCAGTGTGAATTTTCAACATATCATCTGTTGTGGAATTATCATGTACACTCTCCTTACAGCACCTTAAACAATTTAAGATAGGTACAATGTAATATAGCAAAACATTAGGCCTATCATTTTTATTCCAGTTATTGCACTTTTAGACATAATATAAGTACAAAGGATAAAATCATTAAAAAATTACAATTTAGGGCTACTGATTTTAATATAGCCTAATATCTAAGGAAACAAAAAGGCTCTACCCTTGCAACAAATGGTGAAAAGGGGTATTTACTGTTCGATATGAATACATGAATACCAAATTAAACGGATGGTCAGCAACTATGGACTCCAAAATAATAAAAAAATACCCCCGTCGCAGCAGACCTGCGTACTCAGCGAATTTCCAAATCAATAATATAATAATTATAATATATGACAAGTTTGGTCAAAATCTGTCGATAAACATGGGAATTATTTGCCTATTCTCCATAAGATTAAAATAGGAAAGAGTGAGTAGGTTTGCTGCTGTGAGGAACACTGAAAGTATACCATCAAAAATTTTATTTTTAACATTTATACCAACTTTTATCAACATCCGTCCATAAATAAAGGAGTTTGCCTAATCTCCATATGATTAACATGGGAAAAGAGTATGCAGGTTTGCTGCCATGATAAACACATAAACTATGATTTTTTAGCACAAATGTATGGATCTCAACCACATGAAGCTAAATATCAAGTTTCATCAAAAAATATTAGATAATAAGTGAAAAATTAATTTTTCCTAATCCTCCATAAGATTAACAGTTTCGATCCACTTAATGCATCGACTGTGTCTGCAGATGAAACCACCCCATCCCGGGATCCTAAACCTCCTCCGATTTTCATACCTGATGTTCAGAATGTAAAGAATATGATACTATCTGTTGAATCGGTTATTCTGAAGAATGAATATACTTACAGGTGTATGAGTCAAAATCAAATAAAACTCAATCCTACTTCTGTTGATGCCTACCGTAAACTGGTTCGCAGGTTGACTGAAATGAACGTTAAATTCCATACATTTAAGCTAAAACAAGAAAAAGCTTATCGTGTTGTACTAACAATATGCACTTTTCAACCTAAACTTCAGAGATTAAAACCGCGATTGAGGATCACGGGTTCTCAGTCCGAAATGTAACAAACGCAAAGCAAAGTCAAACAAAAAATCCTTATTTGCATATGTTCTTCATTGACCTGGAACCTAACTCCCAAAACAAAGACATTTTTAATATAAACTACTTGTTAAATGCAAAAATTACATTTGAACCACCGCACAAAAGGAAAGAGATAGTCGAGTGCAAAAAATGTCAATCCTACGGCCATACGAAATCTTATTGCTTGCACAATCCCCGCTGTGTTAAGTGCGGTCAGCAACATGAATCCCATAATTGTACAAAACCAAAAGAAGCTCCGCCTACTTGTGCACTCTGTAATGGTAAGCACCCCTCCAATTACAAGGGCTGTACGATTTACAAAGAAATCAAACAAAAGTTTTTCCCTCCCTTAAGACAGAGGAATACTACGACGATACGTGGAACAGAAGAAACCCCAGCTCCAAAATCAAATTCGGACCCGTCAAGCTCCCACGAAAATGACGCTCCGAACTCAAGCCGAGGCCGGGCCACATCTTATGCCCAGATCGTCTCATCAAAAGGCAGATGTTTAAAAGAAGACGAAACCAGCAATATTACTCAGGTAATAAATAGTTTTTTCGACAAATTTGAAAAAATAATGCTACAGCAGGCACAACAGATAGGGACATTAATGAACCTATTATCCACTGTAGTCAGCAAAATTAAATGAACTCTTCTTATAGAATAGGATTATGGAATGCTAACGGCTTAGCCAAACACTACCAAGACATTAACCTGTTTATAAATCACAACAAGCTAGATATGCTTGTATAGTAGGAAATGCTTGTACCTTTTATTGGGTCAGTTTCGTTCTCTTGCCCATAACTCAAAAGTTAATTATATTTTGGACTGGTTTTCATATTAAATTAATTAAACATGTTATTAGGACCTTGCAAAACCAATCTAAATACTTTATTTTAATATTTACTATTTTTAAAGTAATTTTTTTCTAAAGAAAAAAAATGGTGTACCTTGGACCACCCCCACCGTACCTTGGGCCACCCCGTGTTGTACCATGGGCCACCTCCTTGTACCTTGGGCCAAAACTTTATAATATTAAAGGAAGAGGAAAATGAACAAGAAGTCAAGTAACAAAAGTGTATTTATAATAAAAAATAAAACAAAAGTGTAAAATTCATTTAAAGTAAGTACATAAAATAATTAACTAAGCCTACTAATTATTTTGGTTATTTATAACAAAGACATGGGTTAATGAGTCTGTAGACCTGTTATCTTTATTAAAGAACTTGATTTAGGTCTAATAATCAATTAGGCATTTTGCTTACTTTAACACACTTCAAATCCTGGAAAACGAGACTGGAAATGACAGTTGTCCCCTTCTCCCAACAGCTGGGGACGGAAGAAATACAACAATGTCCTCGGTTACTATCTCCCCCTCGTCATTTTATATAATAGATAACCCCTCGATAATCCCGCAGAGAAATTTCTTCTTCCTTAGAAAAAACTTGATTAATTGAACAGTTGTTTTTATATTCAAATTCTTCATTTCCACTTTGAACGTCAAAATGCCTCTGCAGTGCTGTGCGTTATACATTGCACAATTTTGCTGCATTTCTAATTGAACTTCGTGATTCAAGGACAAGCTGAATAGCCTCCTGCAATTTTTCAAGAGACAATTTAGGGCGTTTTATCCCTTCCTTACTCCTTGGCATCTAAAGAACCAAAACAAACACATTGTAAGAATTTATGGATTGTACCTTGGGCCGGCCCAAGGTACAAGTAGTGTTTGTCACTCATGGTACAATGATGGTAGACACAATTTTTAGGTTAAGATATCTTAACAAATAGTTTGTCTAAAAACCTAATCGTAGTATCATTTTAAACCTAAAAAAGCAGTTTTTTAAGAATCAAGTGTTAAATTATTCATAATATACTTTTTTACAAATAATGAAGCTGCAACTGAGATGGAAAAAATTTACTTTTGTACTGGCAAATTCAACTTTTACTCATGATAGGACAACCTGCAAGATTAGACGTTGGAATGTTAGCTGGGAAAGCTTCTTTCAGGAATGCCATTACACTGCTACCTTCAAAACTAAAATTCCCTGCATGGAAAGAGAATTACCTGGGGTGGCCCAAGGTCCATTGTGGCCCAAGGTACAAGCATTTCCCTACTGTTAGTTTCAGAAACTCACTTTACTAATTTAAATTATTTTAAAATTTCCAACTTTGTTACGTATTCTACTAATCATCCTGATAATGCTCATGGCGGAACAGCAATTCTAATCAAAAACAATATCAAACATTATGAACATCCTAAATATCAATTAGACCATTTACAGGCCTCAAAAATAACCTTAGAAGATTGGCATGGTCCCATAACATTGGCTTCTGTATACTGCCCTCCGAGACTCCGAGACAATACTCTTGGTAACAGATTCTTATCTGGCGGTGACTATAACGCAAAAAATGAGATGTGGGGATCAAGAATTACAAATCCACGAGGTAGGCAACTTGAGCGAACAATCTTATATAACAACTTGGGTTATATGTCCACGGGGGAACCTACATATTGGCCTTCCGACCTCAATAAGCGACCTGACTTGCTGGATTTTTTCGTAACCAAAAATATTTCTGATAACTATCTTAATATCGAGTCTTGTCTTGATCTTTCGTCCGATCACTCACCAATAATTCTAATGCTAGCAGTATGCTAGCAGTACACTATACCCGGTGTGCTCGTGGACACTCGGGGTAGTTCGCATCGCCTAATTAAATCTAAATTATAATACTGTTACCGGTAGTTCATTCAATGGTTTGTCACTAACAACTAATGTCAATTTCATATTTTATCCCATTTACTTATTGTTATAATTTGACGTAACAGATTGTAAATAAATATACTGGTTATTAAATATATATATATATATATATATATATATATATATATATATATAAACACGTGACTTTTAATCATACAGAAAATAAAGATTTAAACGGGAAATACAGTACAGTACAGTAGTGGGAATACGGGTAATACAGTACTTAATTCCCAAAAACCGTAAACTATTAACGTGGTGAATAAATCTGTTCATTTTGTACAGTACACATTTAATCCATAGGTTTACATTAATAAATGATTTTGATGGCATTCGATAGTAAAGCATATTACTAATATAAAGTAAAATAACAGCTGTAGCTTAAAAAATCAGATGTCTTTATTGTTGAACATTTGTAAACAAACTTAGTTCCCATAAGGTTAACATTAGACATTTAAAACGCTATAAAATGGAAACTAATTGAATTTATGGAAACTGAATATGCCTAAAGCATGACCGAAGCCGAGACGAATCCAACAAATCAAAAATCATTAAAATCGGTCAAGCCGTTCTCGAGTTATAATGCGTGTAATTAACACGACTTTGTTTTATATATTTAGATTCAATACAATAGTTCTAGTAGTTTCTATGGAAACCTGTTACATGTTTTCCATCTTAAAAATCACCAAACCCCCTCCCCCCCCAGAGCTAAGACATATCCATGTCAAAACAAACAAAAATAGCTGAACAGTGCTGAACCACAAGAAAATTAAAAAAGTGTTTTAGAATTATGATGGGTGACGCTTAACGGTGCAGCAGGCTAAACACTGGCCTGCGAGCTTCTGATTATGAAATAGGTAATAGTAACCATTATTGAAGTACTCCGAGAGTTAAACATTATTCCCCGAATATTTTCAATACTTAGGTCACTAAGTAAAGTTTGATCACTAAAGTTTGATTATCCATTTTCATGTAGAGAAATTTAAAGCGGGACACAGTTATTAAAATCAATGTATCATTGCTAAACAACTAGTTAAAACATTATTTTACCTTGTTAAATCTTATGAAGAATAGGCAAATAACTAATTCATATATTTATTGACAGATATTGATAAAACTTGACATATAATATTACTATACATTTTTGATTTGGAAATTCGCTGAGTACGCAGGTCTGCTGCGACGGGGGTATATATATTCAGGGGATTTTCAGAACGTCAATATTTTTTCAGACAATGATAAAGAAACCACATATTCCAAAAAACGCAACTATATAGAAGACGTTTTGTTTTTTTATAAGAGTCTAAATTGTTCCAGGTCAAAACTTTGATTTTGAGTTCAGGAGTTAAATGAAAAACGAATCTAAGAAAAACTTTGGTATAATGGCATACTGCGAAATGCGAATATCTATCTAGTATTACAGTATCAAAGACAATTTAAACAATACTTGAAACGTGAATATACCAGAATGTCAAGTTAAGCTTCGTAGTAGATTAAATTTGACAGGCTACACATTTTTGATATGCAAGGGATGGGTTAGCATTGGGCCAGTAGTGATGGACGGGGGTAGCAGGGGACGGCTGCTATGGTCTTCGCACGGGCGCTGAAAAACTGTTGGGCCGCCCCTGGCCACTGTAAGGACTGAGTACGGTATCTTTGTATCTCAAGCCTACCGGTATGAACTTAATATTATAAAATACCGGATCTTACAAAATCTATGGTTCTGAATCTGTTTGCTTATGGTGATGGCGGTCATCTACGGTAAAATGTATCTTTAACCTACATAGTGTTTGTGTAGCGATGATACAACATGACAGACATTTCGAGGAACATTTTATATTCAAACAGGTCGAGTGAATGAGGTATAAAATCTGCATCATTTCCTTAGATAAGCATTATAAGTTTGTTTCTTATAATCACAGTAGTAGTACTTAGCTTCAAGTGAATTATAAAAAAGACTTTGGTGTTACTTAGCCACATTCGTCAGTGTATACGGTCAGTAACATTAGGTTGAAATCCACCAAGTATCCAATAACACTGTAGATACCGTACCTTCCGCTTCGGTTAGTTACCGAACTAACATGCAGAGTTCCCTCCTGCAGAGGCCCATTTACAGCCTCCAGGAGTTGTCAGAGTCTTCTCTTATGCTGCTATGAGGAAAAATGTAGAACGCCCGCCACAGCCAGGTGTTTATAGTTTTGATCATATGTTTGTTGTTAAATGTTTTTTATGTAATTTCGTTATCTATCCAGGAATCCCCGGTCAAGGATATAGGATTCAAGTATTCAAGTAAGTAACTTAAGAACTCACCGTATAATATCTCGGCGATTCCAGTAATTTGCCTACTGAAGCAGAAGGTACTGTTGTATATTCGGTGGATTCCCACCCAGTGTTACTCTTGTTACTGACTAAGGCTTACATGTTACTTAGACAGAACTGTTAGCCCCAGATGAGTGAACTTGAGTAATATAAAAGGATTTTTTATAATTCACTTGAAGCTATAGTACTCGCACTAATTATAGTATGAATAATTGTTTTTTCGTTGGGTGTTTGTTGCCACGTATCAGTGGGACTGAATAGGCTGAATAAGACCAGTATTTTATTATTTCACAGTAAGTGCGTGCATAGAGTAAATGACATACCCGGTAAATGGTTTCCCACTTTTCTGCCTACAGTTGTATGTTCATAAAATATTGTTATAGACATATGCAATGAGGTCTAAAAACATATGATGCTCAATCTACCAGACCAGACCCAAAATCTTGACGACCTTTTACCCCTGAACCGTTCAGGGCAGAGTAAACAGGAACGTACTTATAAATATTTGTTTTAACTCTAGGATTAGGTAAACTTTTTGTAGTTCATAAGACTAATTGTCTTTTGTTCGTAATAATGGCTTCAGCGAGAGTGTTAACCAGATTTGCAGGTATTTTAGATTTCTTTTCTAGAATTATGTAGGTAACCCCAAGGTACTACATACCCTTACTCAGTCTAATCTGTCATTTTAGAATTTTCAGAATACCTAATTTTAATTAATTCTATTAAATAATGGTAAAATAAGTATCGAATAAGTCATATTATAAGTGGTCTCCTATAGACTCCATGCTTCATTCCAGATTCACCCCAATACCAAGGGGATCTAACTATTGTTCATTCTGGTTAATTTACTCTCACCAATTGTAACTCATAAAAAATGTTTTGTTAAGATTCCTTTTTGCTTATTTTAGTTTAAATTTTATATTAGCTTCACCTCCATGTGGAATAAAGGTATCTAGATCCAGGAGAAAGGTAGGCCTAAAAAATTAAATTCGTCTTTCATTGAATTCATCATTCTTGATGTTAAGAATGATTATGATTACATGATTGATTTTTTTCATGTAGTTAAACAACTACGTTCCTGGTTTCAAACTACCATACATTTTGGTTGGAAGTCTATACTAACCAGGATGTAGATATGTGTCTTCTGCTAATCTACCAACTTATATTCTGTTGTTTTATTGTATTTAAGCATTTTTAAAATCTTTGAACAGGAATTGGTGCTGAGTGTGGTTTAATTCGTAGCTGACACACTTTTAACTCGTGTCAGCAATTGTCCTGGTTTGGATTTTGTAGTTGCAAAACAAATTGTTGCAATCTTATTGCCGATTCAATCCTGAACAATATCTCAAGAAAATTTTGTAATTGGTTGATACATAACTAACTGGCTCTCCTTCGCAGAGTAAAGTCCACCAAGTACTGTATCATATCACTGTTAATTTTGGTTTATTCGCTCCAGTTTTATAATACATACCGATCTTATAGTATATGGGTAGAAAAATTATACTGGTAGGCAAAAGTAGCTGCCACTGACTTAAAAAAATTACAACCAAATTTGTATGTAGGCCTATATTTTTAGTAAGAAAATTAAACTTGAGCGAATTTCTCATATAACTATCATTTTAATTGACAAGGTCAGATTTCAGTCAGGGACTCTGTTAATATTGCGTTTTGAGCAAAAACAATATGTTCAAATATAAATCTGTCAGTGTGTTTGTAACAGTTGATAACTGTTTTAGAAATAGTCTGATTGAGACTAGTGATGTGGGTTGGATAGGTAAATATAAAATGGGTACTTAGTATTTACCTGGGGCCCCGGGTAAATACCCAAAACCTGGGTAGTATTTATAATCTATGATAGATATGTTTCAGCTCTGTGGGGTCGTTAGCAGATTTGTGTGATGCCAAAAGTTTATAACGCAGTTATAGGTGATTTGCTTAAACATTAAATTTGTGAAATACTTAAAATACCACATCATTACTTTTGAATTGGTTAGGGCGGGCCTAAATGAGGTAGACCATTCTTAGTAAGCATTTAAGGTGATTTATTAGAGGGTGTAGGGCTTATGATTTTTTTACTTTTACAAGAAGAAAGCATGTGTCACAGGTGTTCATTAACTCCTTGAGTCCTAAGATATGTTCAAAAAACGATGCGTCCCTTAACCATAAACAAATTATAAAAAAAACAGAAACAGTGTCCTTTAGAGACATTGCAATTAAGCCAACTAAAGCTTACAAATTCCACCCTAGCCGGTCACCATTTATTTTAGGTGGGCCATCCCACCACTTTACTGCACATTTACAAAAATTGTGGAAATTGGGATTACTTGTGTTTGGGAATAAAACACAAGTACTTTTGTGGTGATTTACCCGTTTTTATAGTACGGTAGTAGGCAAAAAAAAACAAGAACAGATATAAATACCCCTGTTGCAGCAGACCTGTGTACTCAGCAAATTTCCAAATCAATAATATAAGTTTTATCAATATCTGAGCGATATTGTATGCGATAAATATGAGAATTATTTTCCTATTCTCCATAAAAATAACATGGGAAAGAGAAAGCAGGTTTGCTGCTGTGAGGAACACTGAAAGTACAGTAGGCATTTCTACCTTAAACAATTACTTTGACCATTTATACTACCTATTTTTCATCGACATCTGTCCATAAATAAAGGAGTTTGCCTATTCCCTATATGATTAATATTGGAAAAGAGTATGCAGGTTAGCTGCTATGGTAAACACATAAACTATGATTTTTAAGCATAAATGGGCGGATCTCAACCACTTAAAGCTAAGTATCAAGTTTCATCCAAAATATAGATTGATAAGTGAAATAATTATTTTTCCTCATCCTCCATAAGATTAACAGTACCCACCTGGTGACCGAGCTTTGCTTGGTTAAAATAAGATATGTATTATGTAAGTAATAAGCAAAATTAAAACACATTTATCTCTCAATGTAAACATAGTTTATATGGTTTAAATAAAACCAATTACATTACCCTAATGAACGTGCATCAATTACAATTACCCTATTGCACGTGCATCAATTAACTGTAGAGTAGTATCAGATAATGAATTACCAAAGAAATTTTCAATGAAGCATCCTAAATTATTTCAGAAAGCTACTCCTCTCTATGCTACTAGTACTTCTTGATCTGTTTGAATATACTTTATACTTTTAACTGAAATGGCGACCTACCCAGGTAGGTATTTTAAGCCAGTATGAATGAGGAATGAATGTAGGATGATTGTGGCACGATCTTGTAGTCTTGTTACTGACTAAGGCTGACATGTTCCTTAGACAGGACTGTTAATTAATATCCCAACAGCCGATGGCAACTAATGGACCTACAGTTTAACGTGGAATCTGAACCACGGCCTCTGAATTACGAATTGGTCTAATTAGAGGATGGTATTTGTGGATTAACATAGTAGTCAATAGTGTGGACATTAATCCACACAAGAGAACACTACATCCACTGACCCTCTCTCACAACTATCCACAATTCGTGACTTCCAAGTAACTGGATTACAGGACGTCGCCACTGTCCCAGTCATTACCCTAATGCACGTGAATCCCCCGCGCTAGCACTGAGCCACGGCATCTGCTAATCGTAACTGTCATTTAAGTTTTTTAGCCAACCTCAATTGTTTGAGCTGGTCATATACTGTTCATTTATCCATACAGTTATTTTTAGTCAGTGATCAACTGATTGTGTTTGATACAGAGTGAGGATTGAGAAGCAAAATGGAAATTTATTTTACACCAATTTCGTTTGTTACGTTGGCTAGAAGCAATATAATGAATAAGTTTTCTATCAAAACAGAAACGATCTTAGAAGTACTTTTCTCTGCTATTATTTCGCTCAGTTATTCACACTTTAGTTTTTACAAATAGTTTACTAATTTGATATTTTTTTATTTATTACATTCAAAAAATAAATATTCATGGAAAATCTCTATTCACGTATTGTTCACCATCATCTTCAACCAACAACTGTCAAACGTTTATAAACGGATGTTTTGATTTGTTTTGTTTACATTTGATTCTTCATAAGCTAAATGTTCATTTTTACTTTATTTTAATTTTTTTTTAACTTACTTTACTTTCACTTTAAACTTAATATTACAAGAAAACCAGAATTTTCCTGGACGTTAGACCTATCTAGAACTTATTTTCTACTCTGAAATTAGTTATTTCCAAAATTTAAATAATTTGTTAGAGGCGTTTTCGAGATCCTTGTGCAAATATATACAAACCTTACTTGTATTATAGTATTGGATTGGAGCCCCAAAACACAATGTTCTGGGTTTAGATTTTTTAATATATCGGTAACCGTTACAGATAGAGCTAAACTTTAGGAATTTATTTGTGTAGTTTTTTAAGCTGATTCTAATGGTGAAAGATAAAATTTAAAAATTGTTTGAATTACATATGAAAAATGCAAAAACCCCAATTTTTGAGTACAACCCTCCCCCCCCAAACACCCCGTTTCAATTGACCCGATATGTCTGGATTAAGAACTTGTACAAGCAAATGTAGGAATACACGTCTATACCAGATTTGGTCTCTATCAGACCATTTTTACGAGAGTTATTGTGTTCATAGACACACACACACATACACACACACACACATATATATATATATATATATATATACAACAAATATATATATATATATATATACACACATATATATATATATATATATGTGTGTGTGTGTATGTGTGTGTGTGTCTATGAACACAATAACTCTCGTAAAAATGGTCTGATAGAGACCAAATCTGGTATAGACGTGTATTCCTACATTTGCTTGTACAAGTTCTTAATCCAGACATATTGGGTCAATCGAAACGGGGTGTTTGGGGGGGGTGGTTGTACTCAAAAATTGGGGTTATATATATAAAAATTGGGTATATATATATATATATATATATATTACTGTTTATTTCATCAAACAGGGCTACTAATATTAGTATATTGAAATAATTCAACCAAGTACCCTTAGAAAACATTTTTATTCCTTCTACATGTTTCGGGTAATAATCCCATTTTCAAGAAGTGTAAATGTTTAACCTTATTTGGTAATATTAAACTGTAAATGTAAATAAATATCATATGATAATTTTAAATTTTACTGTATCTAACTTGGTGGAGTGTGTTAGCATGTATTATTTCTATCTTGTATTATTTTTTCACATATAGGATTCTTTGTTTCAATTTGTGAAGTGTTTAATATGTTTTTTTTGTCAATTTGATAGTGAGCGTAAATTTGGAATTCTTCTTTTGTATCCAATTTGCTTCCTTTATGTTCAAAATTCAATATTTTCATATTATGCGTCATACTAGTGTAATTGTGGTTTGTTGAAAGAATGTGTTCAGCAAACGCTGATTTTTGTGTTGTGTTGTTATTTGATTTTAGTGTTTGTATATGCTCTTTGAATCTTGTTTGAAAATTTCTCCCCGTTTGCCCAATATACAAGTTATTTACGCTTCTAATTTTTCCAAATTTACACTCACTATCAAATTTTGATGATTTATATTTGATGGACTAAATAGTGAAATATATATATATATATATATATATACATATAAATTTTATGGGCTATTTTTTTTGGTCTATGGCCACCTAAAGACGAAAAAATGACATGGTCCAGGACTTAAATCTTACCATGAGACCTACAATAATAGCTTCTTCCCTAAGGGAAATTATAGTTCACTCGAATCTGACATTAGGCCTATTAATATATTTCACACACACAAAACATAAGTACAGTACTTGAATTAAGTTTAAACTACTACACCAGAGTCACGGTAATCCGAATATTTGGCTAATCCAAACAATCTGATGGCGAAAAAGATAAAGAGTTTAAATTAAAATACCCCCGTCGCAGCAGACCTGCGTACTCAGCGAATTTCCGAATCAATAATTTAATATATGACAATTTTTATAAAAATAAGTCCAAAAACATGAGAATTATTTGCCTATTCTCCATAAGATTAACATAGGAAAGAGTGTGCAGGTTAGCTGCTGTGAGGAACACTGAAAGAAGTCATTACTACCATGAATAATTTTATCTTAACATTTATACCAACTTTCATCAACATCTGTCCATAAATAAAGGAGTTTGCCTATTCCCTATATGATTAAATGGGAAAAGAGTATGCAGGTTTGCTGCCATGATAAACACATAAACTATGATTTTTAAGCATAAATGTATAGATCTCAACGACATAAAGCTAAGTATCAAGTTTCATCCAAAATATAGATTGATAAGTGAAATAATTATTTTTCCCTATCCTCCATAAGATTAACATTGGAGCCCCACAATACAACGTACTGTTTTTAGATTTTTTTAATATCTCGGTAACCGTTGGAGATAGAGAACAACTTTAAGAAACTTAATTGTGTAGTTTTTTAAGCTGATTCCAATGGTGAAATATAAAATTAGAAATTTTTAAAAATTACATGTGAAAAGCGCAAAAAACCTGATTTTTGGGTACAAAACCCCCCCTAAACTACCCGTTCCCATTGACCGGTATGTCTGGTTTACGAACTCTTCCGAGCAGTTGTAGGAATACACCTCTCTACCAAATTTGGTCTCTATCGGACCATTTTTACGAGAGTTATCGTGCTAACAGACACATATATATATATACATATATATACCCCCGTCGCAGCGGACCTGCGTACTCATCAAATTTCCAAATCAATAATATAATAATAATAATATTTGACAAGTTTTATAAAAATATGTCCATAAACATGAGAATTATTTGCCTATTCTCCATAAGATTAACATAGGAAAGAGTGTGCAGGTTTTGCTGCTGTGAGGAACTCTGAAATTAGTCATTTCTACCATAAATAATTTTTATCTTAACATTTATACCAACTTTCATCAACATCTGTCCATAAATAAAGGAGTTTGCCTATTCCCTATATGATTATTATGGGAAAAGAGTATGCAGGTTTGCTGCCATGATAAACACATAAACTATGATTTTTAAGCATAAATGGATAGATCTCAACCACATAAAGCTAAATATCAAGTTTTATCCAAAAATATTCATTAATATGGGAAATATTAATTTTTCCCTATCCTCCATAAGATTAACATTGGAGCCCCACAATACAACATACTGTGTTTAGATTTTTTAATATCTCGGTAACCGTTAGAGATAGAGAAAAACTTTAAGGAACTTAATTGTGTAGTTTTCTAAGCTGATTCCAATGGTGAAATATAAAATTAAAAATTTTTAAAAACTACATGTGAAAAACGCAAAAAACCCTTTTTTGGGGTACAAAACCCCCCCCAAACTACCTGTTCCTATTGACCGATATGTCTGGTTTACGAACTCGTCCGAGCATTTGTAGGAATACACGTCTCTACCAAATTTGGTCTCGATCGGACCATTTTTACGAGAGTTATCGTGCTAACAGACACACACACACACATATATATATATATATATAAATTTTAACGACTATTGTTTTTGGACTCTGGGCACCTAAAGAAGAAAAAATAACATGGTCCCGGGCTTAAGTCTCACCATGAGACCTACGGTAATAGCTTCTTCCCTATGGGTAATTCGCTAAAAACGAATAAATTTAATCTCAATCATAACTTTTTAATCAAGTGCAAAGTTACATTAATTTTACATTACCGTGAACACAATGTTAACAATATACAATGACTTACTTTTTGGAACATAAAAATTCAATTATGACGTAATAAAGATAACCTTTTAGCCATTACAAAGTTGCGCCATCTTCTCATAACATAAACATCATTCAAGCATTCAGATGTAGCAGTACACTGTTGCTCAAGATAACGTAGGGCGATGTCTAGCTTCAGTCTCAGTGCATCACAATAGATAGGATTTTCAAGGTCCAACTCATCATCATTTTTCGGCTATCTACTTTTCATACATTCGAGTTCATCTCCAGCAATGACCGCAACCGTGTAAAAGTAGGTTTAACACTGTTTTATCATTGTTCGTTTTTATGTGTCAATTTGTGTTGTGTTTCTAATGACGAGTACATAAAGGATAGAACATCTCTGCAGGAACACATGATGCCGTTCAGGCAAAACATGTAGTAGAAAAAACCTATATGTGAACTAAGATTTAAGGTAATTGGTCTTAATACAGTGTTAGGGTCTAAAATAATGGACTTTATTTTTAATGAATTGTACACTGCACCTCCGGATAATCCGAACAACTCGGTAATCCGAACAGGGTTTGGTTCCATTAGTTCGGATTACCGAGACTCAGGTGTATACAGTACTGATAAAGATTAAAATAAGTCAGTAATTTTTTAGTGCACCTTTTTTGCTCCAGTTTTTTTAAGTCAGCTATGTGGTATAAAATGATGAATTTTTTTCGGTGGCTGGCCAAACCAACTGAGACCGAACGAGAGGGAGTATATTGTACTATACCATGTTTTTGAGCAGAAAATTTAACTTTTTTCTAAAAATTAACAGATATTATAAATCGTGATGAACATGATCAAGTTTATTTTTCAGATTACAATATATTTGTAATGTTTTAATTTTTTTTGCAGTACAACAATTCAATAACGTAAGATGCAATAGCACTACGTACGCATCAACCAGGCCAAACCTGAAACTTACTAAACAAACTAAAGTAATATGCCAGGGTTTCACCGGAAAGCAAGGAACGTTCCACAGCAACCAAGCTATTGAGTATGGTACTAATATGGTGGGTGGTGTCTCACCAGGAAAGGGAGGTAAAACTCATTTGGACAAACCAGTGTTCAACTCAGTCAAAGAGGTGAATCTCATTTTATCCTAATATTTTATTTTAATATACAGAGTGTCCAAGAAAAAAGTTTCAGGTTAGGATGAGTGATTAGGTACATTAAAAGGGAGAAAAAAGTTCCAATGAAGGTATGGCTTATTTTCTCAGATATCCGCCATTTTGTATTTTCCACAAAATATTTTTTGTTTAAAAAAATTGTTAACATAATATTTTCAAATTTGGTATGTGTTTTAAACTAGTAGACTACTACTAGTAAAAAAATAACTAGCATGATCCAAGCTTAAAATCCAAAATGGCGGCCATTTAAAATTTTAAAACAAATACTTTGTTAGCGGTAAAATTTAAAATGCCCGCCATTTTGGATTTTGAGCTTGGATCACGCTAGTTATTTTTTTAACAATACTAATCTACTACGGTAGTGTAAAACACATACCAAATTTTAAAATAATCCGTTAAAAAATGTTTGAAATAAAAATATTTTGTGAAAAATACAAAATGGCGGATATCTGAGAAAATAAGCGTTTTAGGCCACACCTCGATAGGAACTTTTTTCTTCCATTTAATGTACCCAATCACACACCTCCTGAAATGTTTCTTCATGGACACCCTGTATATCTATTCATAATTTAATCATAATTTAACTTAGTCATCTAGTTTCTGTTAGTCTACTGTCTATAAGCTAATATTCTAGAAATTAAATTTTTAATTAAATTAAGTTTCTCATGTTGTTGCTGTTGATTAGGGGAATTTTCAGGGCGGAATCTTATCCCAACTGAGCCATCAGAAGGAAAGTGAGCATTCCCATTATTGCCAAGTATTCATTGTGCATACATGAAGTAGAAGCGATTTACAAAGAAAATGATGGGTTAGATGGGAGAGGACAGGCTCAGTCGGCTGACTATCAAGTTGAGAAATACACCCCTCTGTCCTGCCAGGCCCTTTACTGGTTAGGACTCACATTCCGGTCAAATCGACCGGGTTGGTACTATTCAATTCAATCCAATTCAAAACTTCTTTATTTGTTTCATGTACAGTGAAATGAAATGAAATGAAATGTGAATCTTCTAATACAATTAATAGTGTCACAGTTTACCTTAAATCTAACTAAGTATAATGCATTTAGGTTTTATTAGCAGTTATGTAGCATCAGCATTCACATCGGTTAAATCGTACAACTCTTCAATAGAGTAAAAAGCATTTCTGATTAAAAACCTTCGAGTTCACTTTTAAACTTGTTTTGATTTTCTATATTCAATTTTTTTTTGAATATGTTTCAAAAATACAGTACTGGCATAGGACGGTCTCTTTTTAAATAGCTCAGAGTTATGAAGAGGTAAGAATTTTTTTTTATTTCTGGTGTTGTAGCTATGTATGTCTTCATGTGTTGTAAAATTGGATTTATTAGTTCTGACATACATAATACACTATATAAAAACTCTAAACGGTTAAAATATTTTGGTTAATAAAATGCTTCCTTAAAGATTCATCAGACTTGAGATTTAACATGACTCTCATGGCTCTTTTTGACTAATTAAAATTTTATTAAGTTTTTTTTGGTTGTACCTCCATACACGCAAACTCCATAAGATATATGGGACTGCACATGGGCATAAAAAATATTTTTTAGGACTGTCAAATTGCAAAGATAATACAATCTTTTCAAGGCATAAATTCCTGAGTGTATTTTTGCTAAAAGAAATGCAAGTCCCAACTAAGATGGTTATCAATATAGATTCCTAAAAATTTGGATTTATCTACCTTTTCTACTACATTATCGCCAATAAAAATATAATATTCCTTATTGTTCGGGTTTTCTGTTGTAGTAAAGTGAATGTAATTTTTAATACTTTAGATTGTTTGAAGAAAAAAAAAATCTTGAAGTTTACATAATTCTATGAGTGAGTTTATTTCCAATTCCAATCAAGTCTTTGCAGATATAATAAGATTAGAGACATCTGCACATAGTATAGGTTGATTTTTTTATGTCCCTAGCCCTTTAAGGGGTAACGACGTTTTAAAACGTCATTATTTGAGAGCTGTTAAGGAGTAAGGGTGAAAACTCAAAAGAGTAAAAAATTTTTTGTAATTATCATTAAATTACATTGCAACATGGAGGAAATGTAGTTAGAAACGAGTTCTAGGTTCAAAATTTCCTAAAATAAACATTTGAGAAATTTTTCCAATTAATTTTTCAATATTTAAGCCTTATAACTAAAGAAAGCACCCAGTGATGTCTAGCAAACGAATAACTCTCAGCTACTGAGATACAGACGTCAATAATAGGGTGTGTAGAACGCTTTCACTTTTATTACTTGCTGAACCTTCAGTGCTATAAATAACAGGTCTAATAAAACTTCTTGCCACGTCGCCACTTTTTCCGCAGAAACTTCCCCGCCTAAGAAACCCTCCGCAGATTACTCATAACCTACCAAATACACCAATACACATGTTCCGCGTATCTATGTGTTAAAACATAATTAAAGACGTTTTAATTAATTAAGTTTTAATTTTAATTAATTAATTAATTAACGTTTTAATTTAAAGACGTTTTTAAACGTCAATACTATTTTGACGCAAAATACTCTTTAAAAGGTCAAGTTTACGCAGACAAGTTGGCATATCCCTAATGTAGTAAATAAATAATAAAGGTCCAAGAATTGACCCTTGTGGTACCCCGTGCCTGATAGGTTGTGACTTTGATCGATATTTCAAAACTTGATGTCCTTCTGTTTTAGATATTTCTACATTTTGACTTCTATTTTTAAGGTAACTTTTAAACCAATTTAGTTATTAGTTTTTTACGCTTATGCCACTTAATTTATCAACAATTTTGCTATGAGATTTGCTGTCAAAGTACGACAGATCCATAAAAATTCTGGTTACCGGTACTATATTTTTTTCATCCATTGATTTAATTAAAGACTCAAAAAAAGTGATAAGAACGGTATTGACAGATTTGTCTTATCTGAAACTGTGTTCTGGGCAGAAGAGATTATTATCACACAAATGTTTTACCAATCTTAAATACATGACTTTTCAAAAATCGATATCAAAGTTAAAATAGAAATAGGACTAAAATTTTTAATTTTTGTGTCATCGCCCTTTTTCAAAACTGGTACCACTTTTGAAACATGGAGTTGTTCTGTAAAAATTCCTGAAATGAACGAAGAGTTGATTAAGTTATTATTATGAATTATAGTTTATTCCCTTCTGGAAAGGAAGACAGTTATAGGTCAGATACCTAAGATTTTCAGGATTGGAATCAGGAGCATGGTACGCCAGAAGCTGAGATAAAAACCTTTCATGTCAATGACCATAGACCTAATTTCAGACTAATAAATTTACCCAGTTATCATTTTCCTCTATTATTTGAACCGTAGTAATGCAAATATTTCACATTTATTTAATGTCCACTGTTAATGTAATAAGACTTATCACTAACTGTAGCCAAAAACTTTGATTTTCCGAGGGTAAATATTAGTATACATGCAAAAAAATTGTTTTTCATCGTAAAAAATTAAGAGAAACCCTTATAAAGTGTATATTTTCTTAATCCCAACAAAATTTCCCATCTTTTGCATATATCAGTTTTATTCTGTCATCATTTTTTTGGCTTCCACATTATAGAATGTTTAGTAATTCTTATCTATTTTTTTAATTTTATATATTATATATGCTTATGAAACAATTTTCCCCATTATACCTGATAAATGTGATACTGAATTGTTCACCAATTCTTTCCAAACAGACTGATACTTGACATATTGATCATAAATAAGACTTAATGAGTAAAAAGGTTAAATATTTGCAGATTGCACATAGAACAATGCCAGTACAAAGGAAACAAAACGCCAGGCGGAGGGTTAATTTTATTATATTGTATGCTATATTTAATGTTATTTTAATCAATTATATTTAAGTAAAGTATTTACCCACACTATTACAATTTGCAAAATCTAATTAGAAATTTTCTAGCTTGAAAATGGTGGAAATAGTTGTACGGTATCGAAAAAGTTGCTATTCTTCTTTCCTTTTTAACTAATATTTTTATGACGAATAAACTAGTTGAAGTTTAAAAATACCCCTCTCGCAGCAGACCTGCATACTCAACGAATTCCCTACTCAAGTTATTTACCTATTCTCCATAAGATTAACATGGGAAAGAGTATGCAGGTTTGCTGCTGTGAGAAAGGCTGAAAGTGGAGGTGTTCCTAGCGTAAACAATTTATGTTTTGACCATTTTTACCAAGTTTCATCAACATCTGTCGACAAATAAAGGAGATTACCTAAAATAATTAACAAGGGAAAAGAGTATGCAGGCTAGCTGCCATGATAAACACATAAACTATGATTTTTATCATAAATGGATGGATCTCAACCACATGAAGCTAAATATCAAGTTTCATCCATATATATTGGTTAAAACATTAATTTTTCCTTATCCTCCATAAGATTTAACATTTGAGCCCCAAATAAAACGTACTGTGTTTAGATTTTTAATACCTCGGTAACCGTTGGAGATGGAGAAAAACTTTAAGGAACTTAATTGTGTAGTTTTTAATCTAATTCTAATGGTGAAAGATAAAATTTGAAATTTTTAAAAATTACTTGGGAAAAACTCAAAAACCCCATTTTTGGGGTACAAAACCTCAATAGGAACTACCCGTTCCTATTGACCGATATGTCTGGTTTATAAACATGTCCGATTAAATGTAGGAATACACTTCTCTACCAAATTTTGTCTCAATCGGACCATTTTTATGAGTTATCGTGTTCACAGACATATATATATATATATAAATTTTAATGACTATTGTTTTTGGTCTCTGGGCACCTAAACACGAAAAATAACATGGTCCCGGGCTTAAATCTTACCATGAGACCTACGGTAATATCTTCTTCCCTATGGGAAATTCGCTAATAAACAATCATGACTATTGAAATTTGAATTTGTATTCCTTATTACATCGTGATAATTTGATACCATATTCTATCATAAACTTTAGGAATATATTCCAGAATATACTTATCTTTCAAATTAGGTACACACCTGTGATGAAAGTAAATTTTAAATAATAGTATAATTTATATAAAATACTAATAAAACTGATAATTTTTTTAACCCATAACCCCGTGAATAATTGATAATAATACCCGTTTGATAGTGAATATCCATGAATTTTCATTGAATATCCATTTTATATACAGAAACCATATCATTGAAAAGTCGCTGAATGGATTATTATTCATTAAGCTATAAAATTATGGAATTATAAAGAATTTTTCAAATAAACAAACTACCAATTTTGGGTTAAAACAAGTTAATTAGAAAAAAGTAATTACTATACCATTAAACAAGCATTGTTAAAGGCTAGGTTTACACTATTGCTAAAAAACTCGGTCTGAATGTGTGTATATATATATAGTAAATTTTGGAAATTATTTAGTTCATAATATTTATTATTTGTATAAATGAACTTAATTTTACATAAAATGTCCCCTCGTGTTAGCCTACAAAGATGATTATTTATTACTATTCTTGCCTGAATACATCTATATAAATAAAATTACAGTTTGTACATTGCTTGGATTTATGTTATTTTTGGTTATTTCTATGTTTTCTGACCCCTAAAGACTTAGATTAGATTAGATAATTGAAATGGCAACCATACACAATGTAGGTATTTTAAGTCAAGTATGAATGAGGATTGAGTGTAAGATGATTGTGGCGCGATCTTGTAGTCTTGTTACTGGCTAAGGCTGACACGTTCCTTAAAAAGGATTGTTAATTAATAGCCCAACAGCAGATGGCAACTAAGGGACCTACAGTTTAACATGGAATCTGAACCACGGTCTCTGAATTAAGAATTGGTCTAATTATGAGGATGGTCTTTGCGGATTTACGTAGTATTCAATAGTGTTAGTTAATCCACACAAGAGAACACTACAGCCACCGACCATCGCTCACAAATATCCACAATTCGTGAACTCCAAGAGCTGGATTACAGGACGACGCAACCGTTCCAGTCAAATGACTGAAATGAGTGTTATCTCAATTATTGTATCTCTTTCTGAAACACTAAATAGGACATTTGTGTTTGACTTCTCTATAAAATAAAGAGCACCCACCTATGAAACTTATTTTCCTATCTATACCTTTTGGAAAAACTTTTCAAAACATTCGAAAAACGTAAGTACAAAACACATACTCTGCATAACACAGGGTGGCTGCATAATCTGGTGGCTTCACTAGTGAAGCACACCATGCAGGGATTTTCTCTCAATGGCCTCATCCCCTCGTCGTGGTTGCCCAAATAATTAACTATATAAATTTTTATATAGTTTATATTTTTTGTCTTTCAATTGCTGCAACTTCCATGAAGTTTGATAGGAGTTTTATGGGTCTTCCTGGTTGATCATATTTACTGCAGAAAGAAATTGATTTTGAAATGAAAAACAACAGTAAATTTGCAAACACTTTCTTCTTCTACAGTACAGAGTCAAAAATCCATACCACTTAACAGGTTTTGCAGCACCATTTTTAAACCCTTACCGGGCGGCTGACGAGATTTCTCGCAGCACAGTAGGATCAGACGGCGCGGAAATCGAGTTTTTTCACTTTCAGTCATTTCGTGACATTTACTGTGCTGTAGTTCGCAAAACAACCTATAGAGTGCATGGTAATGTTGCTTTAACCTCTTATAAACTCACAAAACAAATATGGCGGCTCTGTTGGATATTCTAGTGACTGAAATGAGATGTTATGCGACTTTGGCCTGTATATAGCGCTCCCGTACTGCTATTGACGAGAAAATTAACGTGCCAATACGACCAGCTGTATTCACTGTTCCAATCGTTGTTTGTTAACATCCATTCATGTGTGTTTATTTGTGTTGTGTTTGAGATGTAAACAAATAATGTAGTGTGAATGTTTGTGAATCTAAATAATAAAATAAAAAGTGAAACATGTCTCATCCAGAAGATCCGGAATTCGATGAGTTTGTGAATAGACTTATTACTGTTTCGAGGCGTATCATACGATGCAAAACTATGTTTAGTGGTAATGTACATGATATCTTTTTACTTTATTTACATGTTTCTTCTCACTGTTTTCATGTTTAGAATCAGTAAATTTTCATTTATTTGACCATTTATGTAAGCCTACATACAAGTTTTATTTCAAGCGCTCAGAATTTTTTGCAAAAATAATTTTTTTAGATACCTGAAAAATAGTGTTAAAATGTTCCATAAATAAAAATGAAGCATATTTCTGTTTTCTACTTTATTCAAGCTACCTAAATCCAACAAAAAACATTGGGAAAATATAATTTTTCATTTTTTCAACCTAAATGAGCAAGGAGTGTAATTTTCAGTAGCACTTTAAGGGTTAAAATTTTGCAGGAGAAACTGCCAAAGCACCGAGCCTGGTGAATGACCTTCAGCGTGTCAATTTTATTTAACTTGGTGATTCAGCCTTACCCCTTGTTAGTTTCTTTATACTTTTTCCAAGAAAAAACCTTCAGCACATTTAATACAGTATATGTATGTACAACAGTAATACAGTATACTGGAGTAAGACATGGAGATGGACTTTCTCCTTTATTATTCAACCTGGCGTTAGAAGAAACTCTAAAACAAATAAGCCAGTGCCGCCCTAGTCTAAAGATGGGAAACAAAATAAATATTTTAGCCTATGCAGATGGTATTGCTCTTATGGCTGAGAGTGAAAACGACCTAATAGAGCTAGCAGAGGTACTGGTTAAAGAAACCAAAAAAGTAGGCCTAACAATAAATGAAAATATAACTAAGTATTTATTAGTAGGTAGAAATCTGCAAAGGGATTTTTCCCCACTAAGAGTAGATTCATAATCATTTCAAAGATGCACTGACTTCAAGTACCTAGGTGTTATCATAGACCAGAGCAACACAGAAGAAACAGAAATTAAATCAAGGATTCTCAGTGGCAACCGTTGTTACTGGTCTCTACAAAACATCCTAAAAAGCAAAATGCTCTCCAAGAAAACTAAAATCAAAGTCTATAAACTATAATATTACCTGTAGTTACATATGGCTCAGAAACCTGGGTATTGTCCAAACAAGATGAAAAGAAATTAATAATTTTTGAAAACAAAATACTTAGAAGAATTATGGGACTAATAGTGGAAGATGGAATATGAAGGATAAGAACAAACAAAGAATTAAGAGACATTTATAAGGACCCAGACATTATAGCCTTAATTAAAAGCCAAAGACTAAGATGGGCAGGACACGTCTATAGAAGACCTAGAGAGTCAAATTTAAGAGAGGTTTTAGACGCAGTGCCTGCAGGCAGGCGACCACTGGGAAGACCGAGATTACGATGGTGGGACCAAGTCCGAAAAGATATGAGAAGAATTGGCGCTACAGAGAGTGGAGAGGAGAGTGAAGAGTGGATGGAAGACCGAGAAAGATGGCGCAAAGCTGTTGGCGAGGCCAAAACCTACTTAGGTTTGAATGGCCAACTAGATTAGATTAGATTATATTAGATTATTGAAATGGCGACCATACCACAAGGTAGGTATTTTAAGCCAAGTATGAATGAGAGTTGATTGTAAGATGATTGTGGCGCGATCTTGTAGTTACTGACTAAGGCTGACATGTTCCTTAGACAGGACTGTTAATTAATAGCCCAACAGCCGATGGCAACTAATGGACCTACAGTTTAACATGGAATCCGAACCACGACCTCTGAATTACGAATTGGTCTAATTATGAGGATGACCTTTGCGGATTAACGTAGCTCAAAATTAAATCTGACGTAATTTGTAATGTAATTGTAATACCTTACTAGGTAAGGTAAGGTAAAGTATACGTATGTACAAAAAACAATTTTAAAAAACATTATTTTTAACATTAAACACTTAACTGTATTCTAGAACTTCACTACTAATACTGTAGTACTAATTATGAGTTCAAGGGGTATTTGTAGGTTATGTTCGAAAATCCGGACAAATCGATAATCCGAACTATCTATGGTTCCAATTGGTTTGGAATTTTCGATGCTCTACTGTATTTGTAAACTGAAATCATAGTAGGTCCATCCTTAAACTATCATTTAATTTAAAAATTAAATGTTACAGTTACATTTGGTTACAGTTAAGGTACCCTCCCTATAACCAAACTGGTTTCACTCAATATATTGAAAATCTTAAAATGATTCATAAGCTGTTTACTTACTTACGGGCTTGGCCATTTGTTCCCTAGTCGGTACTTGGCCTCAGCAGCACAGCGCTTCCATCCATCTCTATCTTCAGCATCTTCTGTAATTCCCAGTAGCCTGTTTACTTACTTACGGGCTTGGCCATTTGTTCCCTAGTCGGTACTTGGCCTCAGCAGCACAGCGCTTCCATCCATCTCTATCTTCAGCATCTTCTGTAATTCCCAGCAGCCTCATGTCTTGTTGCACTTGGTCCCATCATCTAATTTTTCGTCTTCCCTTAGCCTTCTTCCCTCTATTGTTCCCTCATAAGCTGCTTAACCACTATTAACTCAATAACTCAAATAACAATAACTCAATATTATATTATGACGATTGCTATGCAAATGTTATTTTGTCAACGGCAATAAAGATTATTATTATTATTATAACCTTAGAGAAAACTGGAGTTATGGCAATCGTTCTATAGTTTTGACACCTTTTTTTAAAGTCTTTGTTCTTGTAAATTGGATGAACCTTACTTATTTTCAGACATTGTGGAAATACTCCCTGAGTAAAACACTGATTGCTAAGGCAAGTTAATGCATCAATATAACATGAAACAGTTTATTTCAGGAGATTATTAGAAAAACCAAAGTGGTCCTTACTAGTTTGTTTAGACAATAATTTTATACACATCATTTACTTATCAGAAATTCTGAACTATTAGTGTTACGTGCCCTATAACTATAATTACCTAGCAAGCTCTTTGGGATAGGGCCAGTTGAATTAGATGCAGCAAATCCTCCATTGCAATTAAAATAATCTGCAACAAATTCATTGAACTCTCTAGGGAGTATATCAATATTACTTTTGACAGTTTCAGAATTAATCGTTTCTTTAACTATGTTCCAAATAAATTTTACATTATTTTTTAATCTTAGAATTAATTTGTCATTAGCCTTCTTTTTGGCAGCCTTAATTTTTGACCTATACTCCTTCTTTAGCCTACTATAAGAGGGCTTTAAGTTATCACAGCCAGATTGCACTAAATCATAGACAAAGTCTAATCTTAACTTAAATCTACCCAATTCAGCTGTATACCAAGCTGAATTTTTTATTTCGTATAGCAACAGAAAAAGACACTGTATTGAGCTTGAAGAGGAGAGAAGATACTCTACAGGAAAGAACATAGAAATTGGCTACCAAGTAGTTATTAGAAAGGTCCTATCTAATAGAAACAGAAAATGGAAATACGATTAGAAGAAACTCTTGGTTCTTAAAAAAGTGTCCTCCTTGAAGAAACAAATACTACAATTATTTACCAAGAATCTGTTTGGAGGTTTTATTATTCTTGGTGACTTACTTGTTGTATTTGCCTCTTTGCAATGTCAGGACACCTTTTTAGGAAACAAGCGCTTGGCCATTGATGAAACATACACAAGGAAATCATCAAGAACCTCCGGGCACGTTTTATCTCTAAAGAAACGGTGATGTCACAATACATAGAATATAACATATGATTTCAATACATATGAATAGTATTGTTTTAATTTGTTTTTTTAAACACAATTCAGTCTACACTATATATACTAAATAAATGCTTTAAGTTTATTTAGAGTTTTATCAATAAAACAGCAGTGTTTTTATTTCGGCTTCTCTTAGCCGTAATCCGCCATTTTATATATGTATATTTTTTAAACAATTAATATTTCAAAACCATTTTTGGATATTTTCATTAAAACTGCTATTAAAAATTTGTAAATTTGATACAGATACAAAATATGAACTGTCACTACATCTAACACACATCCAGCACACTTATATTCTACTGCTAACATTGGCAGATTTTACATCTTTGTCAAAGAACAAAAATACATTACAAATTATACAATGAAAAATAACATTTCACTTTAAAACCTTTAAAACTTATGTAATAATATTCAAACTGTTATCTCTTGAACTCTTCTTTCTAACAACAACCATTTGACTTACCCAGTCCGTAGGTTCATCCATAGGAGTAATGATTCCCATTTCTACCATTCGTTCCAATTCCGCCTTAACTTTAGGTTGCAGTGCAAAAGGAATCCGTCTAACAGGAGAAACCACCGGACTTGCATCTTTTTCTAGTTCTATGGAAACCGTATGATTTTTTGCATAACCCACTCCACCATCGAACAAACTAGAATATTTGTTCATCAATGATGAGTCCAGTTCGAGAGAATTTATTCTATACTTATGTGCAACTGCATTAATGTATGTGGTAATATGGTTTTGTTCAATGTTGTTAAGGCAAGGGATGCTACCGGTGCTGAGGCAACTGTGATCTATGTGCCACCGCCCGGTGCCGCCAAGGCTATCCTGGAGGCCATAGATGCTGAGATGCCGCTGATTGTATGCATCACTGAGGGCATCCCTCAGCAGGACATGGTCAAGGTCAAGCATAGACTGGTGCGGCAAAACAAGTCCCGGCTTATAGGACCTAACTGCCCTGGCATCATTGCTCCTGAACAGGTCAGTCCCAATAAGTAACTCGTATAAGACGTTAGATCAAAGTTATTTTTTCTGTTTAGTCTGAGATGAACAAATATTTCATTTTCCCACTCACTTAATTGCCTTATCCATTTATCAGTCAAAATGAATTATGACATTGATACATTTTGTATATAATATTTATATCATATATATATATACAGTAGGATCTCGTTAATCCGGCCCTATATCGGGAGTAGTAGTGCCGGTTTATCGAAAATGACGGATTAGTGGGGGTACAAATAAAAATAATACAATTAAACAGTAAAAATGAGCGTATATAATTATGGCCACATTTGTTAATAAAGACAGAACTGCCTATGTTTAAACAACAGTAAAATAGTTCTTAATGGTTTTTTGCTTCTTGCCATAGAAAGAAAGTTTTAAAACATTTTCCCGAAGTCTCTTAAGTGTTAGTATGTCGAAAGAAGAGGCTCCGTTTTCTTCCGCCCAAGTGATTGCAGTGGCATAGGCGCCAAGAGCTGCGACTGTGTGTGTAGCGAGCGGTACAAGACTGGCTCCGTCACACACTGCAGACGACACAACGACGTAATGATCTGTAGGTGTGTAGACAACCCCCTTTACACAGACATGTAGAAGCTTGAAATATTCCAGGTCATCGGCACCAACGCAGTGCCGGATTACTGGATGTGCTGGAGTACCACACGGCCGGATTATAGAGACTCTACTGTATATATATATATATTATTGATCAATAAATAAAAGAAAATATAATAGTTTTTAACATAGCTTTTGATTTTTTTTAGTGCAAAATTGGAATAATGCCTGGTCACATTCATCAGAAGGGCAGGATTGGTATTGTGTCTCGATCCGGTACCCTTACATATGAAGCTGTTCATCAAACCACTCAGGTAAGTCTATAATTAGTACTTGTCATTAAATTTCTGTGAATAAAAGTCTCCAAAGATGTGTATTGGTTCTTAGTTTTATTGCTTATTCAAATTACCTCAAATTAATTCAAATTATTCAATTTACTCTGAAGTAAATGAAAAATAAATAAAACTTTTTTGCTTGTTAAAACAATATTTAACATTAGTTTTTCCACATTTTTTAAGATTGATTTCAATTTTTGCCATTAAGTTAAATACCAAAGGTTATAAGAGTGAATGAAGTAGGCGAATTATATACTGTTCACTTTGTTAATATTACAATTTGGGTGTTCCAATGATGTGATTTTATTGTAAGATCAATTGTGAATTTAACAGTTTAGGAACCTATACATATTACCTATATAATATAGGCTTATAAATATTCTTATACTTACTTCTTAATACGTAATTTCTTGCTTCTTGATACGTTCATTCAGCTTCAAGTTAGGCCAACCGCACGGTGTCTCATACACATGTCTGGCCAGTCTCCAATAGGTTGTATCAGTTAGGACTCGTAAGTGAAATATCGGGTTGAAGTCTTCAGTTCATCTCTCATGTCCAGATGTCTTGTGCATTGTAGAAGAATATGTTGTAGGGTTTCTTTCTCAACTTGACATGTTTGGCAAAGGGGTGACTCAGCTTGGTAACGAAAGAGGTAGGACTGGGTAACTATGTCCTGATTTGGCTCTCGAAGCAAATAATGAAACTGATCTGGACAGGTTTTTGTACATATTGTTAGGTTCCTTGAGGAGACTGTAGAGATGGCGACCAGTTGGTTCATCATTCCACCTCTCCACCCTTTATACCTAAGTATTCTATGGAATGTGGCTATGCAGCTTATTACAGTTGGTCTTCTTGAAGGAACAGGGTGCAAATTGGTAGCTGCTTTTAAAACCCTGTCTGCTTTTTCATTATCATTCAGCCGACAATGACCTGGTATCCATTGATAAGAAATTTCCTTTTCTGAGACCATGTTCAGCAGTTGGAAAATCTCTTTTGAGTTCAGCAATAGTAGCTTGAAGGCTTGTACAGCGTGGTGCAAAAAGAATGGTCACATTTTAAATGAAGATAACTTTATTGATTTTCAACATAATTATTACCTAGTTTACATGTTTGACTTTGTTTACTTCTACAATTTCAGAAAATAAGTACTGTACTGTGTTACTAACCCAAGTTTATGTACGGAAAATAACTTCCGTAAGATGTTGTCCATCTTCATTTATACACATCCGGAGCCTTTCTTCAAAGTTCTCCATCACCTTCACGATGGTTTCCTCTTCAATCAGTGAAATTTCCTCGCGAATGGCTTCCTTTAGTTCAATCAGGTTTCGGGGTTTGCGTACATACACCTTGGATTTCAGATATCCCCAGAGATAAAAATCACACATTGAAAGATACGGTGATCTGGCGGGCCAATGGACGTCACCAAAGCGTGAGATGACGTGGCCGCGGAACATGCGTTTCACAACATTCATCTAGTTATTTGCGGTATGGAATGTTGCGCAATCCTGTTGAAACCATATTCATGTAGTGTCCACATTTAACTCGGGCAATGTTGGCGCTAAAAAGTTACGGAGCATGTTGACGTAGCGCATTGAATTCACAGTCACAGTTGTGTCGTTCTCTTCAAAGAAATAAGGTCCAATAATCCCTAATTATGATATCCCGCATCAAACTGACACTTTGGCGCTGTGTAGAGGCTTCTGGTGTAACTGTCTGGGATTATCGGCCGCCCAATATGTGCAGTTTTGTTTGTTGACATAGCCGTCTAAATGAAAATGAGCCTCATCTGACATCATTAGCACGATATTGTCCCCCGAGTACAAAACGTCCAGCATTTGTTCACATAAACGTTTGCGGTCCTCAAAATCTCGTTCGTGAAGTTTTTGAGTAATCATAATTTTGTACGGGTGGAATCTTTACTCACGCTGTAGAATATGCTGTAACGAACTGCGACTAATGCCTAAAGATGGAGCACGCCGCCTGGTGGATCGATGGGGACTTTGAAGCACTGATGCTCTGACATTCTCCACGTTTTCTGGAGTAACTGCTGTGCGAGGACGCCCAGTTGATTTGCTACTCATTACGGAGCCTGTAGCCCAAAAGGCAGTGACGCATCGATATATTGATCTGCGATCAGAAATTGGTCCAAAATGTGCTAAATTAAAATGTTGCCGAAACAGCCATTGCACTGTGATGGATGACTCGTTGTTTCTAAAAAACTGCTCCACAGCGAAAACATGATGCTCAACCGTCCACTGTGCCATTTCACGGCAAACTGAATGCTATGGCCGACGTACTGACGGCCATTGAAGGTCACTCTCCCATTCCCTCTTCTACAACTACGCAGTTCAAATCCAACTATTCTTTTTGCGCCACTCACTTCTAGATTAGATAAGATTATTGAAATGATGACCAAGGTAGGTATTTTTAGCCAAGTATGAATGAGGATTGAGTGTAAGATGAATGTGGCGCAATCTTGTAGTCTTGTTACTGACTAAGGCTGATATGTTCCTTACATGTTGAAGTGCACTATACTGCAAATAGTAGTGTAAATATATTTATAAAAGAAACAAAAAGTAAATCTCTATTTATGTCTCTTAAGTCATAATTGTAATTTAACAGGTTGGGTTGGGCCAAACCCTCTGTGTTGGTATTGGTGGAGACCCATTCAATGGCACCGACTTCATTGACTGCCTTGAAGTATTCCTGAATGACCCTGAGACCAAAGGGATTATCCTCATTGGAGAGATCGGTGGTGTGGCTGAGGAGAATGCAGCTGAGTACTTGGTGAAACACAATTCTGTAAGTGATCTTTTGTTATCACTTGAACTATCTAGGTCCTCATCAATACTTTATAATTTATCTTTGTTTTGTATGTGTCACCAATATACTTTTCATGTTTAATTTTCCTTTTCAACGATAGTGGAATGTAAAAGAAAGGTTAAAACATAATTAATAGTTATACAAAATTGGATTTCTTTCATAGTACAGTAGAACCTCGATTAACCGTCACCCTTTTAACTGTCAGTCTCTTATTAACCACCATCTCGCTAGCGCAGAAAATTATGTTTCAGCGTTAGCTCCGGGCCGGGTCGTCTGTTGAGGCTCTATGATGAGTAGCAGTGGTGTCATGGCAATTTTTGCAGTGGCGGAACGGTGTACCTAGTCCAAAACTGAAGTGTAGGGCAATTCAGTATTGTTCATGCTATGATCTGGAATTGCCCAATTTAGCGTTTTTCAGGTTATTTTTTATGCTTTCTGCTAAAACTTATATACTTAGTATACATTGAAATAGCCTCTTGCAGAAATAATACAGACCACCGAATAACTTTATAATGTATTTTAGATAAGGATTTGAAAAAAACAAAGGTAATTATGACAAACACTTATAATGCTGTTAAACAATAATGTTAATGATTTACAAATATTTTTCAAAGTCTATATATTGGGAATACTTTATTTTCCGCTTATATGTACGTATATAAAAAGGCCTTTTCACATATTACAGTTCATGAAAGTCTTTGATAATTTCTTACACAAATGAAGCAAAAGGGTTTACTTCTTCTTTAGAGTATTTGGCCCGACGTGTCCTTGTGTCGTCAGCTGTCCTGTGTTTTCTTAACCACGTCTTTGCATAGAGGTCAACATTCCATTCCTTAATGGGTGGTCCATGGTGTTTTATAAACATAATATTTGACACATGTTTTGTCAACAATCTCGATCGTTCGTCAGTTATGATCTGATTCATTAAGCTGAACCCTCGTTCTGCTTCTGCTGAACTGCACGGTATAAGTTTCGCACAATTTAACAGTGGTGAGAGGTCTTTAGGGATTTTGGAGCTATCCTCAATATAATCTCGGAAGCCATTAATGACTTTCGATTTGTTCAGCTCGATTTTAAATCTACTGCAAAGGTTATTTATCTCAACTTCGCCATAGCGAACGGATTGGTTTTTGTCTTTAGGCCAGTGATCAGGCTCCAGTACTTTCAAGTCAGATAAAAGCGAGTCGTACGCTTGTCTGTTCGTGTCTGCCGTCACTGATGTTGACTCGTGGCTTGATATGGTCGTAAACATTCTTTTATTAAGATTATTTATGACACTTCTGATTAGCTGGCCGTGGTTGATGGTTTTAAGTTTTGGATTATCTGTAAGTGGGACATTGTTGAAATCACCACTATTTTGAGCAACAAGAGCCTCGAGATACTTCGTTCCAGGCTTTTCTTCAAGGCTCTCGAAAAACCGTATGCTCCTCCTAATG
This sequence comes from Nephotettix cincticeps, assembly GCA_023375725.1. Taxonomy (NCBI): domain Eukaryota; kingdom Metazoa; phylum Arthropoda; class Insecta; order Hemiptera; family Cicadellidae; genus Nephotettix; species Nephotettix cincticeps. The sequence continues at coordinate 51,036,984 of CM041791.1, forward strand.
AGCTTATCAGCGTACACAATAGTAGTGTTACGGTCTTGGAGGCTCTCTGACAACATTGAAAGTTCTGCCAAAACGTCATACATTATAGCTAGATTTAGTAAGAACTGTGATGACGAAAAATTCTTAGATAATCCACTGTACGTAGCTCTATCAGTTGAAGTTCTATCCTTGTCCACTTTAGCTTTCTCAATGTGGTTGTATATAGCTGAGTATCCATACCAAACGGACGAAACTGCTCGAAATGAACTTGCCACCCATCTGGTTCCTAGAGTCTTTCCTATTTTTTGGATTTCTTGTTCTAATGCTGAAGCACACTCAGCCAGTTCACGCTGGTTTTTTGGTGATTTACTATATAATGAGTAGATCTTGTCCATGAAAATCTGAAAATAGTTTATAGAGCCAACTTCGTTAATCGCATCACCAAGTGCAAGTTCCAATCTGTGATTCATGCAATGCCAAACTACAATATGTGGGTACAATTTAAGCAATCTTTCCGCAACACCAGATTTTTTCCCTAGCATTGTACTTGCGCCATCACTTGCAAAGGAAATCAAATTTTCCTTTAAATAATTTTCATCAAACCCATGCTGGTTCAAACAATCAAGCAGACTTTGAACTATTATTTCAGACGTTTGACCGCTTAGTTCGATCAAGTCCAAAAACAAAAAGTGAGGTGGTAGCTCTTTGCTGAACTCACACTTTAAATAGACAATTAAAGTAGATTTTGACCCTAACGTAGTTGACTCATCTATGATAACGGAAATCTTCCCTGAAATATTTTTAATTTGCACAATAATTCTTCTCTTCATTTCGTCAGAAATATGGTCAATTATTGCTGCAGCCGTATTCCTAGAGTGAAGGCCGACACCAATATCAATTCCGTTCATATTTTGAAGTTCTAGCAGATTGAAGTGATCTGAGTAGGGCCTATTATTCTTGGCTATGAAATACGCCGTTCTGAAAACAGTTTTCGTCGTTTCTAGGTGTTTTTCGTTCATGGTGTCGGCTACCTTTTCAATTGTCTCAGATCTGGCCACTTCAGAAATTTTTTCGGCTGCTTTGTGGCTTGAGGATGATTTATGATCAAATATTTTCTTTCTTAATGAAGTTAGTTGAGCGGTCTTAGTTTTACCATTAAAAGTAATTGAATAACTCCGCCATTCATTTGAAATACTTGAGCGCTCGGTTTTAAACGCACCTAAATTTGATATGTTTTTACAAATGCTGCAACCAAGCTTCCCTTCTTTACAGTCAAGCCATGGGAAAGCTTCCTTTTTTCGCTGCCACATTTCCATAGTCCAAATACTTGGCCACTCATTTCCAGAGCTTAGAAAGGGCTCAGCCTCGAATGGCAAAGAATCAGTAGACTCACTATTATTACTATTAGGCCTACCTTCATTTTGAAAATCACTGCAGGAATTCACGCCTTTTGTGGAGACTAAAGGAGTGACTAGTTCTGCCGAGTCTGTTGACAGAGGCACGTGTTTAGGTGCAGTCGTTCCAACTTTAAAAAATGATGTTAGAGTCTTTTGCTTCTTTGAGTTGGATTCCATCGCATTACACAAAACACGCACAATAAAACGTGACTTAATTACTTAAACACTGAAAAGTGAAATTTACTTAAAAGTCAAAACAGTGAACCACCACTTAGGCCTAGATCTTTGATCACAACAGACAGACGCAGACGACAGGCGCCACTGAGTAGACGACACTAGCGCTCTGAACAAAAGCGGTAAAGCTGCTAAACTCTAACGACATTCGCAATCCCGCCGTACTTTTTTAGACATTTCGCTTGTTTCATCTTCTTTTCAACGTGGCGTTGATAACACAATAGGCCTACCAACATTTTTATTATCATTCATAACATTCTTTTTAGTAATTTTTTACAACATTGTTTTTTCTGAACGAAAAATATATTTTATATACAATTTAATTGTTTTGAAATTTTTTCAATTAACACTTTTGTCCAAACCAGTGCCGGAACGGCGTTCCGCCGCGTTCCGGCACCATGACACCCCTGATGAGTAGTGACAACTGTACTGCACACCTGTAATGTGCGTGAATCATTGGCAGCATGGGTAGTGACCCAGCTGGTTAATCCCTTACACTGTCTTCTACATTCCACTGCTACGGTTTCATTTCAGTTTAGTATGGTGCGTGGCTTAATAAGGTGAACTGTAGTTATTGCCGATTTCGAGTGCAATACCTACTAGTGTTTTATGTGCTTTACCGTTTATTGTTGTTAGTGCTGTTTATATGTTGTGTGTATTGCTTTCCTGTTATGGCTGTGAAACAGAAACGTGTGGTTTTGGGACTCGACCATAAACCATAAATTATTAAACACTGGTGCTTCTTCTCAGAAAAATTAAAACATGACCGCCTGAAAAGCTCGACGAGGAAAGAAACAGAAGGAAATGACGGATTATTTAAAAAAATATGTGTTAGAAGGTAAGTGTTGCTTTAGTATTAACTTAAAATTGGCAACATAGCACTTTTACCCATCCGTCAACATCCCTGTCCATGACAATAATATGAGATCACTTTCTGTTGGATACACAGCTGCAATGATATTGTTTGGGGAATTTCTTAAAACCATTAATCAAAACACTTGTTAAAACATAAATCATGGACCCATGTAAAAAATTTAAACACTCATAATGAAATTTTTATTGATATATTTTTTTGTATTGATACATTAATATTGCTGTCAGTTGATTAGCTCAACACCTTAGTAGAGTAATAAGCACTCATAGGCTTAATAGTTAATATATTTTGAACATTCTAAACCTTTCATCATTCTACATAATTTAAGTCAACCTGTTGATCTGACAAAAATTTGGTTTGCACAAAACGTTGGGAAGGGTCATCAATATCCCACCCGACTTCCTCCCTCCACATATCTCTTTATCTTTATCCGCAACAGAATTGCTTCATTCTGGCATTGAATTGTATGGCAAAATGTCTTAATATCATAAAAAGTCTCGCTGGTTTTATAAAATTTACAAGTACCATTTAAGAGGAAATTAATATCTTCTTCTTTCTGAGAAAAATAACCTTTTATGGTTGATTCTATTCCAAACATCGATTCTCAATTCAACCGATTCTCAGAGTTGGAATCGGAATCGAAAATTATTGTATAAATTCGATTCCGTTTCTTCGCTTCCATGTGTTCGTTGTTCTGCCAACGACAAATGGCGAAAGAGAGAGTTATGTTTGTTTCCCTCGTCTTGGTGTTTTGAGAAACAGTCGTCATTGTTTTGATGCAACTCTGATCACGAAAGTGGTAGTCGCCCAGCAGACTCAAAATTATCATGCACTTTCAGTTTATTGTCGTAGCCGCGTCAATAAAACCAATATTTTATTTCAAATCAATTGGATATCCACCTTCGACACAAAATTAAAAAGTACCCAGTAGAATTAAATAAATATCCAAAATTACTGATAGACCATAAAAAGAATAACACTAAACCTTTCGTTTTAGATTATCGTTAATACGAAACATCTTTGCTCGAATACAAAATTGCAGACGGCGAATGACGTAATTTGTATCCTTTTGAAAATAATGCAAGAACGTCATTGGTCGGTTCAAGGTTGCAACATATCTCGTAACTATTCTTATTTCGGTTACTGATAAACTTCAATACGATATTGAATTTGGAAATACTTACCATGTCGACGTCGATGCCGATTATCAAAAACTGTTAGTTATATTATTCCGCGAAATGAACTTTTCGGCAACAAAACTAGAAAGATCTGAAATTCTACAGCTAAGTACTGTTTATTCATTTGACATAAAAGTTAGCAGGATGTACTCATTTTTGTTATTCATCCAAATAAAAGATCACGAGTATGGTTACAATATTTAGGTATAACAGACTATTTTTCTGAAACGTTTTCACAAACTATCCAGTTTTGAGTAAAACGATACTGGAAATCCCAATACATACGATAAGAGGGATACCAAATAGCCTACACGACATTGTGCCATTTTCGTCGATCCGTTATTGAATTTGCTAACATGATGCTGATTTGATGGGAGTTTTTAAACGTTTACAAGTTACAATAATCCGATAATCTCAATTTGCACTGAAAGCTGGCTCTGTCTTATTTCATGTATAATTGTATCGCAAAAAATCTTTTGTTCCTTATGTCGTCTGCTGCCGTCTGATTGTGGATTCGTAATTAATTCTTTGTCTTTGTCGTCTGTTATTGGTGTGCAACAAGTTTGTTTACAGTGTTTAAGTTAGTTTCAGTGGTGAAATACACAAATTAATTATTATTTATTGTGCTCTCATCAAAATAAGGGATCATTGAATGATGATGGATTGCAATATTATTTTTTTTCTAAATGGCGTTGTCTGTTGGGACTGTTATTGTTGTGCAACACATTTCTTTAGTTTAAGTTTTTGTGTTTTAAGTCGTATTTAGTGGAGAAATACATTAATTGGTTATTATTTATTGTTTTGTCGTTGAAATAGAGGAATATTTTTGATATAGTGATATAAGGGAATTGCTTGGACTTAAATTTGAGTTTTTGTGATTTTTGCAATTTTCATTATTTTGTGACCTAGACAAGTTTATATTAATTTACTTACTTTGTTCAAATTCATTATACATGAGTATATATTTTTGGTTTCAGCATTAAATTTTAAACAAATTGGTTATTTAATTTTTTTATGTATATATAATACACATCATAGTTCTTTATTGAACATTTTGACATAAATTCATGCATATGCTAAGTCATTATTACAGTGTACATGCAATTAAAAAACAATGTTCCTTGCAACAAACTAACATAAATATTTAGCTAAAAAATCCTTTATGCTATATAAAAAGTGTACTTTTGAGATGACTTCTAAACCTATTGAAATTCATTTTTCAATTTCAATGGCAGACGATTGTATAGTTTTATTGCGGAGCATTTGAAATTTTTTTGGAAAAATGAGGTGTAATGAGGTGGTATATTTAGGATATGATGAGGTTTACTCCTTGTACTATAACTGTGGTTGGGAAGAGAGTCTTACAAAACAATGACATTTTTGTGGAAGAAAGACAGTTTCAAGAATGTATAATGAAGGAAAAGTTAGAATTTTGCTGGAGATAAAAGTATTTGCATATGATTCCTGATTCGGTATTTCAAAAATTACCCTCATTGATTTCCTCTGACACCTAAATAAAAGAGTGGTTGTGCTACTTTCAAAACCCCAAATAGGGAGTCCATAAGTCAAATAGGGATATATAATACCATAGTTTGCAGCAATAAGATGTTCGATGAAGGTAAACCAAGACAGTCTCTGAAGTACAAATATACCCTGGCTCAGTTTTTGCACACATTTTTGACGTGTAAGTCAAATAAGAGGTTCGAATCAATAAGCAGACCAAGAAACTGATGTAGAAAAAATGGCTCGTCATGAAGGTGAATAGTTAGTGAAGAGTTATCTGAACTGTTTCGAAAACAAAATTCCATAAGAGTAGTTTTTAAAATATTGCTTTGAGTCGGTTTTGTTCAAGCCAGTCAAGAAGAATATTTCTTTGTAAAAGTATTTGGAATTCTAAGTCATTCCTGGAAGTGCTTGAAAAAGTGAGGGAAGTGTCGTCAGCATACAGACAAACCTTTGGGCCAAGAATATTTTGGTGAAGATCGTTAATGAGAATCAGGAAAAAACTGGTCCGAGAATTGACCCTCGTGGCACACCCTTCCTTACGATCCATCTTTGTTTTACGAATTTCTCTCTAATGTTTGATACATGTTACTTTGACACATTGAGCCCTATTGATGAGAAAATTGGAACCATTCATGCCCCTTACCTCTGATACTCATGTTGAACATTTTTCTGAGCAATATATCGTGAACAACGTGGTCAGATGCTTTACTGAGGTCAAAAACAAGCCAGATGAATATTTTCCTGAGTCCATAGCATTAACAACATTTTGCACAACAGAGAACATAGCTTCGACTGTGCTTTTTCCTTTAATGAATCTAAACTGTTGGGTGAACAATAATTTGTTATCATTCAGAAAGTTCATAAGTCTGTACAATAGAATATTTTTAACATTTAAGAACATTTTTCAGAACATTTAAGGTTTTTCAATGCGAATGCATTGAAAAACCAACAATTGAATATTGTATTAAAATAATTAGCTTGCGAAGGGTCAAACCTAGAATTCTAGGTTACCTAGACAGCGCCGAAAAACAGAATGATCATATAAATGTTTATTTTGATAAAAAATAAGCCTTTGAAAAATTACTATCTATTTGAATTATTGATGTATTGAATAGTATTAATTTACCTTTATACACATCACATTTTGCAGGGTGCCAATGCCAAGCCTGTTGTGTCGTTCATTGCTGGTCTCACTGCTCCGCCTGGTCGCAGGATGGGTCATGCTGGAGCCATCATCTCCGGTGGCAAGGGTGGTGCTCAAGATAAGATTAATGCTCTTGAAAAGGTACCATTTATGCAGTGACACAAAATATTCATAGTAACTCTAACAAGTAATTTATTTTACTCTCAAATGCTAACAATTGAGTGCCATAATTATTAATAACATTGCAGTTACAACTTAGCATTTAGCTTTGTTAATACGGATAGTACTTCCTCGCCAGCTGATTTAATCAACTTCAAAGGATGACATTTCATTTAGGTGAGTGTTAAGGATTAGAAGTTTTTTGCATTGTATGTTCATCAGCCATCATTGAATTAACTTTGATGTTTTTTTTTGACAAAAATCCTAGTCTTACGAATTAAAACGTTTTACTTCTTCTATCTAGATCAGTCATATTAGCTTAACAGTTTGGGGAGGGTAGTTTTGGTAAGCTATGTAAGATCTACTAAAATTGCTGGCCCCTTTTCCTGAAAAACTCGAAAGTTTGGTAAAACAATTATAAACATTTTATCTATTAACATTTCTTTGTTGCTTTTTTTTGTTATACTTAGGATAAAAGTATGCATCAAACAATGTATATAATTACAATGATTTTAAGTGAAAAAAGAAAAAAGTGTTAACTTTTTTTTAATAAAATTTAAAAAAATACAAGTTATTTTGATAAAAAATAAGCCTTTAAAAATTACTATCTATTTGATATTATTGATATATATTGAATAGTATTAATTTACCTTTAAACACATCACATTTTGCAGGGTGCCAATGCCAAGACCTGTTGTGTCGTTCATTGCTGGTCTACTGCTCGGACGAGTTCGTAAACCAGACATATCGGTCAATGGGAACGGGTAGTTTGGGGGGGTTTTGTACCCCAAAATGGGGTTTTTTGCGTTTTTCACAAGTAGTTTCTAAAAATTTCTAATTTTATATTTCACCATTGCATTCAGCTTAAAAAAACTACACAATTAAGTTCCTTAAAGTTTTTCTCTATCTTCAACGGTTACCGAGATATAAAAAAATCTAAACACAGTACGTTGTATTTTTGAGGCTCCAATGTTAATCTTATGGAGGATTAAAAAAATTAATTTTTCACTTATTATCTAATATTTTTGGATGAAACTTGATATTTAGCTTCATGTGGTTGAGATCCATACATTTGTGCTAAAAAATCATAGTTTATGTGTTTATCATGGCAGCAAACCTGCATACTCTTTTCCCATGTTAATCATATGGAGATTAGGCAAACTCCTATATTTATGGACAGATGTTGATGAAAGTTGGTATAAATGTTAAAAATAAAATTTTTGATGGTATAAATGGCTACTTTCAGTGTTCCTCAAGATCTACTAAAATTGCTGGCCCCTTTTCCTGAAAAACTCGAAAGTTTGGTAAAACAATTATAAACATTTTATCTATTAACATTTCTTTGTTGCTTTTTTTTTGTTATACTTAGGATAAAAGTATGCATCAAACAATGTATATAATTACAATGATTTTAAGTGAAAAAAGAAAAAAGTGTTAACTTTTTTTTAATAAAATTTAAAAAAATACAAGTTTGAAGTAATAAAACATTTTTTTAACTAACATTTGCTTCTTAGCTGCATTACAATCTTAAAGAACAGTAAAAATTGAGTAGAAATCATGTATAAAACATATTCTTATTCCTTTTTTAACTGAGAAAAAATGAGCAAATAAGTTAAACTGACAAAAATTGTTTTTTTAGCGAATTTCCCATAGGGAAGAAGCTATTACCGTAGGTCTCATGGTGAGACTTAAGCCCGGGACCATGTTATTTTTTCTTCTTTAGGTGCCCAGAGTCCAAAAACAATAGTCGTTAAAATTTATATATATATATATATGTATATATATATATATATGTATATATATATATATATATGTGTCTGTGAACACGATAACTCTCGTAAAAATGGTCCGATCGAGACCAAATTTGGTACAGACGTGTATTCCTACAAATGCTCGGACGAGTTCGTAAACCAGACATATCGGTCAATGGGAACGGGTAGTTTGGGGGGGTTTTGTACCCCAAAATGGGGTTTTTTGCGTTTTTCACATTTAATTTTTTAGAATTTCAAATTTTATCTTTCACCATTAGAATCAGCTTAAAAAACTGCACAATTAAGTTCCTTAAAGTTTTTCTCTATCTCAAACGGTTACCGAGATATTAAAAAATCTAAACACAGTATGTTGTATTGAGGGGCTCCAATGTTAATCTTATGGAGGATAGGGAAAAAATTAATATTTCGCATATTAATGAATATTTTTGGATAAAACTTGATATTTAGCTTCATCTGGTTGAGATCTATCCATTTATGCTTAAAAATCATAGTTTATGTGTTTATCATGGCAGCAAACCTGTATACTCTTTTCCCATGTTAATCATATGGAGAATAGGCAAACTCCTTTATTTATGAACAGATGTTGATGAAAGTTGGTATAAATGTTAAAAATAAAAAACTTTGATGGTATAAATGCCTACTCTCAGTGTTCCTCTTAGCAGCAAACCTGCTCGCTCTTTCTTATGTTAATGTTATGGGGAATAGGCAAATGATTCTCATGTTTATCAACAGATTTTGACCAAACTTGTCATATATTATTATTATTATTTTATTCTTGATTTGGAAATTCGCTGAGTACGCAGGTTTGCTGCGACGGGGGTATTTAGTGTTAGCAACCATGTGCATTGTAAACTATAGATTATTATTAATCTTTACAATAGTCACTATTTTATAAGGTGTTAGAAATGACAATAAATTTATAATAAACATTAAAATGTTATCATACAAATGAGCCGTCTTTTGTTATTGGTGTTGCAGCTGTCGCCGGATTGTTTATGAAAAGCATTCCGTTATGTTGTAAGATGCATAAAAATAAAGCCCATTTCTTTCTGAAGATTTTGGTGTAATTTAAACCAGTTAAAATAACTGCTTCATACTATAAACATTGGTTTTTTGAGAGTCTCGGAGCGAGACACCGGCATTTTTCATGCGGGCATGACTGTCTGGATTCGAGACGCTCTGCACATAAGCTACAGTAACGGCATGTCTGGGATCGAGATGCTCAGCATTCAACGGGTTTAATAAATTTTTTCAGCTTTACTGGTTTAGTCTGGACTAATCCTGTTATGTTTTAGATTCCAGCTCACCTGAGGGCGGGATCAGATCCCAGATCCCAAAATGTTATGAAACTTTGTAGTAAATTCAAATCGTAAAAATTGAGATGTGAAATCAGCTATAAAATTATAAATAACATTTAATCCACCATCGCAAACAACGAATTTCAAATAAAAGTTTTAATGATTGTTCAAGATAAATTAGATCAGGGAACCGATAAGAAAAGTGATGTCATGGTGGGAGCAAATTCATTCAAAATAGTAGAGAACATGTTATCAGAGGACAGAACATGAAAGCGCCCACATAGAGAGCTATTTGATATGGAGTCCTTCAGAATTTCCTTGACATTGCTTTTATGAGTTTTTAAAAATAATGTGTAACTTTTCTTTTTTTGCTTTAGGCTGGAGTTATCGTTACTCGAAGTCCTGCCCAAATGGGTAATGAGCTGTTGAAAGTAATGCGTGAGAAGAACATAGCCTAAGACTGCCTGCCTCACTTCCTTCTTAGCTGAACATTAGAATATCGGTGTCCTGCTGTGAATAAATATTGGGTAAACTTTCCAACTATTTGCTATGGTTTTAATTTCTAAAGTCCAATAAAGTCATTATTTTATACATATAAATATTTGTGTAATTAATACATTTTCATTTTTGAGCATACCATATTATTTAGTTTGTGTAAGTTCATACATATGTCTAGTAATTTGTAATTATTGTTGAGTCTATCTTTAAGACATTATTTAAATAAAATGTTACCACCTTGTTCAAATAAAGTGTATTTTTTGTCCTTAATTTTAGACATTTTTAATGGTATAAATTAAATGTGGTTTACCAACTGTCGTGTAAGCATTGTGAAAAAGAATACATAGGCCAAACATCTTAACTCCTTACGAGTTAGAGTGACAGATCACGGTTTTTATATGGTTTGGAAAGATTTACGAAAGCCAATTTTCAATCACGCAGCTCACCACAACCAAGCTTTTGAGGGCTGTTATAAACTTGCCCCCCACAAAATTTCACCACATAAAAACCAAAAAAGAAACCATCTTACTTTTAGAAATTCAGAATTGGCACACTTGGATTTAAAATAATTAACTTTGCCCTTAAGTTAATTATGGTCATTTTTAATGTAATTTTGTTGACGAAAACACGATTAAGTTGAAAACACAGTTGTGAGTTAAATGAGTAACTCTCGTACTGAAGATATTTATGGATTGACTTTTGAATGAATGAATGAATTTTGTAATTATTAAGAAAGTACTGAATTTTATCCTACTTCCATTGACTTTTATTGTTAACCTTATTTTAATTGAAGGCTGTTCCACATTGTCTTACAGTTACCAAAGTAACTCCTATTTTTTAAAAAGGAGGTGTTACCAAAACTGAAAACTATAGTCCTGTAGCAAATAAAAACCAATTTTAAGTAAAGTTATTGAGTCTTGTGTGATAATTCAACTTTATAATTATTTTGTCAATAATAATTAGTTGTGCCCCTTCCAATTTGGTTTTAGGCCCAATCATTCAACAGCTCAACTGTTGGAAAATTGTTGAATATATTCTGAATGATTTTGATCAAAAACATGTGTTAGGATCAGTATTAATAGACTTAAGTATGGTGGGAGCATTTCACAAAACCGAGTTTTCACTACGCCGAGTAAAGCTAAAAATCCTATAAATATCGAAATTTCACTACGCCAATTTTTCACAAAACCGAGTTTGTTATAAATTCAACTGTTTCACTACGCCGAGTTTTCACAAAACCGAATAAGGGGCTGAGTACCGTCCGCTCTAGAAGTGACGGTAGAAGCCTGTGTATAGTGCAGTATTACGTGCTTTGCAGGCACTCGCTGTCCAGTCGTTTAATGAACATAACGCATGACACATAATTTATATTGAAGATATAATAATAAATAGTTTATAGGTTATAATTTATATTTTAGTTATTGTTTTAGTATTATTGTTTTTAGCTTGGTTTAATAAATAAAAAATTATAATATTGTGAATTAAAATAATTTTTAGAGCTTTATGTTTCTTTAACACCATAAATTCCCAAAAATGTATTAAATACAAATCCTATGTTGTTTCTTGACTTTTACCATAAATATAAAACTTAATCGTGTTATAATTAATTACGTCACGGCAGACGTTTCGCCATCTAACTTATTTCATTTTCAGCCTAACATATGAATACATATGTCAAACCATATGTTTTTGTACCAGGGGAGTCCAAATTTTTAACTTTCGACCCACGAAAAACTCATAGTTTAGGTCACAGATAAACTCATAGTTTATCTGTGGATAAACACGAAAAAACTGTAGTAATTTTTAAAACGCTTGTTATTAAACAAGTATCATATCCAACGACATGAAATGATTGAGGAAAAAACACCCAATAATTCATTAGTTAGACTCTGAGCAGTGCAGACGTGTGTGCCGGGTGCTCCCAAAATAATCGATATAGTGAATCATAGATTGCGTAACCTCAGTTTAACTGTTCCTGTGCTTTTATTATCTACATCAACATCCCCATTCGTTATTAAAAGTATTATTTATTGTTATTTTATGACATATAAAACAAAAATCAAGATGGCTAACTGCACTTTTTGTAAGAAATTGTCTGGTCAGGTTAGGCACAAAATAGTGTGCACTGACTGTAAAAGCCCGTATCATATGAATTGTGTCAATCTATCCAAGGATGACGTTGACTACTTAGTGGCCAAAAAACAAGTGTGGTCCATCGTGCGCCCAAGCTAGACGAAGGAGCATGACTGATCGAAGTGGTGAGTCATCGACTAGCCTACTGTCTGAGGTGCTGAGCAAGCTGGATGAGGCGTCTTAGGATCGAAAACGTATTGAGACCGAAATTAACAAGGCATTTGAGTTTGTCCACGAACAAGTCACCGAATAGAAAACGCTCTAAAGGAACAAAGTGCAAAACTTGCTGAATACTTAAAAAAATGTGAAATATGATAAAAATATTATTACCTTTCTGATAAGGTGTATGTACAGGTATTTTAAACCAAAATATTTGTAAGAAATGATTATATTCATGTGGACTTCAAACATTAAAACATATATTAAAAATTGAGACAGACTACACCAGAGTACCTTTAATAATTTTACAGCCTGGTAGCCTAAATACACAGTCTCACACACACAAATACACACCACGTAGGCATAAAATGTGCAATAAAACGAATAGCATAAAACGCATAAATGTGCATAAATAAAAAATAAATGTAAATAAAAATAAATGTGCATAAATAGCATAAAACGAACATTATTCTGTATATGACGAATAAGTAATTTCCATATCTTACGTAGTAGTCGAATGAAAATACATATATACATCTTGGTATGGTCGGGATCAATTACTAAAAAATTTAGTTTTATTCCCAGTTACATGAATCCTAAATTCTTATTTTGTATGTTCAACACAATGAAACTTGAATATATTTTACGAACATTATTCTGTATATGACGAATAAGTAATTTCCATATCTTACGTAGTAGTCGAATGAAAATACATATATACATCTTGGTATACAGGCTCATACTGTCGAGATCAATTACTAAAAAGTTTAGTTTTATTCCCAGTTACATGAATCCTAAATTCTTCTTTTGTATGTTCAACATAATGAAACTTGAATATATTTTACTGAAACAAACTAACTAACGTAGCCAAATTGGTCCAACAAATGATTTTTGCTTACCGTTAAGGTGATTCATTAATTAACATTATTAAATTAATTTATAAGTCAAGCATTGATTCATAGTTATGTGAACACTAAAATAAGCATAACAATTAAATTACCCAATCACAGAAACTAGATTTTAAATACTAATATGCGAACATTAAAATAGCAAGTTTTAAAACTCATTAACCTTAAAAAATAAGGTCAATTTGGTTTGAAAAATAAACGCTTGTAATGTTGTTACATACATATTAATTTTAGCCTAAAAATTATGTTTGGAGAGAAGTTCGCTCGTGGCCTATGCCAAGGCAACACTGCCAATGTCTTTTCTTTATTCAACGATCAATTGATTGTCATAACAACATTTAATTTAACGTACATATTTATCAAGATACTTCATCAAACCTGCATACTCTTGCGTTATGGAGAGTTCGGAGACTCACTTTCCTGACTGACGTCCTAAATATTTCATCTTAATGATCCATATACTATACATGCTGCATCAAGGACATGTCCGTATGTATTTCGCTTTCAAAATATGAGTAAACAAGTAATTATGTTTTCCCCTAGTGTGATCAACTGTAAGGTCATCAAGGGAAAAAATTAAAATATTGGACAATTGATACATAAAGTAATTTTTTTATTAAACTGGTTTTGTTTATGAAAATAGAAACCCCTGTGTAGGGGCGGCCGAGAAATTTTTATAACCCGTACAAAAGACATCTATACCAACCTCCGCCGCTTTTTCTTCCAATTGAAGTGTCTTAAAATTTTTTGTCTGTAATACTCTTTATAGATATTGGATTCCATTGCTGGTAAAAAACATTGTCGTGGGCGTTGTTTAAAACATTGGGGGTTCATAAGGTTCAATAGTAACAAGTCCATTCAATAAGGAGGAAAACAGGCAATTTATTATATTCGACAAAAAAATGTAATATATAATTTTTAAAAAATTACAATTTAATAAATGAAATTAAATCTAATAAATGTAACTAACTAATTAAATCATAAAACTAACTATATATCCTAATTCAATTGCAGGCAGCAATATGTTTTCGCGGAATTTATACCTATTTCAATCTCCTTACCGGAAAGACTCCCTTCCGGATTCATAGAGATAGATATTGTTAAATATATACAGTATAAATATATTATAGAAATGGTAAATATATCCATTCCAAATTAGATCCGTAAATGAGTGTGGTACGAGAAGAAACTTTGTCTCATTACCAGCTCATAAGACCTCTACATTTAAAAAATCGTGTGATTATAACACAAGAAAAGTTGTAAACAAAATTCTTAAGTAAAACCCACAAGTCTCTTTTGACAGACCCTTTTAAAAAAAATTAAAATTATTTCTTATTCAACATGCTTTTTATTCATTGAAAGGTTTTTTTGAAACAGATTTTAAATTGCCGGCAGGTGCTCAAAATAGTTAAATATTATACAGCATTTAACTTTTAGCGAATTTCCCATAGGGAAGAAGCTATTACCGTAGGTCTCATGGTGAGACTTAAGCCCGGGACCATGTTATTTTTTCTTCTTTAGGTGCCCAGAGTCCAAAAACAATAGTCGTTAAAATTTTTATATATATATATGTGTCTGTGAACACGATAACTCTCGTAAAAGAGGTCCAATAAAGACCAAATTTGGTCAAAACGTATATTCCTACAAGTGCTCGGACGAGTTCGTAAACCAGACATATCGGTCAATGGGAACGGGTAGTTTGGGGGGGTTTTGTACCCCAAAATGGGGTTTTTTGCGTTTTTCACATGTCATTTTTAAAAATGTCTAATTTTATATTTCACCATTAGAATCAGCTTAAAAAACTACACAATTAAGTTCCTTAAAGCTTTTCTCTATCTCCAACGGTTACCGAGATATTAAAAAATCTAAACACAGTACGTTGTATTGTGGGGCTCCAATGTTAATCTTATGGAGGATAGGGAAAAATTAATATTTCCCATATTAATGAATATTTTTGGATAAAACTTGATATTTAGCTTCATGTGGTTGAGATCTATCCATTTATGCTTAAAAATCATAGTTTATGTGTTTATCATGACAGCAAACCTGCATACTCTTTTCCCATAATAATCATATAGGGAATAGGCAAACTCCTTTATTTATGGACAGATGTTGATGAAAGTTTGTATAAATGTTAAGATAAAAATTATTTATGGTAGAAATGCCTAATTTCAGTGTTCCTCACAGCAGCAAACCTGCACACTCTTTGCAATGTTAATCTTATGGAGAATAGGCAAATAGTTCTCATGTTTATTATGGATAGATTTTTTTTAACTTGTCACATATTATTTTTATATTATTGATTTGGAAATTCGCTGAGTACGCAGGTCTGCTGCGACGGGGGTATTTTTTGTTGTATGTTGTTATTTCTGTACTTTAATTTTCTTTAATTCTTGAGGGTTTCACATGTTTTCTTTTAGCGATAAGTATTTCTCATTGTTAGGTCTGTATGTTAGTTTGTTGTATGTTCGTGACATGTTCTCAATGTACATTTTTGTATCTCAAGTGAGAATAAATAAATCTTACTAAATATATGAATTATGAATGTATATGTATATTCTTATATCTTAAATATACTCGTAATCCAAAACGGACAAAATTTTCTTTTCTGCGCAGAAAGTGAAGTAATAATACCTACATTGTAGTATGGTTGCCATTTCAATGATTTAATCTAATCTAATCAGTTAAGCAAGGTGAGAGGGCTCAAATTAAAGGTCTCAACTCCGTGTATGCGAAAAATTATTTTGATTTTCGTCACATCAGTTTTGGTACTTCGTAGCATTACTTTAATTGAATAAAAGAGGACAGCTACTATATTGGTAATATTGGTTTTTTTATTAAATTCCTAACTCTATTCATTTAATTCATTGTAACGCTCCTAAATTGTTATTTCGTTTGCTCTCATGCAGCTTGTAGAACTCAGCAGCTCCACACGCAGGTTTTTTCTTGCGTTGGGGGTTTCCAATATAATAATAATAACTTTATTTTTCATATAAATCTTAATAATATTTGTTATATTGTAACGAATGTAATTTATTGTATGTCTATTGGAAAAATTATGATTTAATTTGAAGGATTTGGAGAAGGCATTGGGGTCACCTGAAATCCGCTATGTCGGTGCGGATTTAAATGTGAAATTTGAATGTGTTAGTACACACATTCAAACTACTCCCTACTTCCCTATCGGAAATCCTCAGTTGTCCATGTCTTTTATAAGTTGACCCTCTCAGAAACTGTAAATGAGGACAAAAAAGAAAAAATATATTTTCTTTAAAGATGATAAACGTTAATAACCCGGTGAAACTACTTGGTATTACTTTGGATGCGAATTAAAGTTGGGTGGATCGCTGTGCTGGAATTTTTAATAAATTGTCAAGAGTGTTTTATCTTCTTCTTAGGCTGAAGGATTTCATCAGGGAAAATGTGCTTCTTATGGTATATCATGTTTTTTCCAGTGTCATACATTACAAGGAATTAAGCTGTGGGGTAATAGTGTAGCATCTGATGAGGTTTTTATTCTCCAAATGCGGGCTTTTCGATTAATTGCAGGAATAAAAAGCAACATTTCTTGTAAGCCTTATTTTATTAAGTTTGAAATTATGACCTTAAAGAGCCTTTATATTTTATATAGGATTTTGTATGTAAAAGGAAACATTGTGAATTATGAGCTAAGGAACATTGTTTAAATGTATCATACTAGAAGAAGTACTGACCTTAGCTTGCCTAAAAATAGTACAGTATTAAAAAACATTAAAAAGTAGTAATTTTTTGCAAGGGGTGCCCACAGCAGGTCTTGGGGGGTCGCAAGTTGCAACATCGGATGAAAATTTGGGAGGATTTTGAAAATGTTAGAAAAATGCGGGTATTTTCTTAATATGCAGTTAATTACTGAATATTCAGCACACTTTTATGGGTTCTTGTCTCGTAAATCAGAAAACTCTAAATTGAATAAAATACTGTCAGGTTTTGTTGTTCTAAAGTTGGCTTTTGTTGATGTCTGTGATGATCACACTCGCAACCCTATGGTCACTACCACGTAGAAATCAATTGTGTAATGTAACTATTTACCTACTGAAAAGTATTTTAGCATCGGTCATCTGTTTTTAAAATTTTATTTCCAGGATATTATTTTATATTGCCTGATGTCACATAAATCACGCTAATCTCAGATTTATTCATCTTAGATTAGACCTGACTGATGATTTGAATCAACCGCTAAGGGAATCCGATTATACAAACGAAAACTAACGCTAGATATTTAAACAAGAGAAAAGAGTCAATCGAGGTGGCAGTGACTGTCACACCACCGAGCTGACCAGTGAACAATCAAACATAACCCTAAAGATTCCTGTTTCCGGTGTTCCATATCTTTATATTGATCGTTGCGTAGGAGATAAAATTAGAGATTTCAGTCAGAGATTAATAAAATTTCTTCAAGTCAGATCAAAAATAATTGCCGTTATGAGGAATCAATCTCAAAAAGACCTACGACGTGGAATTATTCTACTTTACCGCCTGAACTACCAAGGCTAGCGATAAAAGTGGTCATAAACTTCATTATAGATTATAAGTAAGGAGATTTTAAGGCAAAAATATTGATTTAGTAGTTTAATGATACCATTTTTATTTCATTTTCTGCTAGAGTATCAAACTCAAGAAATATCTTTTACATACTTATTGAAATAAAGAAGCTGTCAACCCATATATGCAAATTGCTTTTCAAATTCATTTAAAGAAAACTGTGATAACAATTCTTATAAGTTGTGCCCCTACTCTAGAAGAGTTTTTTGACTTGAAACTATAAGTTTTCTATGTATGTATTATTTTCTACGAATGCGTTTTAGGCTTAATCTGTGATTTATTTATTGGTATTGTATTGTAAGTGTTATTGTTGTAGTATGCTACTTTATTGACGAAACCTATTGTCCATACAATATATCAGCTTAGGCTGAAGAAATAATACCACATTATAGCTGTTGTTTCCTTTATCCGTAGTTCTAATAAATGGAATTGGGGATGGTAAATAATTTTTTTACGTTTTCTGTGTTCGATGGTTTCCTTTATGGCTTATTGTTGATAGTTGATTTTTTTATACAGAGGTACACTTTACTCAGGAACTAATTTCTCGATTCCTGTTTTCCCAGGAGAAATAGGGAATTTAAATGTTCTATGCATGTGCAACTATGTAATACCAAGCTACAGTACTAGAATTATTGCTTTAAAAATATTAGTTGTTGAGAAAACTATTTTGAATGTAGAAAAATCTTAAAAAAATGAAAATGTAAATACCCCCGTCGCAGCAGAATTGCGTACTCAGCGAATTTCCAAATCAAAAATATGACAATAATAGTACAAGTATTGATCGATCAATACCTGTTGATAAATTAGAATATTTGCCTATTCTCCGTAACATTAACTTGGGAAAGAGTATGCAGATTTGCTGCTTTGAGGAACATTAAAATTAGGCATTTTTACCATGAACTATTTTTATTCTGATCATATACCAAGTTTTATCATTATCTGGACATAAATAAAGGAGTTTGCCTATTCTCCTTAAGATTAACAAGGGGAAGAGTGTGCAGGTTTGCTGCTGTGAGAAACACATGAACTATGATTTTTTTAGCAACAACATATGGATTTCAACCACATGAAGCTAAATACAAAGTTTCATCCAAAATTGTTGATTAGTAAGGGAAATATAAATTTTTTCTTATTCTCCATGAGATTAGCATTGGAGTCTCTAAATACAATGTACTGTGTTTAGATGTTTTAATATCTTGGTAACCGTTGATGGTAGAGAAAAACTTTAAGGAACTAAATTGTGTAGTTTTTTGAGCTGATTCTAGTGTTAAAAGATAAAAATTAAAAAAATTTGATAATTACATGAAAAAAACCCAAAAAACCCCAAATTTTAGGGTACAAACCCCCCTCCCCAAACTACCGGTTCCAATTGACCAATATGTCTAGATTACAAACTTGTCTGAGCAAATGTAGGAATATACGTTTCTACCAAATTTGGTTTCGATCGGACCATTATTACGAGATTTATAGTGTTCACACACACACACACACACATATATATATATATATATATATATATGTATATATATTTAGAACTCAAAAAATTTCCATCCAGTTTAAATTTGAGATAAATTGATACAAAATGATTCAACTCAATTGAAAATAACATTTCAAAATTACATGTATAAACCTTTATATTTATTATAAAATGTACCAAATCATATTTTCAATTTTTAATATTTACTGTCAAGATAATCACATGTAAAAATATTTAGTCACTGTTAATTATTATTGTTTATTGTTCTCTCATTTCTATTCTCTCAATTGCTTGAAAACGTTTATATATTAAACTAGCAGTAAGCCCGTCCTTTGTACGGGTTGTAGGATTCAGTTTAAAGAAGAAAGATTATCATACCAAAATGTAAATCTGAAATCCTAAACAAGCAGAAATATACAAATATACAGAAATACACAGAAATACAGAAATACATCACAGAAATACACAGAAAATAATTTAATCGAACGGTACTTTTGTGAACGAAATCCGTCCACGGATAACCGAGAAAGTGCACTTTTAAAGTTAGAATACAGGGCCCACGCGCCACCGCGGAGCGGCCGTGGCTAAGAAGCCGCGTGTTCGATTTGAAACTAAAATTCCAATCTTTTTTGTATCTTGTAAAAATTTTATAAAGTTAATGGTTTTTTGTTATTTTAATTTAAATATTTTAACCGCCGCCATTTTGAAAATATAAAAGAAAATTAAATGATACTTTGTAAATATTTTTCTCTTTAACCAATAAATATGTGTGCAAAGTTTGGTTTCTGTATGTTAAATATTTCTTGATACTGTAATATAGTTTTTTTTTGTAAAAAATACAAATTGGCGGCTAGCGGCTAAACGAAGGATTTTTCGACAAATGGTTATAGGTGATTTTTTGTTTATTTTGATGAGTACTATCACCCCTCGAAGTTTGTGCCCGACTTTAATGAACACCCTGTATAAGTATGAAGATTTTTTTCGTTCACTTATGGTGGATAAACGTTCTTTTGCTTTCCTACTTGTGCTGAGGGGGTCCAAGAAATTATTAGAATTGGAAATAAAGAATTTATTTTTTATTATCATTTTGGTCCTGTGAACTTTTACCATAAATATAAAATTTAATCGTGTTATAAATAATTACGTCGCCGCAGACGTTTCGCCATCTAACAGATTTCATTTTCCGCCCAATCATATCAATATGTCAAACCATATGTTTTCGTACCGAGGAGTCCAAAAATTTCGACCCACGGAAAACTTTCAGTCTGTAGCAGAGTCTGTGCTAGACGTTCTTCTGATTTACAGATTTATCTCCCTCCCGATGATTTAACTTGACATTTAACTTAATTTTGTATTTATTATCTCAATAAGTTTGTTTTTGCCAATTTAAAATAACGCTTATCTTTCATCTCAAGTTTTTTTAATATTACTTCACTCTTACACTTACTACAAATTCTTAATCCGACTGCTCTCCACAATGAGCAGTGGTGGTAGCTTCACCGCGATACGTAACATGTAATTTAACTATTATCTTTCATTTGATAATAATTTTTTTGCAGGCCCGGACGACCCGTACGGTTCGTATAGAGCGAACGTACTGGCACCTATGCCCAACAATAAATGGAAGTTGGAGGCATTGAAGCCCAGAAACGGGAACTTCACGTTTATTTGGGCGGGCACGATTTGTAGTCCTTGGGGCCACACTGCGTTATGCAGATGTGAGTGCCAGAGCCGTTCGAATGGTGTCAACGGACATTTCGTTAAATGTCACTACAGCGGACGGATCCTTAGAGGACACGGGAATCCGCCCCCCGCTGTGTTGTCCGATGTGCACGGCTGTAATAGGCCAGTTAATAAGGCGACTGTAGGTCACCTAACACCTACGACTGTAGGTGTATTATGCATAGCTTCTTATATTAAACATTTTTGATATATCATTAAACCTTTTAAGTGTTTTCACCTTTCATATTAACTTTTTTACAGCTATGGGTATTTCCGAGATGAATTATTTGAAATGCCTCTTTTACCATTAGAATTAACTAAAGAATACCCAATTTAGCTTATTACACAGCATAAAAACAAGGCTGTGAGATTACAAAAATTTGTGTTAGTAATCTTCAGAAAATTTTCTTGAATCAATAACTTTAGCTTGTTATTGCGATAAGTTGTATTTTTACAGGCAAGAAAAACTGAATTGATCTAAATAAACAATCAAATTCTCTCTGCTTTGGAGCATACATTTATTTTCGTTTACTATTTCCTAGAATTTTTCTTTTTTAACATTCATCCATGGGCAATTTGATTTCTGTGTAATATATTAAAACAGTATAAAGTAGCGTAATTTATTAGATCAATCAAGCCATTTACACGGATTTCAGGCAGTGAATGCCTTCAAAGCGCATGATACTGCGCTATATTGACAGGCGACCGACAAGCTCTTGGTGAGAACTCACTTCTAGAGCGGACGGTACTCAGCCCCTTACTCGGTTTTGTGAAACCTCGGCGTAGTGAATTTCTGATATGCATAGGATTTTTAGCCTTACTCAGCGTAGTGAAAACTCGGTTTTGTGAAACCCACCCAGTATGGTGGCGTCATCCTGTAATCCAGCTTCTTGGAAGTCAAGAATTGTGGATAGTTGTGAGAGATGGTCGGTGGGTGTAGTGTTCTCTTGTGTGGATTAACGTCCACACTATTGAATACTATGTTGATTCGCATAGATCATCCTCATAATTAGACCAGTTCGTAATTTAGTCAGTTGTTCAGATTCCACACTGTAGGTCCCTTAGTTGCCATCGGCTGTTGGGCTATTAATTAACAATCCTGCCTAAGGAACATGTCAATTGACATTTGTCAGTAACAAGACTGTAAGATCGCGCCACAATCATCTTACATTCAATCCTCATTCATACTTGGCTTAAAATACCTACCTTGTGGTATGGTCGATATTTCAATAATCTAAAAGCCTTTGACATGGTATCACAGTATCCTTTGCAAGAAGCTTGAATACTATAGAGTTGTAAACAAAGAATTGATGTTTTTTGAAACTTATTTTGACAACAGAAAACAAATGATTTGATAATTTGAACTCACACTTTCTAAATGTAACAGCAGGTGTACCATAAGGCTCGGTCCTTGGACCTTTTATGTTTTTGGTTTTTGTGAATGATTTTAGCCTTAATGTCTCTGTTCTGTATGCAGATTACACCACTTTCATTCACTCTGATCCTGTTTTGTCTAATGTCCAATCTCAACTTAGTGTAGCCTTCGAGGAAGCAAAATTATGGTTTTTATCTAATAATTATAAATATGAATAAAACAAAGAATTTTTTTCTGTAAGAAACCACCTTGATTTAAGATGAATTTGTTAAACCAGCCAAATTACTGGGTGTATATTTAGATAGCAAGCTTTATTGGGAACATGTTAACCAAGTTTATATTAAGTTAAGTTAGCTAGGGCAACTTGTCTTTTAAGGAAATTGAAAACACGTGTCAGTTTAGAAGTCAATCATGATTTATTTTGGTTTATTCCATTCCCATATAATACACATTAGATTATAGGGTAATTCTTCCACAGCAATAAAAGTATTCATCTGGCAAAAGAAAGCAATTAGGGTGAATTATGGCCTATCTTCAAGAGAATCATGCAGACTTGTTTTCCCTAGGATGAACATAATGCCATTTCCATGTCTCTATATCTACCATAACCTCGTTTTTGTTAAAAAGCGCATTGATTCTTTTAAAGGGGGTTCCTCTGTTCATAGGCACAACACAACATAAGATAATTTAATTAGACCTAGCATTAGATTAAATAAATTTAAGAGTCAAAGTTACCATCAAATATTACTGTTTAATAAACTATCAACCATTGTAAAATTATTACTGTTCAAGACTTGTTGTTTAGTTTTTTTGAGTAAGTGGCTTAAAGCCAAAGCTTTCTATTCAACAGAAGAATATCTCAACTGCATGGACATGAAAGACATTCTGAATATGTAATATCATATACATTCCAAATATTTGTAACTGTCAAAAGCCTATTGTATCCTCTGATATTTAACGGCCAGTAAAGATCTTGTATTCTTGTAAAAAAATAAATTCAGTAGATTCACACAAAATTTTGCAAATACCACATTAAGGTTTTTATTATAGTTCACGAATATTTTTGGGATTATATCGCTCATAAGGCCTTGAATTTTGGGTCTCACCAACATATTTTTTAAATTTTGTGAACTTTTAAATAAATAAATAAATATATATATATATAAATTTTAAGGACTATTATTTTTGGTCTTTTTAGGCACCTCATAATGAAAAAGTAACAAGTTCCCTGGCTTAGGTCTTGCCATGAGACTTTCAGTAATAGATTTTTCACAATGGGAAGTTTGCTAAAAAGCAATTCAAAGGACTCCGTTATATTTTGAAATAAATAAACTATTTCGGATAGAAGATACTTAAGTTCATTTTCACATTAGTTTAGTTTTTAGTGATCATATAAACTAGTTTTTAATAAAGTTATTTAAGGTTTCAAACTTGTTGCATGTGAATTATATTTTGCTGTGTACAACTATACACGTAAGTAGTCAAAGCTCTTGTTCAAAAAATAAGGAATATATGTTCGCAATTTATTAAATGATGTTCAAATAGTAAGACCTGGGCCACTGATGTACAATTACCGAAAATATAGTCAATGCGGAATAATAACTAACCTCTTTACGATACACCGTGTTAAAATAATCTATATAAGCAAACCAACCTTTGTCGTGTACTTGACGTATTATGGTTTTTTATCTTTCAACAAAGAAAAATGTTTGTGGAAAATTAGAAGGGCAAATAACCTGAATATCTTGTTCAAAAAATAAGGAATATATGTTCGCAATTTATTAAATGATGTTCAAATAGTAAGACCTGGGCCACTGATGTATAATTACCGAAAACATAGTACGATTCACCGTGTTAAAATAATCTATGTAAGCAAACCAACCTTTGTCGTGTACTTGACGTATTATGGTTTTTTATCTTTCAACAAAGAAAAATGTTTATGGAAAATTAGAAGGTCAAATAACCTGAATATCTTGTTCAAAAAATAAGGAATATATGTTCGCAATTTATTAAATGATGTTCAAATAGCAAGACCTGGGCCACTGATGTATAGTTACCGAAAACATAGTACGATACACCGTGTTAAAATAATCTATATAAGCAAACCAACCTTTGTCGTGTACTTGACGTATTATGGTTTTTTATCGTTCAACAAAGAAAAATGTTTATGGAAAATTAGAAGGGCAAATAACAATAATAAGGGCTGAATAAATATTCAGTGAGGAAGTTAATATTTAATTCTTTGTACCGTACCAAATTTGTCCTGAAAATTAAGCTGTACCGTACCATTGAAAGATAGTCAATCCATTTTTGGTTGTCTTACCTGGCGCTTCTGTAGGTGCTAGCCTGAAAATCCAATAAAGGTTAACTATATCTGATTTTTCTTCAACAGAAAGGTCTTCATATGGGTTCTTAAATGGTTTCATAGTCACTTTCTAACATTTTTTAATCCCACTTTAAAATCTTATCAAACTCTCATTTAACTTAAATCACTCATTTTTAGAATTTATAGAAAAAATTTCCTTTGCTGTATTGCACTAAAATTTAAGTTTATTTATTACCTTGTTCATGCTACTTAAGCAAACTATTGCCCTGGATCTAATGATTGATCTGCTGCCAGAACTACCTTACTTCTGGGGTAATCAGCTTCCCCCTTAACCTTCTGGGAGAAATTTTTTTTTTTATGTGTTTTATCTAATACCATAATACGAGCAAGGTTTGTATATATATATATATATATATTTGCACATGGATCTCGAAAACAGCTCTAAGGAATTTCTTTAAATTTTGTAGATAACTAATTTCCGAGTACAAAATAAGTTCTAGATAGGTCTAATATCCAGAAAAATTCAGATTTTCTTGTAATGTTAAGTTTAAAATCTAAAAAATTAACATTACACTTATGGAGAATCAAATGTAACCAATACAAATCAAAACATCTGTTTATAATTTTTTGACAGTTTGTTGTTGATTGAAGATGGTGATGCACAATATGTGAAAAGAGGTTTTGCATAAATATTTATTTTATGTATTTTTTGTATTATAAATTATAAATTATCAAATTAGTAAACAATTTGTAAAAACTAAAGGGTAAAATAACTGTGCGAAATAAAAGCAGAGAAAAGTATTTCCAAAATCTTTCGTGTTTTGACAGAAAACGTATTCATTATATTGCTTGAATTCACTGTAACAAACCAATTATCTGGTGTGAATTAAATTTCTCTTATGCTTTTCAATCCTCATTCTGTTTCTAACAAAATCAGTTGATCACAGGCTAATAACAACACTATATAACTAATTAAACAGTAAATGATCGGCTAAAACAATTAAGGTTGGCTAAAAGACCTTAAACGGCACCTTAGGTTTGACAGACGCCACAGCTCAGTGGTAGCGCGTTGGCTTCGATAAACGGAGGTTGCGAGTTCGATCCCGGTCCGAAGATCATACTTTTTGTTCAGTGTTTATGCTATATAATTATGGTGTATTAAATTGGTTTTATTTAAACCTCATAAATGCTTTTATTGAGTAATAAATGTTTTTTTAATTTTGCTAGTTAACCTGTAAAATACATGTCTTATTCTATCCGAGCAAAGCTCGGTCACCAGGTACCCAATATAAAACGTTGATTCTTTTGCACCATATTTTGCTGATTGTCAATTCTCTAACAGATGTAAATTAGTACCATGAAAACTTGTAAGAGCTAGGGATCCAAAGTAGTATATAGGCATTTGACTAATTAACTAGACTTTTTTTGTAAATATTGTTTAATTTTATTTAACAAACCAAAGAATATTCACAGGTTGCCAGCTCCCAGGCACACTTTCAATATAAACCCGATATCCTTAACAAACTCAAATCCTACTTCAAAACTTCAACGTGTTAGTCCAGAAAAGCTTAATATTTCTCATTGCAAAAAAGCACACCTCGATTATTCCCAAGTACTCAAAAAAATCAAAAGTAATGTGTAACAAGTAGAAACAGTACAAAATACCAGCACACACGAGTCACTGTCTTATTGAAAACTCTTAGGGTTCAAAAGCTAACTAATATTACCACTACTTTGAATGATAAGTATTACTCAACTTTTAAAAATAAATGCAAAACCTTGAAAAAAATACTGTTAAAATCTATTTACATAATATTGGTGTGCCTATGTGGAGAAAGATACAAAAAAGAAACAGTAACGATTGCAATAATTATTTATGGTTGTTGGTTTAAATGGCAGCCTTGTTGTCTTTGATTCGACCTCCATCACCTTCGGACACAAACCTCTTACGGCCTCTGAAACAGCAACATTGATACATCAGACACATCATCATAATACATCATCGGCGACATCAGACAACACATCAGACATCAGATGTGGCGACAAAAGTTGGGGATTAAGTGATCCCGAAGAAAATTTCTCCCCACAGGCTTCACCCTTGATAAGGGTAGAAGGTGATACAATAAACTATAGTTGGACCAGTGGATTTCAGAGGTGTCGAGGTATTGAATTGGCAAGTTATAGAGTATTTTTCTTTCAAGAAAGTCAATTCCGGTTTCATCTTCATTATAAAAATTTACCAACATTTAGGTTTAACTTTCATGTTGACAGTCGCAGGTAAAATTAAAAATGATTTTTTTTCTGTTTTATTGGGCACTCACCTATTTTTATTTTTTTGGCTGGATCTCGACAGTAACACGCAACATACACAATACACACAAAAAATCGATTCAGTCATTATAGTCCGACATTTCACGGGACCAGCAATATCTTCAGGGTTTAAAAAACTTTGTTTTCCCGCACATGGGCAGAACGCCTAACAATGACCATGACCACGACTTCTGATGAGATAAACAGAGATAAAACGGATAATATAGAATATACCTTCATAGCAAACATGACTTTAAAAATAAAATCATTTTTTATTTTAATGTTCATCTTGTACAGTCTATCCAAAAATTAAAATTTTATTGAATGCTTATTACACATTCAGATCGAAGTTGGATTTCCACAGATCTCTGGTTAATGCTTTATTTTTTATTTCTCACCTTTTTGAAATCTTATGACCATGATTTTACAAACAATATCAATCAATTATTGGCACAATATCAAAATATCAAATAAAACGACTCGTACGCCCCCACCAACATCAGGGTGCAAAGAAAATAAACGGTACCAGTGAACTGACACATACTTTCTCCCTTAAGTAAATTAAAAAAAGACAATCTGTAATAAAACTATCATGTTCTACAAAGTTAATCTAAATATAATTTAATAATTTATTGTTTCAAAAATAATCATCCAATTTCTAAAAATAAAAACACGAGAGACAAAGTTAAATTAATTGTTCAAATTGTATGGGGGGGGACAACCCCCCCCCCCCGTAACACCAAGCTTTTTTGAGCTGGTTTTGTTCGGTGATTTGACCTTACGCTTCAAACCAAGTTTCATGGAAAACGGTTGGAAAGTAAGGAAGAAATTGATTTTTTTATATTCTCCATAAGAATAACATTGGGCGCTTTCAGACAACGTACTGCGTTTATCGTGGACAGTAAATTTAACTTTTCTCTGGAACCGTTAGTCGTAGACAAATAATTCAAATTACTAATTTGTTTAGTTTTTTAAGCTGGTTTTAATGGTGCCAGTCAAGTTATACTTTACTTTTATTGTTTTCGCTGAAAATTTAAAAATTTGATTTTTTAGATATTTAAAAGCCCATAACTTTTGAACCGTCATTTTTGGCTCAGCTTCACCTAACCCTAGTGATTATTCGGGTCAAAAGATCGATGGAAAGTCACGGACTGGAGCTGCCTATTGCTGAGACCGAGATCTTCATGCTCATGACAAAGGATTCCCACAGTATTTCCAGTGCCAGTAGGAAACATTGAGGTTCGTAAAAAGGCTGTGGCAAAATTTCTGGAAGTTATGCTCGATTGCCGCCTGACCTGGTGGGAGCACACTCAGATTGTCTTTGACACAGTGGCGAGAACTGCCCGGTCACTCAGCAGGTTGATGGGAAAAGGCGGAGGTCCGAGATCCAGTAAAAGACGACTTCACAAGTCCACTGTTAATGCCATTCTTCTGTATGGTACAGAAGTTTCGCTGGGTCCAATGAAAGTCAAGAAGCATAGCAAGAGTATTCTCTCGGTTCAGCACAGAGCTGCAACACAGGATTGCCTGTGCATATCACACTATGCACATTATGCATTATTGTGCTCTGTTGCAGTGCTACTGGATGTCAGCCAGGCGTTCGACAAGGTCTGGGGTCTTCTCCTCAAACTCAGCGAGTCCCCGCTCCCGGCAGCAGCAGTTTATTTCCTCAAGTCTTCTGGAATTCTTCAAGCATATCTCGAATTAGAGATATCTAATTCCAGATATGCGTCAAGGGGGCGCTATCTACGACACTTCTGGTGGAGGCCGGGGTACCCCAGGGCAGTGTCCTGGGTCCGGTCCTCTCCCTTGTTTACACTAATGACATGCCGACTGTTCCAGGAGTAACATTGTCGCTTTACGCTGATGACACACTGCTGCACTACAGAAGCTGTCATCCCATCCACGCCGTGAGGATGATGTAGACACAGATGGATGCCCTGTCACAATGGCCCCGCAAGTGGCATTTCAAAGTCAACGTGTATAAAAGTAATGCCAATTGTTTCAGGAAGAGGCGAAAAATGCCTAAAGCAGTTCCACCCGAGATCAAGCTAGACGGAGTGGGAATACCGTGGAAGACGTCCGTGAAGTACTTGGGTGTCACTATGGACTCACGCCTATGTTTTAAACAGCATGTTGACAGGAAAGTCGCTGAAGCAATGGCAATCCGATGATGATGATTGTTCCACTGCAGAGGCAAACTGCCTCAGCGCATGAAGGCATGAAGTCATCCGATAAGGGTTCTGGCTTGGTTTCCTGCAGCCCATAGTGGGTGGGAGTCCCACATTGTTCCCATATGGGTTTGTGCATTAGCATTTCCCCAATATAAAAAAATACCATTACAAAAGCATAATTTATTGCTCTTTGTATTTGGAAATCTAAATTGCAAATAAGCATCTTCAGGAACGATTTCTGTTTTCATATTATATGCTGATCAGATTAGGCATGGTTGAAATTAAATTTCCATGACTCCTCTCCCACCGATTACCCAGGATAATTAATTGAGGTTCTACTGTAATTAATGGTTTTTGCCTCAACCAGAAATTAACTGATTATATGTATAATTTAAAAAGTCTGGCTCACAGAGCCTTAGATATTTTACCTAGTCGGCATCTTCTTCAGCATTTCCTCAGAGATGAAGCCTGCAGCATGACATTGCTCGACAAAACGCTCCAGCACAGTTCCAGCAAGTGGTACATCCAATATGATATCAGGCATGTCGTCATACACTCTCTGGAATCCCTGCACACATCATAAGTTTCATCAAGATAAAATCACTTGTTTTGCAATTACATTAAAGCAAAATTTCAGTAGAAAGACTGAAGTTTCTTATATTACATTGCACTAGACTTGCTTTTATATCCTCAAAAGAGAGAGAAATATATATATTATGAATTTATTTATATTATACAAATAACATGTTATATAGGTTTATGTATATGTGTATATACATATATGTATTTATGTATTTTTTATTGTTTTTATTTTATATAGAGAGATCATAATAGAGGTTCATAAACTTTTTGGATTGTAACACAATGCAAAATATATTTAATTTGCTTCGTCTTGCCAGGTGCATACCCTTTCCATCATGTCTGGAGTGATGATAACTGCTGCAAAGAGGGACTTGAGCAGTCTGCACATGGCTTCCTCCACGGTGCTGTTGAGGGCCTCCAGGGTCATCACAACGGCCTACAATCATATAATACTCACTTGACGTAAACAACAAACTGTTTTGACTGGTAATTTCAGGATATTTGTTTCTTATTCTTATATTTTGGATTTTATTCATAATACAGGGCATTTCAAAATGAATAGCGGGGTTTTAACATGTTGTAATATTTATTACATCAAACTTACAACTACAAGTAATATATGAAATGAAAGAGAAACTCAAAGAGTTTTACATGATAACCTACAAGTGTTCAATGTGAACACCATTCGTCACTCGGCACACGTCAAGACGGTATGCGAGTGTTCTTCCCAAAATTTTGATGAGTGTCTAATTAGTAATTACTGCAACAGCTGTTTCAATCCTGTTCCTTAATTCGGGAAGGAAGTCCGGTAGACAAGATCCTTAGTAAACCCCCAAAGATAAAAATCACACGGAGCTTTAAGTTGGATGAAATAAATAACACGTTAAAACCCCGCTATTCACTTTGAAATGCCCTGTATATGGTATTGTGGCTGTGCCTAACAACTGTCATAAAGTTCATTTATATTTATAAATCCTATGTTTTTACGACGCCCAATTCATCACAACAGGTATCAAACAAGAACAAACTAAGAGTTAGGTAACCTTGATAATGATTTGGCCGAATTAATTACTGATTTTATTAAGAAATCTCTAAGCCAAACACCCTTCCAAGATTTTTATAAGTGTCCAGAGTTTAAAGAAACTGAGATTAGAAAATTCGCAAAACTAATTGACGAACTGGAACGATTAATCGATATGTCTGGTTTACGAACTCGTCCGAGCAAATGTAGGAATACACGTCTCTACCAAATTTGGTCTCAATCGGACCATTTTTGCAAGAGTTATCGTGTTCACAGACACACACACACACATATACATATTTAAATAACAACGATATATAATATAAATACCCCCGTCACAGCAGACCTGCGTACTCAGCGAATTTCCAAATCAATAATATAATAATAATAATATATGACAAGTTTTATCAAAATCTGTCCATAAACATGAGAATTATTTGCCTATTCTCCATAAGATTAACATGGGAAAGAGTGTGCAGGTTAGGTGCTGTGAGGAACACTGAAAGTAGTCATTTCTACCATAATTTTTATCTAAAAAAATTCATACCAACTTTCATCAACATCTGTCCATAAATAAAGGAGTTTGCCTATTCCCCATATGATTAATTTGGGAAAAGAGTATGCAGGTTTGCTGCCATGATAAACACATAAACTATGATTTTTAAGCATATATGGATAGATCCAACCACATGAAGCTAAATATCAAGTTTTATCCAAAAATATTGATTAATATGGGAAATATTAATTTTTCCCTATCTCTATATATAAAATTGAATGTATGTCTGTCTGTCTGTATGTATGTATGTATGTATGTCCTTTATGCGTTGCCAAACTACTCATCCGATCGCCATGAAATTTTAGGAAGTTGGTCTATATGTGTCCGGGAAGGTTTTAGTGAAAAAATATTTTCGAAAACCCCATAAGTTTCCATTTTATGGCGTTTTAAATTTCTATTGTAACCTTATGGAGAGTAAGTTTGTTTACAAATTGTCTACAATGAAAACATTTGATTTCTTAGCTACAGCTGATTGGTTTACTTTCCATTAGCAATACCGTATGCTTTACTATCCAATGCCATCTGAATCATTCATTAATGTTAAACTATGAAGTAAATGTGTACTGTAAAAAATGAACAGCTTTATTCACCACATTAATAGTTTCGGTTTTGGGGGATTATGTATTTATATTTTTTCTGTCTGATTAAATTCATGTTTTTATATAATAATTACAATGTTTATATTATTACTTTTATTATAATAATCAGCTGTTGTATATCTTTCCTATAAAAGCCGTATTACAGTTAGGTTTCGTTTGGGTTTGGATTGGATTCGAAAATTGTGAATTAATCCACTCAGATTTATTTGTTTTATGGGGATGTTATTAATATGTTTTATCGTTTTGTTATTGTTATTCACTATACCGCGACCCAGAATAAATAACCTTTTATAATGAAGCCATATTGCTATTCGACTTCAAACATGGCCAATCTTAAAGTTAACATGTATTTACTGTCAGGCGTTACGAAGTTCGCCGGGTCAGCTAGTCCTCCATAAAATTAACATTGGAGCCCCACAATATTACGTACTGTGTTTAGATTTTTTCATTTTTCGGTAACCGTTGGAGATAGAGAAAAACTTTAAGGAACTTAATTGTGTAGTTTTTTAAGCTGATTCCAATGGTGAAATATAAAATTAGAAATATTTAAAACTTACATGTGAAAAACCCATTTTGGGGTAAAAAACCCCCCAAACTACCCGTTCCCATTGACCGATATGTCTGGTTTACGAACTCGTCTGAGCATTTGTAGGAATACACGTCCCTACCAAATTTGGTCTCGATCGGACCATTTTTACGAGAGTTATTGTGCTAACAGACACATATATATACATATATATAAATTTTAACAACTATTGTTTTTGGACTCTGGGCACCTAAAGAAGAAAAAATAACATGGTCCCGGGCCTAAGTCTTACCATGAGACCTACGGTAATAGCTTCTTCCCTATGGGAAATTCGCTAACAGAACAAACAAAATGTTATTAAACCACCAAATCTATGGCTGGCAATTTTGGCTTATCTCAGATCAAGACGCTCCACACTCAAAGGGTTATATGTGAGGTTTGCATAGCAAATTAAATATATCATGTGCAAATATATTTAAGTCACACATAATTTAGAGCATGCAAAAGCCACATTTTTCTCTGTTTACACGCCTAGGTTTTGAAAATCATACCATTGGAAGAAAATAAACTCTTACGCTAATATTCTTTAAAAAAAAATATTTGGAATATTAAATAAATAGTTGATTCCATTTGAACCAAAAAAATCACTATTCTTCCACCCCCTAGTAATAAGTAAAAAGATTACTAAACAACATTATTTATTATTCAACATTACTTTCTGCAGGTAAGGTATTAGTGGTATCAGAGTAAAATTGCAAGATATTTTAATATTACTCTATTATGGATTTTTTAACTACATTCAAGCCTCCTTTTTCTGCACTACCAAATATCTGAATAAGGAACATATTCAGCGAATAAGAGGTCAACTGACACAGTACTAACAAAAACTTAATTTAAACAACAGAATTAGAATCAGTGACATCATTGACAAAGATTTCAAAGCCATTACAACACCACTGAGTCACTGATTCACCAAGGACAAAGACCACACACCTCATAGACGAGTTCATGGTGGAAATGTGGCACTTCAAGTTCAACCAGGCACCGAGTAGCTTCCTGTATATCGCCTGAGGACAGGTACTCCTGGAGCAGCAGGTTCATCTGACGTACGAGATACTTGACAGGTCGCAAGCCACCGCCTACACCCCACACATTGTCTAGCCGCACCAGGCCGTGCTTCATGGACAACAGTGTCTCCGACCTGTGCAGCGCTGCCCTGCAAAAATATGGGAACGGTCAAATCCCAGTGGCCAAACTGTTTCAATTATTTAATGTTTTTAAGCATAATTATTTTAACTTACATTACAGAGAGTAAAATGACATTGTTTTAGTACTTTTATATATTTTAGTATTTTTTTGTTCTTGTTTAACAGGCTGAAAGTATGCTGAAAGTGAAAGTATGTCTTTATAGTCTTCTTGGAACTTGAGAAAGCTCGGGATGTTTAACCAATATATAAAAATATTCCTCTAGTGCGAATTTTTGTTAGATACCATCTAAAATCTATCCTGCTTACAGGTAGAATAATGTTTGCTTGTCCCTGTTACTGTAATAAAAAAATTGATCGATCTCAAAACCCACTAGAAAAAGACACATCACAACAAATCAGCAGTTGAACATTGGTGAGTAAAGAAGCAGTTTCAGCTCAAAAAATTTGCTTTTCATTATCTCTATTATATCATTTGAATTATAACTTTCTGTGTAATTTAGTATAATTAATAATACAGTGGAACTTGGTTATAACGTCATTGAAGGGACCACACAATTAATGACGCTATATCAGAGTGTCGCTATAACAGAGGTTACATAATTTTAATTTAAAACCGAGGAAAAATAGGGAAACACATTTTTTACATGAAATTAAGACATTTAATGAAGGTAATTTGAAATACACCGTAAGTTTATGTTTATAACTGACTAAACTACTCTACTATATAAAAAATCGAATTTGAAAATATTGCAATGAAGTTCGGCTTGGTGAATTCAACTGTTTGTTCGATTTTAAAAAACAAGCCCGAACACACGTCTGCTATCTTACGTCCCTCCTCACACGCTCTTATAACTCACACCTTTTCTTCAGCAAAACCTTTCTCTTAACACTTGCCATTATTTTTCAATACTGTATTCGTAAATTAAAATAACGAAAAACAAACTGTAAAAGACATACACTGAACTAACGATATCTGCACGAACTGTAGGTACGTACGAACGGCATCACAGTGCTTTGACGCGACGTGAGTGAGTCACTGACACTGACCTTGATGACTGGCGACAGCGGATATAGGGTAGGGGAGGGGGTTGGGGTGGTTAGCGGTAAGACAGCAATAAAATGTCGTTTCTAAAAATAGAATGTAGCTAAACAATAGCCGCAGCCCTCACGTTGCACCACCGACCGAACTTTCTCTATTTAGCTATATGTTGCCTTCATCTCGGCCCGATTTTCTTGACGTTATATACGAGGTTTTAGAATTTACTGACGATATATCCGAGGTTTTTTCCTATATAAATACATATAGTTTGGCGGGACCTAAAAATAAATGACGTTATATCCGAGTTGACGTTATGGCCGAGGCCGTAATATCTGAGTTGCACTGTAGTATAATTTAGTGTTTCACCATTTCGTAAGCTATTAGCGAATTTCCCATAGGGAAGAAGCTATTACCGTAGGTCTCATGGCGAGACTTAAGCCCGGGACCATGTTATTTTTTCTTCTTTAGGTGCCCAGAGTCCAAAAACAATAGTCGTTAAAATTTTTATATATATATATATATATATATATGTATATATATATGTGTCTGTTAACACGATAACTCTCGTAAAAATGGTCCGATCGAGACCAAATTTGGTAGAGACGTGTATTCCTACAAATGCTCGAACGAGTTCGTAAACCAGACATATCGGCCAATGGGAACGGATAGTTTGGGGGTGTTTTGTACCCCAAAGTCAGTTTTTTTGCGCTTTTCACATGTAATTTTTAAAAATTTCAAATTTTATATTTCACCAATGGAATCAGCTTAAAAAACTACACAATTAAGTTTCTGAAAGTTTTTCTCTATCTCCAACGGTTACCGAGATATTATAAAATCTAAACACAGTACGTTGTATTGTGGGGCTCCAATGTTAATCTTATGGAGGATAGGGAAAAATTAATATTTCCCATATTAATCAATATTTTTGGATAAAACTTGATATTTAGCTTCATGTGGTTGAGATCTATTCATTTATGCTTAAAAATCATAGTTTATGTGTTTATCATGGCAGCAAACCTGCATACTCTTTTCCCATAATAATCATATAGGGAATAGGCAAACTCCTTTATTTATGGACAGATGTTGATGAAAGTTGGTATAAATATTAAGATAAAAATTATTCATGGTAGAAATGACTACTTTCAGTGTTCCTCACAGCAGCTAACCTGCACACTCTTTCCCATGTTAATCTTATGGAGAATAGGCAAATAATTCTCATGTTTATGGACAGATTTTTATAAAACTTGTCATATTATTTTTATTATTGTTATATTGTTGATTTTGAAATTCGCTGAGTACGCAGGTCTGCTGCGACGGGGGTATCTTTTTTAATATTTTAGCGAATTTCCCATAGGGAAGAAGCTATTACCGTAGGTCTCATGGTGAGACTTAAGCCCGGGACCATGTTATTTTTTCTTCTTTAGGTGCCCAGAGTCCAAAAACAATAGTCGTTAAAATTTTTATATATATATATATATATGTATATATATATATATATATATATATATATATATGTGTCTGTTAGCACGATAACTCTCGTAAAAATGGTCCGATCGAGATCAAATTTGGTAGAGACGTGTATTCCTACAAGTGCTCGGACGAGTTCGTAAACCAGACATATCGGTCAATAGGAACGGGTAGTTTGGGGGGGTTTTGTACCCCAAAATGGGGTTTTTTCAGTTTTTCACATGTAGTTTTAAAAAATTTCTAATTTTATATTTCATCATTGGAATCAGCTTAAAAAACTACACAATTAAGTTCCTTAAAAGTTTTTTTCTATCTCTAACGGTTACTGAGATATTAAAAAATCTA
Source organism: Nephotettix cincticeps (assembly GCA_023375725.1). Taxonomy (NCBI): domain Eukaryota; kingdom Metazoa; phylum Arthropoda; class Insecta; order Hemiptera; family Cicadellidae; genus Nephotettix; species Nephotettix cincticeps. The sequence continues at coordinate 51,073,531 of CM041791.1, forward strand.
AACACAGTACGTTGTATTGTGGGGCTCCAATGTTAATCTTATGGAGGATAGGGAAAATTAATATCTCCCATATTAATCAATATTTTTTATGTAACTTGATATTTAGCTTCATGTGGTTGAGATCTATCATTTTATGCTTAAAAATCATAGTTTATGTGTTTATCATGGCAGCAAACCTGCATACTCTTTTCCTATATTAATCAAATAGGGAATAGGCAAACTGATTTATTTATGGACAGATGTTGATGAAATTTAGAATAATTGGTTAAAATAAAAATTATTTATGGTAGAAATTACTACTTTCAGTGTTCCTCACAGCAGCTAACCTGCACACTCTTTCCTATGTTAATCCTATGTAGAATAGGCAAATAATTCTCATGTTTACGGACAGATTTTTATAAAACTTGTCATATTTTATTATTATTATTATATTATTGATTTGGAAATTCGCTGAGTACGCAGGTCTGCTGCGACGTGGGTATTTCTTTACCTATGACTCAAAATCCGTTAATTTCCCATGACATAAGAGTAGAGGTCTGCGGGTAGTGATTTTTACTGTCGGGTCGGGTGGTGGGTTACCACAAATTTTCGGGTCGGATCGGGTATGCAAGTAAAAAAAAATTGGTTCGGGTTCGGGTATGCAAGTAAAAAAAAATTTGGGTCGAGTTCGGGTATTACAAGTTAATATCCGGGTCGGGTTCGGTTATTGTAAGCCTAAAATTCAGGTTGGCTTTGGCTTTTATTAGTAAGCAAAATATTAATTTAAATAAATTTTGATTGACCTACTTAGCATTGTTGATGCAAGTCAAAAACCTATTATTGCATTTACCAACTTTTTAGCGAATTTCCCATAGGGAAGAAGCTATTACCGTAGGTCTCATGGTAAGACTTAAGCCCCGGACCATGTTATTTTTCGTCTTTAGGTGCCCAGAGTCCAAAAACAATAGTCGTTAAAATTTATATATATATATGTGTCTGTTAGCACGATAACTCTTGTGAAAATGGTCCGATCGAGACCATATTTGGTAGAGACGTGTATTCCTAGAAATGCTCGGACGGGTTCGTAAACCAGACATATCGGTCAATGGGAACGGGTAGTTTGGGGGGCTTTGTACCCCAAAATGGGGTTTTTTGCGTTTTTCACATGTAATTTTTTAAAATTTATAATTTTATATTTCCCCATTGGAATCAGCTTAAAAAACTACAGAATTTAGTTCCTTAAAGTGTTTTTCTATCTCCAACGGTTACCGAGATATTAAAAAATCTAAACACAGCACGTTGTATTGTGGGGCTCCAATGTTAATCTTATGGAGGATAGGAAAAAATTAATATTTCCCATATTAACCAATATTTTTAGATAAAACTTGATATTTAGCTTCATGTGGTTAAGATAAAAATTATTCATGGTAGAAATGACTTCTTTCAGTGTTCCTCACAGCAGCTAACCTGCACACTCTTTCCTATGTTAATCTTATAGAGAATAGGCAAATAATTCTCATGTTTATGGACATCTATAATATTATAAAGAAGAGGTGGTTTCTGTATGTTTGTTTGTGGGTTTGTTGTGGCAAGTAAATGCGAAAAATACTGAACCGACCGGTTTGAAATTTTACACAAAGGTAGATCTTAAACTCATGCAACACATAGGCATACTCATTTCCTTAAAATCCTCTTGGGCTACTCCCTGTGAACGTCCAAAGTTTCAATGTTTACATTTTTCGAGAATGAAAACATAAAATTACTTGAATGTCAACAGCTGTGAATACTAAAATTTGACAGTTCAAGAAGAAGAAGAAGAAGAAGAAGAAAGAGCTGCCGTGACCGTCCTAGGTTTCAATGTTTACATTTTCTAATGACAACATCCGTTTGCACTATATTTTGACAGTTCGGGAAGAAGAAGAAATAAAGTTGATTTTTCAGATAAACTGCCGGATCGAAATTAGTGAATTATTTGAAATAGCGGAATGGTAGATTTTAAGTTTTTTTCTGACGACTGTCTCTATTACATTAATCCTTATCCTCACCCAATATTTGACATATTATGTTACTTTGAAATGTTATAGACACTCCTGTTTTGTCATTTTGTAAACAATGAAGAATTAATTAACAATACCTTAAATGTATCAGTAGAGCCTACACCTTTCAGCCTTTTTAGCCCGTGCGAAGAACGGGTACTTTGGCTAGTATTTTTATAAAACTTTGTCATATATTAAATTATTGATTTGGAAATTCGCTGAGTACGCAGGTCTGCTGCGACGGGGGTATTTATTTCACATATACGCCCTAAAGTCATTAAAAACATTATAATTACGGTCCTCTGTTTGGTATATTAACCCCAACAGTTTTATACATTTAATTAACTATATCATTATAATTTATGTTGTAAATTATTAATAATGTGAAATAATTTTCTCAAGTCTATATGAAACTAAGGTTGAACAAACAAAATAAAAAACTATAATGTATTTTATTACAGAACAAAAATACAGAAAATGTATTAAATCAATACCGTAAGCCAAGGGTTCATTAGACTTATGTTATATATTGTTCTGTTTTATTATTTTTAATTCAACCAATCACAATCATTGTTCAAATTAAATCAAAGACTTTCATCAAATTTCAAAGGGACTAAAATAGTTATTTTAGTATAAAGTGGTCAATATTTTAATATTACAGTAGAACCCCTCAAATCTGAACACATTCTCAGGAAATCAAAAAAGAAATAGCTGGAAATTAAAAAAAAATTAATCACATAAACTTACTTTTCAAGGTTTAACAAAGTCAGGGTTTTTTCCTTAAAGTCTGTTATCTTTAACTGTTGAAATGAAGAAAATCTTCACACGTACGTAATTCCCACAAAGGTCACTGCCCTTATGAACTTATTGAGTCACACACAGCCTGTATAACGCCAATCACCGCATCTCCCGTCGCTTACCGTTCGAATACAGAGACGAAATAAGTGTGTAGTATGTATTTATTTCCCGGGAAGAACAGGCTTCAGTCCTATTAGTTCAGATTTGAGGGGTTTGACTAATGAGGAAATACAGAACATATTGTTAAAAAAATAAAACGGTTTATTTATTTCCTTTATTTCAGTTCTGTATTTGTCATATAACATCGGCAACAGAGCAAAAAGAACGAATCACCTGAAAGAATCACGAATTACAGTTTAAAAGGTTTTCATTGTTTGAAACACGACTAATACGAGCTTCATACTGGTACGATTATTTTGTTGCGTCAAAAGGAGGAATGGTTCCGTGATCGCGTAAGCTGCTATACGTGGATACGATAATAAGCTACGAATGCACAATAATTTTGAACCGGCAGGGAGATGGCTGGTTGCCTGATTTTCACGAAATACAGTGAGGTTGTGCAATCGAATGTATTAAGACAGTATACTTCGAAGTTTGACATCTCGATCAAGATCATCTGTCAACATTGTAATATTGTGTGAACGTGGTGTGAGTCAGAAGTTTTGGACGAAATGTTATTACTTGGCATCTCGGGCTAATTTCAATGTCATCTTGGGTATTTTGTACAACCCGATGTCTTTCGGGTAGTTGGTTCCCACCCGACCCGACATCTAATAGAAACCCGCCCAAATAAAACCCGAGACGTGACGAGCCTGCCCGACCACACGGGTTCACGCTATTACCCGAAATTACCCGCAGACCTCTACAGAAGAGTATAAAAATTACTTTTCAGGAACTTCCATTACCAATAAATACTTTGATGCAACCCCTTGGTAGGCACACAAAACTGGTACTGACAGAAATCGTCAACTTACTGGGCATGCTCCTCTTCGATTTTCTCCTTGAACTGTTGTATTATCTTGGGAGGCAAGCAGTCATCCGCTACTGCCCGGGCCAGGAAGTTTCCAAGCACTGTGGGAGCATCAGGAGTGTCCAACATCAGATCAGGTAGGTTTCTCAGCAGAGTGTCAAAAGCTGAAATGTAATAATGAACTTGATTACTTATCATTAGGGGTGTGCGATGTATCGAAATTTCGATTCGATTCTATTCGATTCCAAGTTATTAAAAATTTTAGCGAATCTTGGAAATCCTTTAGCGAACTTTGCTTTATTGATATAATATGCATAGATAAAATACCTTAACACAAATCTTTGGAACTTGAAATTTATCAAACTAAAAATTATCAAACTAATTATGAACTGTAAAATTTAGTGAATAGTCTAATAATATATTTTTTTGGCTTTAATTCCATGGTTTTTTTATTATCTTCTGTTATATAATTTCTGTTTTACAGGAAATCGTGTTGTATCGTATCGAATCGAATCGTATCGAAATTCTTTGAATTGCATCGTTGTATCGAATCGAAATTTTTTTGCTGCATCGCACACCCCTACACATCATTATTTATTTCTCGAATTTAAACCTCAACTGCCCATTGGTCTGAGCAGTGAATTTAAGATTGCAAGGTACCTGAGCAGTGAGAGTCACATAGGGCTAGCCAGAGGTGATTGATCATGATTTGACAGGAGTTGCACGGTACCGGTATCGATCCAGCAACCTTTGACTTACTGGGCCAACACTTAATCCCTGATCTACCATGTCAGATTTCTCATAACAATGTCTGAATGTCCAATATCTTGATATAATATAAAGATAATATGCGAAACATGCTAGGTTAATATTCCAAACAACTAACTTCCTACCACACTACTTCACCGACACCAATGTTTGGAACCTTACCTAAAGCAATTTCTCGTTGCTTAACAATTCGCCCGTAAAAGTCAGAGATCAGAACAGAAGTCATTTCCCTATGAGATGGTTTGTGATCTAAAGCTGTTTCAATAGCAAACTGAATAATCTGAAACATAATAAAATTCAAATTCACATAATAATCAAAACAAATAGTTATAGGGATAGGTTGTTCATGACATAGAGGGTTCCATAGATTTTCTCAAACAACTTAGGTATGGAGAAAAATATTTTAAAGTGACTGAACTGAAATGAAATGAAATTATTTATTGACACAAAGAGAACATTACAAAAGTTGCTTCAAAAGCCGTAATTGTTGTCTTGTCATTAGATTACATTCTAGTCTAAATTAATTTTACATCACGAGGTAGATCTTAGTAAAATACTAATAACAATAATATTTACAGGCACAATAAAAAAAAGGTTCTAAACTATAGCTCTGGTATTTTGAATTTCAAAAGGTTGGTCAGACAGAAACTCAATTGGGTAGCACTTCTTTAAGAGAATATTTCTAATTCTTTGCTTAAATTTAGTTTTGCTAAGGCATTTGAACGAGTCTGGAATTTTATTGTAAAATTTTAAACATGTATAAGAGGGACTTTTTTCTACTGCTGAGGTCCTGTGAATTGGATAGTTAAAAATATATTTATTTCTTGTTTGATAACTATGCTGAGGAAGATATGCAGAGAAATCATTTATGTTTCTATGAACATACGTTAATATTACAAGAATATATAGGGATGGAAAGGTTAAGATAGTGAGATTTTTAAAAAGGGGTTTACAAGATGCTCTGTATGAAACATTACAAAGTATTCTAATAATGCGTTTTTGAATAATGAACACCTTTTTACTATTTAAAGCATTGCCCCACATTGTAACTCCAAAACGGAGAATAGATTCTACAAAAGCAAAATAAAATGTTTTACATGTTTCGATTGATGTACAAGTAGACAATATTGAAAAAGCAAAAGTAAATGATCTGAGTCTTTTTGAAATATATTCAATATGATCATTCCAATTTAGTTTATTATCAATAAAAACACCTAAAAATTTATGACTTTCCTTATTTGTGCGATTTAATGGTATTTTGAAAAAGATAGATTTAGTTTTGGCACCAGTCAGAAGACCATTTAGGTAGAACCATTTATCTAATTGTAATAATAGCTCAGCAACACATTCTTTTAATTCATCTAAAGTGTGGGCCTTAACTAGAGCAGTGGTTTCATCCGCAAATAAAACCAAGTCATTCTGAACATTACTGGGGAGAACATTAATATATATTAGAAAAAAGGAGTCCCTAGATTGAGCCCTGAGGAATACCACAATGTATTGGTTCCCATTCAGAGTAGTATCTGGAACCATCTTTAGTTATGCAAGTTCTTTGTTTACGATCTGTTAAATATGAATTAATCCATCAGAGATAGTTGTATTTTATGCCAATTTTATGTAATTTCACTACCATCAAATCATGATTCACACAATCAAATGCCTTAGATAGGTCACAGAACACTCCAGCTGTATTCCGTGACCCATCCAAAGCAACCAGGCTACTGTTCACAAAATTTTCCAAGCCTGACCTGATGCTCATTTTCTTTCGGAATCCAAATTGGGATTTATAGAAGAAATTATTTACTTCAAGAAAGTTTGTAAGATTATCACAAAAGACTCTTTCAAGAACTTTTGAAATATTTGACAGCAAAGCAACCGGACGGTAATTATTTAAATCAAATTTGGAATCTTTTTTATGAATGGGGATTACATCAGAATATTCTAAGCTTCTCGGGAAAAACACCCTGCTCCAGGGATAGGCTTATTATTTTCCTAAACATAGGAGCTGGAACAAGAGCATTATCTTTCAAAATTCTAGGTACACCATCCCATCCAACCCAGTTTTTATTCTTCAACTTCATTATTGTATCATAGTTATATCTATCAGTCAGCGTTGGTATCATGAAATCTGGAAAATTACAACTTGGCATTTGGTTAATAGCTTTTTGAATTTCAATAACAGGCAATTTGAGACGTTTGACAACAGAGCTGAAGTGCTGGTTAAAATGAGTACATAATACAGTAAACCCTCTCATATCCGGACTAATGTGGCGACGGCCGATCCGGATAGCAAAAAATCCGGATATGAGAATATTAAATAAAAAAACACTTTAATAATATTAAAACTCAAAAAATCACGTAATACAATACAAAGTGGTACGTACTAGAGTAATACAATTTTTCCTCCATCGTAATGACAACCCTTTTTCTTTTTCCGACCATAATAACTTATTCCTACCCGAAACTAAAACGAACCGTTACAAGAAAGACAAGGTCACTGAAGCAAAACAAAGGCGACACTGACCACGGAGGCAGGTGTTGTCACTACAGTACTTGTGATGCGTTGGCTTGGCTATTGGGGTGGGTACGGACAGGTGGGGTGGGGACTGGGGAGGTTTATTGTTTCGTAAGTCAGTGACCTTGCACCAGATAGCACAGAATACAGACAGTAGCGCTAGAGACTCAGGCACTCGGGACTAGGGTGACTCATCGTTTCCCCATTCCGCTTTTGAACATTACCGCTGTCCACATGGCTTCAACCCCGCGCGGCGATCGCGCGCTACTAACCGGTCTACAAACATCGTTCGTGTCTACTGGTTTAACAAATATTAACTTTCTAGAGTAATTTTAAATTTTTGCATTCTTTCAAAATCACGTCCGGATATCGGAGGGTCCGGATATGAGAGATCCGGATATCAGAGGGTTTACTGTACTTCTGGATCAGTGGTTCTTATGCTGTTTATATCTAGTTCCATATCACCAACAGTTTTGTTTACCATACCTAATTGATCCTTAACAACAACCCAGGTTGCTTTAGATTTATTTTCTGCCTTACCGTACTTACATATTTAGTATTTGCTAATTTTTTTGCAGCATTAACAACTCTATTAAAAACTCGATTATATTTTTTATAAACATAATAAAGTTTAAGTCTTCACTTTCACTTAGCTTGTGAAAAGTGCAATTGCCTTTTCCTTTTAGCTGAAATTTTTATTCCCAAGGTAATCCATTTTTTCTTACAGTAACTTAGCCTATTACTATTAGTTACAGTTTTCAAAGGGAAAGCTTCATTGAACCGAAGTATAATCTGATTAATAAATGATTATAAATACAATCTACACTCAGGAATTGAAATTTAATTTAAAACCATTGCTTTCCATAATTTCAAAAAACATCGATGAGTAATAATTTTTCTGCAAGATATCAAAATTGAAGTCAGCAGATATGATAATTTTTTTTAGATTTATATTCATTCCTTAATGTGTACAAAAAACATTCAAGTTTTTAAAGGGATTTCCTAGCATTTGAATATTCTAGCACTCAGTAAATCGATATAAACAAAACATTATATGTGAGTATTACAACAAAAGACCCTTCAAACACACATTATTCATTAAAACGGCTTAAATCAGTTATTTTTTTTAAACGAATACATGAACCCTTTTTTTTAATAAAATACATGAACCCACTCTGCATGTTGTCACTCTTGCAAAACAATCACCTACAGTAAAAACATTCAAACCATATAAAATAGTGATGTTGCCTCGAGAGATCCAGTGCTCATTCAAAGAAATAACCACAATGTCTTCCCTGACAATATCAACCAATATTTCCAAATCGTTCAACTTATTTTGAGCTTTTGATATTAAACCCTGTATATTTAAATGCATAAAGCAAACAGTTGCAGAGGTGCTTATATTTAAAGTGCAATCTAAATTTTTTTGGGGGCTTTAAAAGATTGAATACATGTTTTGCCGACTCCATGAGATGTGTTATTACATTTTCCTGTAATTAAGGATGAATCCTTTCCTCTATATTTATTTCTAAAAAAGGAGATGCTAACTGCAACACATTAAACCTATTGAGACCACTAAATAGAAGCCCACTATCATCACTTCCAACCTCACCGACCCCAGCACTGGAACTGCCAACCATCACTGCTTCCCTGTAGGAGAGAGATGGCCAGGAGCAAGGGCTGGGGAGGCGACACATGGGACCTCTATGACTCAGATATTAGGATATAAAAAACCTTGAAAAGACACCATTAGTATGATATACATACTTAGAAAGCATTGTTATATTTAATCCTCTTTGAATACCTGGTATGTTTATAACCTTATTATTATTACAGTTTGGGAAATAAATAAGATGAATCATTAATTTATAACTTCATATGTAATGAGTTGAAAACATACTAACCAAATAAGTGTCCTTGGTAACGTTGAGATCTTCAAAAGCGGCAGCAGCCTCATCAGTGTCCCCATGCTCGTAATATTCCAGGACCACTGACTCTGTACTTCGCTGAAATATTTAACAAGTATTTAATAAATTGCCCTACGTCGAGCAAAAACTTGGCGCATCAGCTGTGGATGTAATGTTTATGAGGAAATGGTGTGATTATGCATTCAAGAAAATAGTTCCAAGCGAAAAAGCAGAAGAAAATAACAGATTTATTTTAGTATGTAGAGTATTGTAAATACAAGATTTTTATTCTTCTTAGGTTACAGTAAATACGTTTGAGATAATCTTATTAATATAAAGTGAGTTTTGTTTTTTTCATACAACAAAATAAATTTGTAAAGGTTCAATTTATGTTGCTTTATTATTTCATGTTCTTTCCTATTAATGGTGAAACATTTAATTTATTAACGTCACAAAAAAACTATGATCCCATGGGTTGGAAACAAAAACCTATAATGTTGGGGAAAGTATGCTTTAAAATCGTCTTAAAATATGATTTATAAAGGATACTGTACGCTAATACAGGTTGTAATTCATATATTAATAAAACCGCTGGATGGTCCCGAATTTTTTAAATCCGGACAGGGGTTCAAATTAGAGGGAGTTGACTATACTAGAAGAAAGTGTAAAGTAAAAGTGTTACAGAAACCTTACTGAAGTTGTTTGAAAAACCCTGTGATTAAAGAGTGCATTCCTGTCTCCACACGGCGACTTGCAACTTGATCACAGTCGCCTGAGGAACAGAATCACCATTCCAGACGCATTTTGCTGCTCTAAGTACAATAAGATTCACTTCAAAAAATTTCACAGCCTCACTGTGGCTAACTTCTTTCTATGGCTTCTTTCTTGTCGATGGTCCTCTTCCTCTTCTTCTGAATCGTCCCCTTCTACGTCATGCCCTTTGACAGCTGCGATAATTTCATCTTCTCCTAATGGTTCTGATGCTCCATCAAGATCCACCCATTCATTGACAATGCTTGAAGACTCTTCACACCCTGGGATTTTTTTCATGAGCTCAATCAAGTCCCTATTTTCAGAATTGATTCCATCTTCACGTGACAAATCATTACCTGCTTGATCTAGAAGTTTCCGCCATGAACGAATGAGGGTTATGGTCTCAAGCTCGATCCAAGATTCAGAGACCCATCCAATAAATCAACCTTCTTTAGTTTAGCCGTTAGCTCCTCACCCGATTCTAAGGACAACACCAAAGATGACAAAAGCTTACGTCCGTACCTTCTCTTTAAAGCTGCCAAAGCTCCTTGGTCCATCAGTTGACAGAGACTTGACGTTCGGTAGAAACGTTGCTTTAATTTCTTTGTCCTGTAAATATTGCACATCAGAGTGACTTGTAGCATTATCGAGAATCAGTAGAGCTTCCCTGGGAAGTTTTTTCTTCAGAAACTTCTCAACCTCAATAGACAATAGACAACTCTATTTATTTGCACTTTCATTAAGAAATAATATAATGGTGTCACGATAAATAAATAAATAAATTAATCTTGCTTTACATGTTTCAACATATAGCATCAGCCAAAATAAACAGTACTGAAACTGAATCAGCTGTAGTTGCCTTCTCGATCAGCTGATTCAATTGGTGATTGTTGCCACGGCTTCGCGTTCATTACTTCTTTCTTATTTGAGGTTAGTTTTTGTTAACATGGCGCTAACAACTGTAGAAAAAACTTTTATCGTAGAGCATTATTTTCGCTCATACGGAAATGGACGTGCGGGTAGTCCAAGCTTGTCACTCACTGCTTAACGTTTTCAGAAACATTTCCACAAAAACCCGCCTAGTAATGCTGTGATTCTTAGTGTTGTTGAAAAATTTCGAAGAACAGGTAGTGTTTTGACACAGCGAAAGGGTTTTTCAGGTCGCCCAACTACTGTCTGTACAAATGAAAACTACGCAAGAGTGTTGCAGCAAAGTGTTACAGTCACCGAAAAGAAGCCTAATGCGAGCTTCTCTTAAACTGAATATTAGCAGTAGGTCAATAAGAAGAATGTTCAAAAATATTGGTGGTTTTCCCTACAGGATAAAAACTTCCAAGCTGTATACATAGAATAAAGTATTACCATTTCAGTACTATTTATTTTGGCTGATACTGTATTTCAAAAAAAAACCTTGATACAGTAAACTGGTCTTAAGTGTTGTGGGAGTGAGTTGTGGATTTTTCGGCCAACGTAAGAGGGTTTCTTGCTGTACTGTGTTGTTGTATGGTGAATGGGAAGAATGATTGAAAAAACCATTCTGTAAAAATTGCTTCGCTTATCCATGCGTTAGATTGATTTCTGTACCAAACTGGGAGTTCAAAGTTGCCATCACTTGTGCATCTGACATTTTTAAACACTCTTTGTTTTTTTGCTTTTCCCATTAGCGCTAATTTCAGTTTGTGCTGTCAAGAATAGTACACGCTCCTTACTTCTCTTAAAACCTGGTGCGGCTTTTTCATCTCTTAGAGCTTAACTTTTAGTAGGAAGCGTTCGAAAGTTTAGTCCTGTCTCGTCTCCAATTGTAGATTTGATCACCTGAAAACCCTTCTTTTTCAATTAACTCATATACTTTGGTCTTGAAGTCGCTCACGTTGTTAGGGTCAGCTGATAGTTTTTTTCTGCAGATACTGAGCATCTTCAGTCCTTATCGTTGGTTCCACCTTGACAAGCAACCATTGCTCGCTGTAAACCCAGGCTCTCCTTCATCCTTAAATTGTTCATAAAATTGAAGAGCTTTCTTTTGCAGAATGGGTCCAGATATAGGCATTCCCTTCTCCATGTGCACACCGAAACATTGGTAAAGGGTTTTGCCAACTTTTTCGAACTCTGCACTTCTCATTGTTTTTCGTTCCACCATGGAACGATTCAATTTCAGATTTTTACTTCCAAGTGAGCACTGTAGACCTACAGAGTTCAAGTCCAATGCAATTTCATTTACACTCAAGTTTTTTTAGGGCACCAAACTTTGCTTCCATTGACACTGACACTTGTTTCCTTTTCTTCTTCACCATATTGTCGCTCTATATTCCAGCACAAAACTTGTTTCAACAATATTGTCAACCACTCTCAAACAAACTGCAACTGACCACAACTGTGTCTCAACCAACAATAAACTGACGCCCAGTGACAACAATGTAGCGAGGGTAGTTTATGTCCTGCCCGGGTATCCCAGGTCAACACACGGCCTCACAATAATGAATGTAGGCCACAGGAAACCCCGAATGTGTGCAAACAATAGCTAGGCAGGTAAAGGGCGTGTTGAACAACTTTTGAATACCCAAAAACCTAGTCTGAATTTCAAGCACTCTCGGGCAGTCTATGTACTGCTTTACGTTATGAGTCATGTAAAAGAATTATTAATTAACCAGCCCCATTTTTACGGAATATTGACTTTTCGGGAATCGATTTTGAAAGGTCCTTCTACTGTAATAAGTAAATAGCATATTTGAACCATATAAAATATGAAGATGACAAATACAAACTAGAAACAGAGAAGTAATGACTCAACTTAGGCCTAGATTCAATAATATTATGAATATTTGGGGCATGTACTATATAATTAAATTATATTCTAAGAAAATAACTACAAATTCTGGAATTGGTTCAAATTTTTTATTATTTTATTATAATTTTTAAGCAGCTCTTCATTTACAATTGTCCTTCAGGAAGTACTAGTTGGAATTGACTAGACAAAATACTGCTAGTCAGCTGTTTGAAGTGTTGGCTCAGCTTGTGTTGAAGAATCATGAATCAAACTAGCAAAGGTTTACTGTAATTTCAAATTACAGTGCAACTTGGTTATTGCGGCCTCGGCTTTAACGTCAACTCGGACATAACGTCATTTATTTTTAGGTCCCGCCAAACTATAGGTATTTACATACAGGATAGAGAAGACACTGGAGGATGGAGAGATAGCACTGGGTGCTTTTCTGGACATCCAAGGGGCCTTCGACAACAACTCCATGGATGCAATGGTGAATGCCGCTAGGGCCCATGGGCTTAGCGGAGTCATATGTGACTGGACCGAGGCATTACTGAGCAACAGGAAAGTCGTTCTTTCACTTCAAGGTGAGGAATTAGTTGCTCTGACCACAAGAGGTTGCCCTCAGGTGGGAGTTCTCTCCCCCTTGCTGTGGAATCTCGTAGCTGATAATCTCATCAGGCGTCTCAATGATTCTAGTGTCCTAGCTCTGGGCTACGCTGATGACATTGCAATTCTGGTTATTGGTAAGTTCACCAACACGATCAGAAAACTTATGAACGGAGCACTGAACCTGGTGGGGGACTGGTGCAAGGAGGTGGGTCTTGCCATCAACCCCTCTAAGGTAGTGGCGGTGCCATTCACAAGAAGGAGGAACCTGCTTGGGCTGGGACCTTTGAACCTGCAGGGCACAGAGGTAAATCTGCAGAACGAGGTCAAGTACTTGGGTGTGGTACTTGATAAGACTGCGACGGGTCCTACCCTACCCCGAGGATTCTTCCTTGGATCAACTTAGTGTCCTTAGTCCCCCCCAATTACAACTACCCCAATTTTAATTATTTTAATTTTATTAATTATTTACTTATGTTTTCCCCGCACATATCCCGTTACCCTTTTCCCTCAGCTCCTGAAATCCCCCCCCCTTAATTTAGCGACTCACCCCGACATGATGTGTGACACCTCCGGGCACATGGCGACGACTCTGTCCCCGCCGTCACCACCGGCCCACGCAACTCCATGCGCATGCGCGACTGTGACGTAGACCGGCGACCCTTGGATCCTGGAGTCTACTCCTGTGACTTTGAATTATTTACTTACCTTACCTAATCTGGCGGTCTGTATCACAAGGCCGCAAGACACTGAGGTGGGAGCCGCAGCTGCAAAGGGTGATTGACCGAGGTAAGTGGTCACTCATGATTTGCAGACGAATGGTTGGTACTACATGGGGACTACATCCTAGGCTTTTGCACTGGCCGTATGTTGCTGTGGTGAGACCGGCCATGACCTATGGTTCACTAGTTTGGTGGCCAAAGACTAACTTCGGTGCATCGGTGCGGGGGCTTGCGGCGGTCCACAGGTTGGCTTGCCTCATGATTTCTGGGGCCGTGAGTTCCTGCCCTGGAGCATTCTTGGACTGTATGCTCAATATCCTGCCCATAGATGTCTACATCAGAACGGTTGCTAGGAAATGTGCATATCGCCTCCGATGTGAGAATCTCTGGATGCCTTTCAATGTACCCTCGGTAGGTCACGCCAGAATTGAGCAGGTAGTCAGAAGCGAGGCCCTTGACATGCCTTCTGACCATCTTCACACTAGATACGCCTTCGGTAAGTCATTTTCAGAGGTGATTCCACCAAGGATTGACTGGCTAAATGGCGGCAGACCTCTTCATCCCTGCGAGTCAGAATGGTACACGGATGGCTCTAAGGGAAGTAAGGGAACTGGAGCTGGGATACTGGGGGGGGAAGATAAGGTAAAGCTCTGCATTCCCATGGGGGATTTCCCCACAGTGTTGCAGGCAGAAGTGGCAGTCATCATGGAATGTGCTCTGTTCAATCTCAACAGAGGTGTCAGGAACAGGAACATTACCATTTTCTCAGATAGTCAAGCCACTCTCAAGGCTCTGGACTCCTGTACCTTCGACTCCAAGATAGTGTGGGAATGACGCAAAGAGGTGTTTTCTCTTGGCAGTCATAACAATGTTACCTTTTGCTGGGTCCCAGGACACTCAGGTATTATGGGCAATGAAATAGCTGATCGTCTGGCGAACGATGGCGCTTTAATCCCATTCGTGGGCCCACAACCCTTCTGTGGCATCTCCAGGGCGTCTCAGTGCCAACACGTGGGCACGTGAGTGTCACCGCAGAAGATGGGCGGAGCTTCTCCTCCTGAGAGTAAGTAAACTGTCTCTCAGCTCTCCCTCTTCGAGGATCGCAGAGGATCTTCTACAGTTAGGTAGGTCCGAACTCAGACTCATTGTAGGTCTTATCACGGGACACGGACATATGAGGAAACATCTTGCTCGCATGGAGACTTCTCTAGAGACCCAATTTGCAGGAAGTGTGGGCAGTCCGAGGAGACTGCTGATCATCTGCTGTATGACTGCACCAGTTTGCCGGGGTGAGAGCTGCCACTCTCGGCATCATGGAGAGGGGTTGTCACTTTCCCGGGAGGAGCTGGTGGGGAGACTACAGCAGTTTGTCAGGTTTTTATACTTGGAAGGTCCGTAAGACATTCAATCTACAGGGATGCGCAAAAAGCCACTTGGCTGACGTGCTACAGGAACTCTGTTCCGCCCCTTTGTGTAATGTAATGTAGATATTTACATAGGTAAAACCTCGTATATAATGTCAATAAAATCGGGCCGAGATGAAGGCAACATATAGCTAAATAGAGGAAGTTCGGTCGGTGGTGCAACGTGAGGGCTGCGGCTATTGTTTAGCTACATTCTATTTTTAGAAACAGCATTTTATTAATGTCTTACCGCTAAGATAGCAGACGTGTGTTCGGGCTTGTTTTTTAAAATCGAACAAACAGTTGAATTCACCAAGCCGAACTTCATTGCAATATTTTCAAATTCGATTTTTTATATAGTATAGAGTAGTTCAGTCAGTCATAAACATAAACTTTAATGTGTATTTCGAATTACCTTCATTAAATGTCTTAATTTCATGTAAAAAGTGTGTTTCTCTATTTTTCCTCGGTTTTAAATTAAAATTATGTAACCTCTTTTATAGTGTCGCTCTGATATAGCGTCATTAATTGTGTGGTCCCTTCAATGATGTTATAACCAAGTTCCACTGTAATATTAAAAGTTTTAATCATGTACAAGAATATCTGAGTTCAAAAAAAACATTATAATGACCTCTACTTACTTAATTCAAAAAAAGACAATCTGTAACAAAACTATCATATTCTTTATCGTTTATCAAAATAGTACCTGGTGACCAAGCTTTGCTCGTATAGAATAAGAGTGTACTATACAAGTTAATTAGAAAAATTAAAACACATTTATTACTCAATGAAAAGATTTATGTGGTTTAAATAAAACTGATCTAATACACCATAATTAATAGAGCACTGAACAAAAAGTATTACCCTTGATCGGGATGGAACTCAAGACCATCGGTTCTCAAGGCCAACTCGCTACCACTGAGCTGTGGCGTCTGCCAAATGAAAGATGACAAATATCGATAATATTGAAAAAAATCTTTTTCCAATATTTTGATGTCTGTCTGTTTATTGACAAATGGTAAATCGACTTGTCACTGACATCCACTCCACCCATAGATTGGTTGTAGCTGTGGATAAGGAATGGCTTTCTATCAGTAAGGCCCTTTTTGCTGGTGACAATACCATCTTCTGCATGATATCCAGTAGTGAGGACAAGCACCGGTTTACGGGTTACTTTTTGCCTAAAAGCGACAAGCAGCAATTCTTCTTTCCTGAAATATAAGCTTTCCCTTTCCCCAAGCTTTGTCCTCTTCACTGTAGTTGGTATATGTTTAGAAGTTTTATTGATTGTGCCTGTCATAAATGTTTTTCGGGCCAGTAGTTCTTCGGCAAGGGGAATTTTAGTGTAGAAATTGTCCGTATAGAGGTGATAACCTTTATCAAGGAGCCTACTTTTAGTCATCACCTCCATAACCACACGATGGGTAAATAGTGGTGCATTGGTTTCTGTTACAGCCAGGTAGTCTTTACCACTATATAATTCAACATGTAAAACATAGTTAGTTTTACTGTCACATGCTTCAAATTTCTTTAAACCGTACTGCTTGTGTTTTTTATTAGGTAGATACTGAATGAATGCACAACGATGTTTCATCCCAATGAGACTTTCGTCTATACACACGTCTTGGCTGGGAATGAAATATTTTTTGAACATTGTGTTGGCATGATCCAGTATCCACCTAATTTTGACCCAAGGATCATAGTTACGGTAATTTCGTGGCAGTGTAGGAGCTGACGTCATATGGAGGAACGTAGCAATAAGTAAAAATCTGTTGAGGGCCATATGCCTTGAGTAAAAAGGAATATTTTGATCAGGATCAGGGCCTGTCGATCGGCGCTCGTAGCGGGTGAATCCATCGACACGGGCGTGTCGATCGGCACTCGGAGGGTTGATATGGGAAAAGAGTATGCAGGTTTGCTGCCATGATAAACACAAACTATGATTTTTATGCATAAATGGATAGACCTCAACTACATGAAGCTAAATATCAAGTTTTATCCAAAAATATTGATTAATATGGGAAATATTAATTTTTCCCTATCCTCCATTGTGTAGTTTTTTAAGCTGTTTCCAATGGTGAAATATAAAATTAGAAATTTTTAAAAATTTCATGTGAAAAACTCAAAAAACCCCATTTTGGGGTACAAAACCCCCCCAAACTACCCGTTACCATTGACCGATATGTCTGGTTTACGAACTCGTCTGAGCATTTGTAGGAATACACGTCTCTACCAAATTTGGTCTCGATCGGACCATTTTTACGAGAGTTATTGTGTTCATAGACACACACACATATATATATATATATACACACATAATATATATATATACAAATTTTAACGACTATTGTTTTTGGACTCTGGGCACTTAAAGAAGAAAAAATAACATGGTCCCGGGCTTAAGTCTTGCCATGAGACCTACAGTAATAGCTTCTTCCCTATGGGAAATTCGCTAAAATGAAACTCCAAACTTCACGCTCCAAGATGACCAGCTCTGGCCTTGGGAAAAAATCTGTATATAATTATTGCCCATGGCCAGAGCTGGTGGTCTCATAGCGGGTAGTCTAGCTGTTATTATATTTCTAGCAGGTGTTCTTTTGTTTGTTGCGTTTCACCACAACTTTAACACAAGCTATATTTGACCGACGATTGCCATCCGGTAAGCGAAACACGCGGTAAATCTGACCGACCGTATTTACACAATGCGTCTGTGCTGGGGGTGACAGCCATCAAGGTCAAGCAGTTTAGCCACTATAACGTAGTAAAATTATCGATCAGTCACTTTGACCAATGTTTCGTTTTAAGTGTTAAAAATAATAAATTCAAAAAAAGAAAAAATGGAGATAAGGTTAATATATAATTGCCAAATTTCATCTAAATCAGACCAATGGGGTAGGCTGTGGCTCTGTACACATCCAGACACACACACGGACGGACTGACGGACATCACATTGAAACACACGTTTTTTGAATTCAAGGGACCCCAAAACAGATATATCCACTCTCAACTAAAATTCGAAAATTTTGACGAAAACAATACTTTCTCCATATACTATAAGGGGAGAAAGTATAAATTGAAAATGTTTGTTATTTACAGTATGAATAACAAGAGTTTTGTAGTTTATATCAAGAGCAAACGTTTGTTTACAGAACATCTTGATGACATTGGTTATCAATATGAAACAGACTTGTACTATTTATCATGTTTTTATTTCCTCTCACAGTTTCCTTTGGTAGCTTAGTAAATTATGAAACTCAATTGAAAATGTAATACTGTTTCATAATAACTCAATTAAAAATGTAATAGTGTTTCATAATAAAAAATAATCTAATTTTAAATAATGGCAAACTAATTTAAAAGTAAATATGAATCCCAAAAATCAATGCATTTCTGTAGGCAGTGCTGTTAACTGGTTTTAACCCTACAAGCTGCAATCAAAGAGATGAACTTATATTATAAGAAGTTATAATAGAACTTATTATAAGAACTTATCTGTTTCATTATATGAACACGTAATTAAACAGATTATCATAAATTAAATGATGTAACTATTAATAAAAATCAATAAATATTGGGAGGAAATTTTGGTTTTTTAACTCAAACTCAATGATTTAACATTTATAAATGAGTTAGTTTTTTTCACTTAAAATGAGGTATTATAGGTATGTACACATACTGTAGAGTGGATCTTTAACAGATCATTGAGTTCCACACTTAATTTAACCATCAAAATTTTCTGAAAGTGTAGTGTACTTACTCGAATTTCGTCAGCAGATGTTTCAGGAATAATAGTTTTCAGTTCAACATCACCATTTTCCAAAGAATCACTTTCATAATTTGGATCATTCATATCTACATCTTCTTCAACAAGTTCAGAGCCTGGTTTACCCCAAACTCCTTTCCCTCCAGCACCTCCTACAAATAAATATACAGTTAAGGAGATTACACAGCTTTATAAATTTCCTATAAATAATGCTACAAATGCTTTTGGGTCATATTATTTTTGAGTGAAGTAACTGATCATAATGAAATTTATTCAATAGTCAATATCATTTTAATATACTGTACGTTAGAGAAGGCTAGAAATGATTAAATATATTATTTAACCATTATACACAAAGCATTATACATTGAAATAACAATTAAGATTTTAAAATCTACTTTTTTAAGCAAATACGAGAATTTTTTTAAAGCGAAGTGAAAAAAATTAACCCTTTCAGTGCTAAGGAATGATATATCGTCGTTAATTTCCAACTCGAAAAGTAAAGTGGCTAGTTGTCAACAATCCACGATTTAGTGATTAAGTGATTTTGTGTTCTCTTGCGGGGAAGGGGAGCTGTTGAACCGCCACCTTTGAGCCCAGCCTTGAACTAACTCATTAGTTCTCTGCATTGCTGTTAGATTATGATTTAAATAAACGGTGACCTGCTTAGGTGGCAGTTAACAGAATTTGTAGGATTAATTGGGATTGCAGAGGATACCTGTTTGGCTTCTTTGAAGATTTGGTTATGGTTAAGGGGGGAGCACATTTTTGTGTTTGTTAGGTGTTGAGTTTAAATACATGAATAACATAAAAAATTTATTTAGCACTGAAATGGTTAAGGTTAGTCCAGGTTGATATGGACATTAAACTGAAGGTCTTAATTGGTAGAAAACAATGCCACAAACCTAAATTCCAAAGGTAGATAAAAAAAGTGGCAGCAGTTTGAAAATTTAAGGTTCAGGATTTCAAATCTGTCATTTTGTTTTGGATCAAAAACTTTTGAGATCCAAAACAAAACAAAAATTTGATAGGCCTACTTCAAAACGGTTGAAATGAAAAATTATCTACAATACCTTAAATGGATTTTAAAGATTTTTTAAAGAGGTAAATGGCTATTTACCAGGGCTGTGGGGGACTAGATATAGGTTCAAGCTGCTGGTTGTTATACACATTTAATTATGATCATCTTGAGATAACTAGACTGTTAAGTGATATCTTGTTGAATAATTGTAGTGAGCCGGGTCAATCCGTGTGCCACCACTCACATTTTCCCGACTCATTCATTATAGTGTATTTGTGTGTAGTGGCTTCCGGTCTCTATGTAGGCGTTGAAAGTGAGCCAGCAGGAAGCCTTCTGGCTACTCGTAATAGTGGTCGGAACTGTCATGTTGAACTGCCGTGTTAAACTCAAGATTTTTTATCCACTTCCATTGTGGAATATATTGTGCTAAATAAAATTCGTAATATATTTGTTTTTAGTTTAAACGTGATGTATTAAGTTAGAGGCCACTCTACTGATGAGGTCCAAGTGAAGAGCTCTATGACTCCTGTGTCCGCCTCCTGTTCATCCTGCCCGGCCCTCTACACCGTGGTATGGCCGACATCTGTTACCAACATGTGAACCCTGAGCTGTGATATTATGTGTGTATGTGATCTGTGTTATTTATTAATCTGTCCATGCCCATTGACTGAGGACTGTTCGTGACTGCAATTGTTTATATTTGTATATTTATTATTTTTATTTAGTTTTAAGTTAGTTTTAAGGTCCTATTAGGAGCCCGTCCTTTGCCAAAGGCCTCCGGATGGAATTGGCTGCATTGTTCAAAATTTCAGCACTCAAATTTCTTAAAGATAAAATAAAAAAACTACTTGTCCCGCATTGAATTATTATTATTCAATTTAATTTATTTGCTTGGTAAAGGTAAAATTTTCATTGTTGTGAAGGTTGGCCAACCGCTAGAAAGCATGTCATAAAGAGGAAAAAAAATCAAACAAATAAATTTATAAAAGGTGATTCATTATAAAAGAGAATGATAACAAGGTTCAAGGTAGTATGGTATGTCATGATTGATGTTAAAATTTTTGTTATTACATTTTGTTACATGCCATCCACGCGTTTTCTTTGATTTTTCCCCGCTCTGTGTTTTGGTCATCCGCCCCAATTTTGGGTAACACGTTTCCAAGGTCAATTTAGGGTGATGAGGCGGGTGATCGGAACAGATGGTAGCAGAGCGTGGTTTGTTTAGGCGTGTCTAGCGACCTCCAAAGGGGGAAATTTTGTTGGAGTGTCGTGTGTTTGTAATTGAATGTCTCAGGGTATGAATGTGATGATAGATAGGAGTCGGAGTTTTCAAATTTGGACAAGGGCCTTTTCAGTTCCTAACCCACTTAGGTTGCTAAGTTTTTTGTTCTGTATTGTTAGTTGTGTCGACATGGCTGTTTCGCTGGTGCCTGAGCATCTCTGTAAGCCAGAGCTGGTGTTTGAAGTGGCCTCAAGGGGTGAAAGTCCTGTAGGAGATGGAAGGGTTAAGGTCCCAGTTAAGAGAGATCATGACTCTTGACCGATCGTGGCAAGAAACTTTTGATCTGGAAAAGGAAATTCTTGAGTGTAAGAATAGGCTCGAGAAGCTGGAAGATGATATCAAAGGGGGCTCACTGTCATTGGTCGGTACGGCCAGAGCTAGAGTAGGTTCTCAATTGCTTCACTGGTGTGCAAGATTTCAGGTACTCACGTTAGCGCCTGAGGTCACCTCTCAGATTAAGGATTGGGCTTTCAGTTCGTCCAGCAGATCGAAGGCTGCCTTGAAAGCCTTGAGTGAGGTGAAGTCCTTGAAGGAAAAGGGAGCTTTGTTTAAAACTACGCCACAATCGCAAGTCCAATTTCCAAAACAATTCGGCACGCATGAAACTGAGATTCAATACTCAAGGTTTTGCAGTTTCAGCCTTGGCCACCTTCTGTGCGCCTCCCGCTTTTCCTGTCTCGAATGAGAATGTTGTGGCACCCATAGTAGTGGATAGTGGCTCACAGAGCCAACCCTTTTCTGCTTTAGCTAAGTTACCACATCCCTTGGCAGGTGCTTTTCAGGACATTCCTCGGACAGATGGTCTTGAAATAAACATGCTTTTGAATTTTTTAGGAGACACTGGAACTACGAGAGTTCCCTAGTGTGACGGACTCCATCCTTATGGAGATCTTGTCAACAGTTTGTTTGGGTCCTCTCAAGAGTCATGGACTGTTTGAGGAGCCTTGTTTGACATTTTTCATGCTGAGGTACTTGAGTATTTTGTTCCTGCTCGAGTAATAGAGCACTTGCGTGTTGAGCAGGTGTATCGCCCTCAGGCACCAGTCGAGACACTGAATCGTTTTGTCGGGGAAGTGCGTAAGGTGGCACTTGTATTGTGTCTGGGTTTCAGTGAACAACAACTGGTGGATCTGATCGTGGAAGGAATAAAACCGGAGGAGTGCTCTCGTTTGGTCTTCTGCGCACGTCCCACTTCGTCCCACGTCCCACTTTGCTGAACTGTACCGCCTATCCATAATTCCAGAGGGGTCCAGGACGCTAATTCTCAAAGGAGAGAGGTTGTGGGGCATCTCCCCTAGACCCTTTAGACCAGTCATAGCTCCAGTGCAGTCAGGTCCAACGGGGCAGAGTTTCCACAGACAGCCGCCAGTTTATTTTGGTTGTGGTCAGAGAGGTCACATAAGGAGGGACTGTCACCAAGAGTGTGAAAGAGGTAACCAAGTAGCTGGATTACAGGACGACGCCACCGTCCTACCACTCAGTTATATGTTCAGAGGTATTTGGAGAACTTATAAAATTTGACGTTAGTAGTTTTTAGTTAATTTACTTTTAACTGAAATGGTAAACTACCATACCTACCTACTCAGGTGTTGCTGTGAAAAGGCTGGCAGCCGTTCAGCGGCTGGCATGTCTCATGATCACAAGGGCGATCAGCAGCGCTCCTGGGGCCACTCTTGACTGTTTGCTTGATCTTTTGCCTATAGACATTCACATCAGGATGACTGCCAGAATGGGTGCATACCGCCTCTGTGGAGAAGGCCTCTGGAATAGGCCAGGTGAATTACGTGGTCATACCAGAATTTCGGGGATAGTTCAGAGCGACATTTTAGGTATGCCCTCTGATTATCTTCCGAGAACTTTTTCTTTTGGCAGGTCTATCCGAGTTCTTTTTCCGCAACGGGACGAATGGAAGGATGGAGCCTGCCCACTACCACCCTGTGATCAGGAGTGGTACACTGATGGGTCCAAGAGCAGTCGGGGCGCAGGAGCAGGCATCTACGGGGTGCAGGACAATGTACGGTCAGGTATTTCCATGGGGACCTTCCCCACTGTTTTCCAGGCCGAGATCACTGCCATTATGGAATGTGCCAGAGACATCTTGATGCTGGGTCATGAGGGCCTTTCTATCAATATTTTCTCTGACAGTCAGGCGGCCCTTAAAGCTTTGGACTCGGTAGAGTTCAACTCTAGGGTTGTGTGGGACTGCTTTAGGCTTGTGTCCTGTGTAGGCAGACACA
The DNA here is from genome assembly GCA_023375725.1 of Nephotettix cincticeps. Taxonomy (NCBI): domain Eukaryota; kingdom Metazoa; phylum Arthropoda; class Insecta; order Hemiptera; family Cicadellidae; genus Nephotettix; species Nephotettix cincticeps. Next base: position 51,097,056 of record CM041791.1, read on the forward strand.
ATGAAGTCACCCTTTGTTGGGTTCCAGGGCACTCAGGGGTGGATGGTAACGAAGTGGCAGACGGGCTGGCCAATAGGGCTGCATCATCCCCCCTTTGTGGTCCTCAACCCTTCTGTGGTGTTTCCCGCGCTGCGGTTTTTCAGACTATCAATTCCTGGGCTAGGGATTGTCATAAGAAAAGATGGGCTGAACTTTCCCTGCATAGAGTTAGTAAGCTTAATCTTCGTTCTCCTTCTTGTCAAGTTGCAAAGAGGTTCCTGAAACTTGGCAGGAAGGATGCCAAACTTGTCACAGGTATCGTCACTGGTCACGGTAATCTGAGGAAGCACCAACTACGTATGGGGGTCTTCAACGGCGACCCCCTGTGTAGGAAATGTTATCTGCAGGAGGAAACTGCAGATCATCTACTCTTTGATTGCGCAGAGCTGGCAGAGGTAAGGTCCTCCACTCTGGGCAACTTGGTAAGGGGTAGTTTTCTGCCTCCTGACGAGCTCGTTGACAGGATGCTGCAGTTTTACAGGTCTCTTCATCTAGAAGATTCCTGATTCTCCAGGAAAGAGAATTTTAGGGGTGCGCAAAAAACTGCAACGGCTGAAGCGCCTTGGGAAATCCGCCCCTTCGAATGATGATGATGATGATGGTAAACTACCCTGGTAGCAATTTTAAGCCTAGTATGAATGAGAAATGAGTGTAGGATGATTGTGGTGCGATCTTGTTACTGACTAAGGCTGACATGTTCCTTAAACAGAACTGTTAATTAACCCTTACTGCGCGGCTGACGAAATTTTTCGCAGCACAGTAGTGTCGCACGGCACGGTAAACAAGTTTATTCGTGATCAATCATTTTGCCACATTTATTATGCTGTAGTTCATGAAACAACCAATGCTTTAGCCTCTATGCCTCAAAAAACCAATATGGAGGCTATTTAGTGAATGAAATTAGATTCTAGGCAACTTTGTGCGCTCTCGTACTGCTTTTATCAAGAAAACTTGTGAGTCTATGGCCATCTGATTTCATTTTCCCTAACCTTATTTATTGATATGTGTTTATTTTCATTGAAAAGAATTTCACCACAGAAAATTTTTCAGGATTGGCTGGTACAATCAACTGCACAGTCTCGTTCAGTTTAGTCTAGTCAACATACATGCGAATAGAACCATTAAAATTAAGGACTATATCAGAGTCCTGGTAATTTGAAACTTGGTAATCCGATTGTTTGGCTAATCCGAACAACCTCATGGGAAATATGTTACTGAGTTTAAATTAAAAACAAAATGATGTAATCCAAATATAACATTTTAATCCACAGCACAGTTACACTAATTTGAGATTACTGTAAAAACATTGTTAATAATTTACAATAACTCACTTTTTGGAACATAAGAATTCAGTTATCGTCTTTCGACGTAACAAAGAAATCCAATTTGCGCCATCGTTTCATAAAATCAAGTATTCGGATGTAACAATACACTGTTGCTTGATATGGCGTAGAGAGATTCTAGCTACACAGTAAATCACAATAGACTTGATTCCCACTTTATATCATCGCTTTTCGGGAAACTACTTTTCAGCTCCTGCAATGACCGAGAATTGGAGTTCTGGGCGGGGAACTCACACTCATTCAAATACATTTATTTCACTCTTTAATTACATAATTAATTTATATATATTTTTAGCAGGATAAATAATTAAGTTAAATAATAATTAAATACAATACGTAATACAAAAAACCTGTTCTTTTGTGAAGGAGGGGGGTTTAGAGATGAATTCAATGACAATATATTAAATATTTTTACATTATTATAATTAATAACACAAAAATAATAATATGTTTGCTGCGGACCACTCGGATCTGAAGGGTACTGGTCCCAGCGTGCGGAGCGGACCACTCGGATCCGAGTGGTGACATTTAGGTTCAATTCAATTCAAAACATTTTTATTCTTCAGCATATACAATATACAGGAATGGTGTCAGTGTTAAAACTATTCTAATTGAATATTAATACAAAATTCTTTAAAATTAAATAACGTTGATAGCATTTGTATGTGTATGGAATAAAATATGGTATTTCTAATCATATTAGAGCTCATCAAAGGAATACTATGCTTTGTTGATGAGAAAGATCTTTAATTTTTTTTTAATATGGATTGACTCTCAAAGGACTTAATTTTGTCTGGGATTTTGTTAAAAAATTTTGAACCTGCATATGTTGGTTTTTTAGTATATAAATCCAACCTATAAAAATTTAGAGCAATTTCCCCCCTGGTTCTAGTGTTGTAATAGTGATTGTCCCCTACTAAAACTAGATCATTTAATTTATTTTGTAATGATAAAATTGTTTCAAAAATATATACCCCATAGACAGTCATTATTTTCATCGTCGAGAAATGTTCTTTTACCGAGGTTCGCGGTTTTAGATTCAGGATTATTCTTCTTTTGTAATTTTAAAATTGCATCTAGGTTTTTAATTGATGTTGCCCCATAGAGTGATATTCCAAAAGAAATAGTAGAATGAATATACGCAAAATAAACTGCTTTTAAAGAATCAATGTCATAAAACTTTTTTAGTCGTGATAACGCGAAGAGCCCTGATGATATTTTGGATATAACTTTCTCAGAGTGTAAATTCCAAGAAAGTTTGTTATCTATCTCTAACCCTAAAATGTTAAGTGGTCTACGTCTAGTGGTCTAGTAAATGTTAAAACCAAGATGGTGGATTTGGCGATGTAGATTGTACTGCCACCTGTTAGGTTCTGAGAGAACTACGACCAGGTAGTTATAACGCAGTATCTATTTCTGTAAGGGTCACTTGGAATTTTCTATTGGTTGATTTTAAACTACACTAGCCGTTCCGTGTGGGGGTTTTGGGCGCCGTGGGGAATGCGTTAAAGAACACCACTTTCAACCTAAGCAAACCCCCAAAATGAATCTTCATTTGTCTGATGGACATTGGATAGAAGTTAAGTAAGTATTTTTACGTATATTAGTCAAGGGTTAACCCCTTGAGTGCAGCAGTGCTGCTCACACCAACTCTGGTGCTTGTGCACAAAGTACCACTCTCCGTAAATACAAATACTAATATGCTTTATTTTCAAAATACATCAAGTATTGAAATGGCGTCAGCTGGATGGTTAAGAAAAAATGTTTATCGTCTTCTTTCCATGAACTCGGTCAATGTATAGAATGGATTGTTGATCAGCCATTCTGTTAGAGCAGTCTTCATTCTTCTCCCGGTGTGGCATCTCAGTTCTTCTGGCAGTAGGTTGAGCAGCTTCATGCCCATGTAGGATGGTTTCTTTTCATATTGGGTGAGATGGTGAGCTGGGAGACAGTATCTTGTACCATGTCGAGTATTGTATCCATGGAACTGTCTATTTTGTGTAAATTTATTCCCATTGGCATACAGGATGATTTCTTTTATATAGAGATTTATTAATGTCATAATCTTCAGAGTCTTGAAAGCTTCTCTACAACTTTCTCTGAAATTTAGCTTAGCTAAGCCTCTTACAGCCCTCTTTTGCAGTATAAAAACTCTCTGAAGATTTCTTGCCGAAGTTCCTCCCCAAACAATGAGGCCATACCTGAGATGTGTTTCTAACAGAGAATGGTAGGCTATTTTTGCAATAAAAAGGTTGCTAATGGATTTTGTACGTTTAATCACATAAAGTGATGAATTGAGTTTAGGAAGGAGGTTATCTATATGCTGTGACCAGGTAAGACCTTCATCTACTAAGACTCCTAGATACTTAGCCTGGGTATTTCTTTCTACATGAGGTATTGTTAGTACATCTTCACATCTTCTCCCATAAGCCAGTTGGCTTGTTTTTCCTGGATTTACCACCAAGTCGTTAGAGTGGCAATATTGGTATGCCATGTTCAATGCTGTGAAAGATTTTACATCTAGATCATTGTTTCCGCTTAAAAGCAAGGTGATGTTATCAGGATACATCGATAGCATACAAGAGTTTCCCAGGTATTCTGATATGTCATTTGTGAAGAGTATAAACAATATTCGTCCTAATATAGATCCCTGTGGTACTCCCCGATTCAGAGCCATAGGTTTTGATCTAGTTCTTTCTGTAACTCCATTTTTTGTTTGTGTGATTTCTACTATTTGTTTCCGGTCTTCAAGATATCTTTGAACCACATCTTAGCTGTGCCTTTAATGCCTAATTTGTGTAATATGAGTTCATGGCTCAAGCAGTCAAGTGCTTTGCTTAGGTCAAGGAAAAAGCTTGTTGTAAGTTTTCCCTCCTCAAGACTGTCAATTATGTACTCTGCCAAGTCGATCAGAGCTGTTGTGGTTGATTTCCCCTTTATAAAGCCATGTTGTCTGTCAGTTAGCAGATTGAAATTTTTACAATGGTCCACAATCCTTCTCAAAACAACTTTTTCCAGGATTTTTGAAAAATTTGGCAGTATTGATATTGGTCTGTAGTTACTGACTATTGTTTTACTATCTTTTTTGTGTTTTGGGTACACGTTTGCAAGTTTTAAGGCTGAGGGAAAATTACCTTGACTCAATGACTTATTTATGATGCTTGTTAGAGGTATTGTTAGTGTTTCTTTGCAATGCTTGAGTATTTTTGTAGAGATGTTGTCTGTGGCTGCAGAGGTTTTTTGTTTGAGGTTTTTGATAATATTGAGAATCTCCATTTGGGTTGTCTGTTTAAAATGGTTTATATCATGACTTGTGACTGGTGTTGGCTGTAGATTTGTGGGGGTGTAGGATTTTTTCTTAGTGTTTTCTCGGCTACACTGGTGAAAAAAACTATTTAAATGGTTTGCAATTTTAAGTGGTTTGTTTTTGTGCTGTCCGTCAATTTCAAGTGTGAAAGCTTGTTGTTCATCATTTTTGGGCTGACGTTCATTGTTTATAATGTTCCAGAAGGCTTTAGATATATTCTCTGCTCTGTTGATATAATTTATTGATGCATCTTGTCTTAATTTCCTTAGTCTCATGTCATAATCCTTCTTCGCCTTAGCTAGGTCACATTTATAATCTGTTCATTTTTTGATTTTTGATGTTTCAGAAGTTTCTCGAGGTAATTTTTCTTTAGGAGGCTTGCCTGATTGTCTGCAAAATGTTTATTTTTCACTTTCTTCTTTGTTCTAGTTTTCTTTAAAGGACATGCCTGATCAAGAGCCATAGTGACTTTTGTGATGAATTTGTTAATAGGATTCTTCTACGGTAAGGGCATTGTGTACTTCATTCCAGCTTCTTCCAGAAGTAAGGTGTTTAGAGTGTCAAGGTTGTTCTGACAGTAATTTCGGTTCATTCCTTTTGTCTGTGTATTGTTATCTGGGTAGAATTTTATAAGTGAAGTACATAGTTGTGCAGTATGGTCAGACAGGCCACTATGGAAAACCTTACTTTCAATGTATTTACAGTGAAAGTTTGTACAGATGCAGTCAATTGAGGACGATGAATCTGGCGTTATTTTGGTTGGAGGTAGGTTCATCCTATAAATGTTATGGCTGATCAGAATATTTTTAAGTTGTCTGTTCTTCTTATTGTTTTTGGAGGCCTATAAATTCCTGCTATGTATAACTATGTATATCTTAATCACAGTTATTTCACAGATTAATTCTTCACAGTATTCATAAACAGAGATAGGCTCTGTCATGTGGGCTATGTTATCTTCAACATATATTGCTACTCCTCCTTTAGTATGTTTAGTTCTACTAAAGTAGATAGCTAGTGTGTAGCCAGAAATTGTAATGTATTTAAGATCTCCTCTTTAAGTCCATGTTCTGTAAGTATAAACACCTTTGGCTTTAGTTCTTCAAGAAGATGGGTTAGTCTATTTATTTTATTCCTGAGTCCTTGTATATTTTGATAAATTGTATAAATTGATTATAACTTAGCTATTTATTAACCCTTCAGCGCAGGACATTTTATTACTAAAACCCTACAGCCGTACTTTTTCGGCGATCACGACCTTTTTGTGCAAACAAGTACTAAAACATTTATTTCTTCATTATGAGACATCCTATTTACATGTCTCTTGCAGAAAATTGGACTTAAATAATAGCAACAATATAGGCTTGGCTAGGCTGCAGACCACTTGAGTTCTACATTTTACAAAGGGCAAAAACCTACTAAACAAAAACTATACCTGGTTGATTATTGCAAAAATAAACCATAAAAAGTACCAATAAGTAACTATAAAATAGTAACCATATAATAAAATAGTCAAACTAATATATTCACTGCGAACATATTCACTATTTATTCTCATTATTAGATCGTATTTATGACAAAAATAATTGAGAAACCTAACCATAACAAATAAAGCTGATGATAGTAAAATGACGAATCAACAGCTGATTTTATGCCTCACTCTAAACTATCTCTGTCTCTCTCATGTTGGTTGGAAACACAGTAAAACCCCGGTTAACCAAATTAAAGGGGGGAGAGCCATTGTTTCCTACACACCATAGTATGGTGTGTAAGAAAAAATGATTTACAAAGTTGAATGAAAACACGTTGTGCTAAAATAAATAAGCCGAGTCTGGTAGGAGGAAATGTATTTGAGTGTTCTGAACAAGAAGTAAGAGAAACAAACTGATTGTAAACAAACAGGTAATAATCAGTTATAAATAATAAAACATATGGTATTAATTTTGTCATGTGGCTTTGTCGCCACATCAGCCCCCCACGGACAAAATTGGGTGAGGGAGGCGAAACTTGACATGCCTCCCGGAACGAGCATTGTAGCTGTCGGCAGAGGGCTTGTTCGGGTTGGTGGAGGCGAGTGGAGGGTTAGTGGATCTGCTCTGGTTGTCAACTGAGAGGACGAAAACCGGCTTGATACGGTCGACGCTGACTCTGATGTCCCTGTCTCGCATCAGCAACGTCATAGTCTTGTCGTCACGGCTGACTATTGGGTAAGGCCCTGAGTACGGAGGTTAGAGTGCGCCCCGGATGGAATCGTCTCGCAGGAATGTATGGGAACATGTGAGGAGTTCTTTCAAGACGAATGTCCCCGGTTGAGTGTGACGTGAGGCAGGTGTTGGTCGTAGATGTGACATCATCGAAGTTGGTTGACATAGTTGGTTGCATCGGGTGGAACTAGAAGTTCGCCGGGCAATCGGAGGGAAGTTCGGTAGAAGAGGACTGCAGATCTTCTTTGATCGTAGATCGAATTCCGAGAAGAACTATAGGCAGTGCTTGTAGCCAAGACATGCCAGGGTGGCACATAATAGCTGCCTTAAGCTGCCTGTGAAAGCGCTCTACAATGCCATTGCTGCAGGGGTGCCAGCTGCAGGTTCGAGTTCGTGTGGTTCCAAGGGCAGTTAACTTACGAGAGCTTTGAAAAATACGGACTCAAACTGACGTCCTTGGTCTGTCGTGATACATGACCTTGAGCTGAAGCGAGAAATCCAGCACTGTAGTTAGGCATAAGCTGTATCCTCTGCTGTGATTTGTTCAATGAGCCAAACTTCAGGCCAACGTGTGTAGCGGTCGAGGCCTGTGAGACAGTAGCGGTATGGTCCGACAGGTGGAAGGGGTCCTATTATGTCCATGTGAACGTGAGAAAAGCGAGCAGAAGATGTTCGGAAGTTTCCAGGTGGGGAGTGGACATGGCGAGAGATTTTTGATCGTTGACACTGAATACACGAACGAGACCAAAGTGCAATCTTTCCCTATGTTGGGCCAAACGAAACGGTCAGAGATGAGGCGTGTTGAAGCTCACACACCAGGATGACTCAGATTGTGCGTGGCATCAAACACTTGGCGGCGCAGTTTCGTTGGAACGTAAGGGTGAAGGTTGGGTGTTGATGTGTCACAGTACAGTACGGTGTCGGTGTCCAGTACAGCAATGTGCTTGAGATTTAGAGATGTATCTCCATCCATCCAAAAGAATTTTGAGCTCGGCATCCTCAGACTGGGCATATGCTAGATTATGAAGGTCAATGGCTTGAGTTTGAGGGCGTTAACACGAGATAAGGCGTCAGCAACAGGGACAGGTTCTGTTTCGTTACAACAACTGTTTGGACATCAGCGGGAAGACGTCCGATAATAAGGTCCTTAGAAGTTGGTCGGGAACTATTTCTGTGCTTGGAACGAGACTTCGAAGGAATCTTAAGAATTGCGACTGTTTTCTGTCTCCCATTTCGGCCTGTGTGAGCTGACGTATTCTCTTTTCTCGGCTGATAGCAATGTGTTTTTCCAATTCTGTTTTCAGCTTCAAGAACTTGTCTTCAGCCGATGGATTGGTAATTATGTCGTGAACTTCTGCGGCGTATCTCTGGTCAAGTTGAGAAACTACGTAGTAATATTTGCTAACGTCGGAAGTAATGCGGTGAAGTACTAATTGGGCTTTGACTTGTTCAAACCATAGTGCCAAATTTTCTGGCCTAAATGGTGGGAGTCGAAGAGATACTTGTCCAACCATCGGAGGCTCTTCTTGTAGTTGCAACGCATTCAGCGGCGCTGAGTGGGACTGGAGTGTTTGGAGTTGATTTCAAAGGTCAGCTATTACCGTTCTGAGACCTTCGTCCATCACTTCTGAGTTACCACTGAAGGAAAATACGTCGCGCTAAAATAAATAAGCAAAATCTGGTAGGTGAAATGTATTTGAGTGTTCTGAACAAGAAGTAGGGAAACAAACTGATTGTAAACGAACAGGTAATAATCAGTTATAAATAATAAAACATATGGTATTAATTTCGTCATGTGGCTTTGCCGCCACAAAGTATTTACAATACAGTGTTTTATTTCAGTTAATATGTTATAAAGGGCTATAAAATAGAATAAATGGAACCATTTAAGTTAAAAACACCAGAAAACTAAACTTGCTAATCTCAAACGGTACCCTACTGCAACATGTTAACCCTTTCCAATAACGTTTTTAGACCTCAACCGCCCCTGCAGATTCTATTTTTCAATGGGTTTTTTGTGTCGGTCAATTTGAAAAATTGATTTACTGACTAACTTATATTTCCATAAAAATAACCAAAACTTATTCAATATTTATTCCAATTTCTTTGTCACTAAAAATAACTTCATTTGACGACAATGAATCTTCCAAAAACAATTCTATTTCCCGATCAGCAACAATCTTTTAACTTGCCATTATACGGCGGTCAATAAACCCCCTCTCCCTACCCTATATCCGATGTCACCGTCATCACGGCCAGTGTCAAGTGACTCACGTCGCGTCAAAGCACTGTGGTACCGTACGTATGTACCTACAGTTCATGCAGCTATCGTTAGTTCAGTGTACGTCTAACGGTTTGTTACAGTTTGTTTTTCGTTATTTTAATTTACGAATTCATTATTGGAAAATAATGACAAGTATGAAGAGAAAGGTTTTGCCGTTTAAAGAAAAAGTGTGAGTTATAAGAGCGTGTGAGGAGGGACGTAAGATAGCAGACATGTGTTCGGGTTTGTTTTTTTAAAATCGAACCAACATTTGAATTCACCAAGCCAAACTTCATTGCGATATTTTTAAACTCGATGTTTTATACAGTATAGTTCTAGTCAGTCATAAACATAAACTTTTATGTGTATTTCAAATTACCTTCATTAAAAGTGTTAATTTCAAGTAAAAAAATGTGGTTTTGTATTTTTCCTCCGTTAAATTAAATTCAAATTATGTAACCTCTTTTAAAGTGTCACCCTGATATAGCGTCATTAATTGTGTGGTCCCTTCAATGACATTATAACCAAGTTCCACTGTAACTATAAATTAAAACACAAGCGTACACAAAGATTGTCAACAATAACAAACAATGTGACCGGCAACCGATACGAAACGAGTCAGAAGCAGACGACTTTGTAATGTAACCAGTACGACACAGTTTGCACAGCCATCTAAAAAATAATTTATACAATTTTTTGTCTAAATAGGCTGCTTTTTCAATGGTCAAAACAATCAGAAATCATTATTAGATGACGGAATACTCAATGTCGGCTGTTATTCTATGTAAGCCGCACATCACCGAAAAGTCACGTACACATTCTCTCTGGAGAGAGAAGATCGCTGTTCACATATTGCATACCTACTTATTATTATTTATGGAACAGTTTCGGTTAAACCGGGTTTCGGTTGACATTGTTTCTACTGTACATGGAAATAGCTGAAATTACCTCTTCTAATGTCCACGTCCTGAAAAAGTCAAGAGTAGAAAATTAGATAAAATGACGAGGGAAGCAGCACATGATGGGTCAACATCACTCGTAACTTGTACGTCAAACCGCACTGCAGACGGCATTTGGTTTGAGTAACGGTATACGTGAAACCGCCTTGAAGGGTTCAAATAAACTGAAGTTTCTTATGCTATTTTTTACGTTGTTTTGTTCCAAAAACCGTCAACAATCTATACCATTTATCTATCTATATCAATATATTTATAATGTTTAATTTTTCTTTGGTCTGTTTATAGTCTTCACACTCTTTGTTTCGACTGTGAATAGGTTCCTTGTTGCCTGCCGCAGCTGTTTTAATCGCGGTTATGTTACAAATATTAAATTGCATGAAAAGAGATCTTCTATTATTAATAATTTGTTTTTAGTTATTTTTACGTTTTCTAACATACATGTGTAACAATAATTAAAGCATTAAAACATGTAAAATTTGGTTTCTTCAATAAATATGGCAGAAAGTAAGCCTTATTCATCGTTACCAACAAAACTTCATTTATACTTCTGGGGATTTTTTCATTTTAAACAATAGTGATGCATAAAATTACATCACATGAAAATGTAAAATATTGTTCTATAATACTTATTGAACTCTGAATCCAAAAAAGAAAAAATTGTTTTAGTTTAATGGTTTAACTTAATTTTAGGTAGGCCTAGAGAAAACGTTATTTCCTTTAGGCCTAGTCCTAATATAGTAGGCCTACCTTTAGGATGAGAATTTAATTTATTACAGTTAAGAAAAAATTACATCAATATTTCTGAAATTGAATTTTATTATGACATGTCTTGGCAAACATTACAATTTCATGAAAAACGCAGCGGACTTTATGCATTAGAATCATGGGAATGGCTGCAGCACTCATAGGGTTATGACAGTTATGAATATTAAAATTTATCACCTTTCTTAGGCAAGCCTCTTCCACGTCCATTTCTTGGTCTTCTGGTATTCTTCCACGACCTCTGGGTCACAACAACACTGTGGGAATTGGATAAAGTTTCTTTTGAAAGTTGTCTTAAAAGTCCTCTCTTAGCCTTCTTCTTCAAACGGTGGTCAGTGGAGAGGTTTTCTACGCTTTTAGATACTTCACTTTTTCCACCAGCAGCATTTTCACTATCGTTATCTTGGTCTACCACTATGTCACTTACTTCGCTCGAATCTTTGTCCATGTTGGATTTGATAACAAACGCGTAGTTAACACGTACTGACTGGAACCGATAATTAATTGATACTTATCACTATGTGTCCAGACAGAGGGAAATATTTTTAGGGAGTGATTATTGACAATTTTACTTCTTAAAAATAGTCAATTTTGCACAAAAATGACGTTCCACATTAACAAGCGATACCACAACCGCGAGCAAGCAACTGCGCAGTGCAAGTGCAACAACAAACATACATGGAAGGAGTGGGAACAACATTAACAAAACCAGAGAGGAATGGACTAAACCTCAACTTCAATGATCTACTGCATTATATTGATGGTTGGAAAGGTATAAGAAAAGAAAAATAAACGGTATCAGTGGACTGGCACATACTTTCTCTCTGAAGTAAATTTAAAAACGATAATCTATAATAAAACTGTCGTATCCTTTTAAGTTTATATATATATATATATATATATATATATATATATATATGTATATATATAAACTTAAATATATATATATATAATTTTATAATTTATGTAAAAAATAAACATATAATTTAAAAAAAAACAACAAGAGAAATAAAATAATTATTTGTAAATACTTTATAGGGCGACAACCCCCTCCCCCCGCTAATACCTAGCTTTTTTGAGTGGGGTTTGTTGCGTGATGAGACCTTGCTGCATACCAAGTTCAAAAAGTACTGGGTACGGTACTTTTTTTTAATACTTTTTTTTTACTTTTTTACTGTGATACCATGAAAAACGGTTTGGTGATGATAAGGAATAAATTAGTTTTTTATTAATAATATTCACCTTTAGAATAACATTGGACTCTCTCAGACAAGGTACTGCGTTCATCATGGACAGTAAATTTAACTTTTATCTGGAGCCGTTAGTCGTAGACAAATAATTCAAAATACTAATACTACTACTACTATACTGCACTATTATAATTTGTTTAGTTTTAAGCTGGTTATAATGATGATAATCAAATTATACTTTACCTCTATTTTTTCCACTGAAATTTTAAAATTTTATTTTATTATATTTAAAAGCCCACAACTTTTGACCTGTAATATATGACCTGTAATATATACTTTTGCCCACAACTATACCTGTAATAACTTTTGACCTTATGACATGAAGGTAGTGTCATATTATTTATTACTATATTCACTATATATACTAACAAACTGTAATAAAAATCGTTAGAGATATTATTGAGAGCTAAAGCATTTATCTCGTTATTCCTCCATGATTTCTCTCTGAAAATGTGTTCCTGAGAAAAGCTTAATACAGACCATGAAAAGTAAAGGTGACAACATTGTCCGAGAGCGTCCAATGTTATTTTAAAGGTGAATGCTTCAAAATAAATTTCTTCCTTATTTCCCAACTATTTTCCATGAAACTTGGTATGCAGCGTGAGGTCACATTACCCGACAAAAACCCCCATATATGCTTGAATAACCAGAGAGGAACGGATTTTTTCATATATTGGATGATTATTTTTTAAACAATAAATATTTTTATTGAATGAATTAAAAAAATTATAAAGTTTATAAGAATTATTACTATTAGAATTATTAAACGATATTTAGATAAGCGATAAAGAATATGAAAGTTTTGGTAAAGGTTGTTGTTTTTAAATTACTGAATGGAGAAAGTATGAGTTTAAATTCAGAACTTATATCAGGGTTCTTGCATTTGTCATGAATATGTCTTAGCTCTCAGTGGGGGGAGGTTGGTGATTTTCAAGATGGGTATGTAACAGGTTTCCATAGAAACTACCAGAGCTATTTTATTGAATTTTTAGTGTAAAAGAATAAGAAAAGCTGTTTATATATACCGAAAACATTCCCTTGAAACATATCCATGATCTAACCTATTTCCCACAGGGAAGTAAATACAAACATTTTTTGTATTGATAAATAAAAGTATAAACGGAAGATTAGACTGTACCCAATTGTGTTTATTGATCTGGACCAATAATCAATAATCAGATAAATAACGTGTACGTGTATAAAGGAGAGTTATAAACTATGGATGGTGAGTGGGTCACTGGGTACCGCGCCCGATCAAATCCCGTAATGCTCGACTCTGAATCTAGTTGCAATTTTCATTTTAGAGATAGCTCTACGACAAAATTAATAGTAATTAATAATTTTCTTGTAATAATGACAACGATATCAGGTCATAACGAGCCCAGGGGTTAGACCGTTCCCCAACAAAAAAATAATAAATACCGAAAGTCGTAGAAAAAGTTATAAAATATGTAAATGGTACCATATTCAACGAGCAGTGTTAATATAGCTCCTTGACTATTTTTGACATGGATATTGGCTATACCAACATTTGGAACGCTTACGTTTATAATGGTGATTAGTTGTTAGGACAGTTTCGAGGGATAGAAAACGTTGTTTTTAGACATATGCTTGATATTTTCCAAAAGGAAGTAAATACAATATATTTTGTACAGCAGTAGAATTTTTAAACATATGATACCCCAGAGAAAATTTTTGCTATCTGACTGGCTTTATCCAGTCTGAATTAAATTTGTTTGGTGTCGGTTCGGTTTGGTTTTTCGTCATACGCCGTGTACTGTACTGTGGTCTGTGCTGTGGCTGTGGCTTATTGCTGGATTGTGTTTGTTAGGCTGTGGTGGACTGCATTCAACTTAATTACAGCGTGGTTTTTATTAAGTTGGTTACAATTTTAAGTGTATACATCAATCGACTTTCGTGTCTATTCATTGTATGTGGGTTTCACTCAATTATTTACATACACGATTAGCTAACTATTATATTGTTTTAATTACAAATTTAACTTAGAGCTCCCATAACCTTATTCGTTTCTATTAGTCCAGTACAAGGTAGCCTATCTCAACAATTCTGTTAGATTCAATGGACTTCAAAAAGTAAATTTATGTTATGAAGATACAATACAAAATCACTCTTGTTGAATTAATTAATTGTATGCATATCATGGAGGGTGGCCTTACATACAAACTTACCTGAAAAATTATATTTTAACAACTAAAATTGTGATGGTTTTGTTGTTAAACCATCTCTTACATTTAATTTATTATTATAATTTTTCATCTCTTGATAAACGGTTGAGAAATGGCTACAAAAAACATTGTTGATAGCAGTGTTGCTGAGAGGCGCCTCAGACCAATATATAATTGGTTAGATGAAGGAAACAACAAAAAAGCCCTCCAAGAAGCTGATAAGGTTTTAAAAAAACAGCCTAATTTTCATTTGGCCAAAGTTTTAAAATCCTTAGCTTTATTAAGGCGAGGCAAGGAAAATGAATGCAAGCAGCTTTTGGAATCTGTTCGTCAAGAGTGTCAGTATGATGATTCAACTCTTCAAGCTATGACTATATGTTACAGAGAACTGAATCAACCTGAAATCATCTGTGACATATATTCAGAGGCTACAAAAAAAGACCCAAAAAATGAAGAACTTCTTACTCATTTGTTTATGGCTTATGTTCGTATTTGTGATTACAAAAAACAACAACAGACTGCAATGACTTTGTATAAGCTTAAACTGAAAAATCATTATTACTTTTGGGCTGTTATGAGTATTGTCATGCAAGCTCATGAAGCTGGCCCTGAACTTGCTAAAAATTTGCAGTTACCACTAGCTGAAAAAATGGTCAAAAAATTTGTAGATGAAGGAAAGATTGAAGCAGAACAAGAAGTACAACTATATTTAATGATTTTGGAGATGCAAAATAAACTTGCAGAGGCTCTAGAAGTCCTTGAAGGACCCTTAGGTGAAATGTTGAATTCTTGTATAGTTGTTCCTACAAAGAGGGTAGAGTTGTTGATCAAAATGGAGTTTTGGAGCAGGGCAAATATTGAGATCAAGAAAATATTAGTTGATGATATGGACAACTGGTCGCTATATCTTAGTTATTTTAAAACAATCTCACACACTGTAGATCTTCATGCAAGTAATGATGAAGTTTGTGGATGTGACTTGGCTGATAGAACAATTTATGACTGTGTAAAGTTTTTGAATGATATCAAGAAAAAAAATGAAGAAACAAACCCTCCTTTAAGAGGCCCTTTCCTTGCAATCTTGGAATTTTATGTGCGACTCCAGAAAGAAGATATTGATCCTATTGTATATTTTGGTGAACTTACTGATATTCTTCAATCCTACTTTAATTTTTTCGGTTTAAAATCATGTGTTTTAAACGATTTAAGGCCATACCTTAATCTGCTCTCTGAATCTCAGGTAACCTCATTTCTTAACAGTATTTGGAAATTCATTGAGCTTGAAGAGGGCCAGCTTCCAACATCCAGAGATCAAATGCTCAAGTACATTTCTAACTTGCATATTTCTCGATATCTTGGATTTCATGAAAAGCTCAATATTTCAGCCAAAATGCAACTTGCAGATTGCCTTCTACGGTACTACTTCCATGGAGCTCAATTCAACAGTCACACTTTGCTCCCAACAGACATTCGACACAATGACCCATTTGTAATCCTGATCGTTGAAATGATGAATGATATTTGGATAGAAACTAATGATTCTATCTACCTGATAAATGCTGTTGCAATTCTAGAACATGCTTTAGCTAAAAGTCCTTCAAATCACCAGTTCAAAGTTTTTCTCATTAAACTGTACAATATTCTTGGAGTGAGCAAAGCTGCACAGAAGGTCTATGAGTTGCTTGATGTTAAACATGTACAATTAGATTCTATGGGATATCTAATGTGTTCGCCTCTAATTTCATCAGGACAGTATTTTTTAGGCTCTCATTTGATAGAGCTAAGTCTGAAGTTCTTTACAACTAACTACAAAGACAGTGCTGATCATCTTACTTTTTTGTACAAGTTTGGATCCTTCTTGAAAATTCATGAGTTCATTGAATTTAGAGAACGTCTTAACAACTCTTTGCACTATTCGGCTATCACTGTTGAGAAAATGCTGCTAGAAATTTTCCATGCAGCATCTTTTCAGAATACTTCTCAGCTAGTAGAGCAAATGTCAATACACCCTGAAAAAGAAAGTATATGTTTTGCCAATTTGCAAGATAACAGAGATTTAGATCTATGCTGGACAAGTGAACCTGCTTGTAAACAGCTATCCAAAGAACTTATTAAGTCATCTTTTGAAAATGAAATAGATTTTTTGAAAGTCAGATCAATTACACTTAGAATTCTTGGAGGAGCAGTTCAACTTATTAGCAAGAATGAAACAGCACTAGAAAATGGAAACAGTGAAAGAACTATAATGAAGAATAATGAAGTAGATGTCCTTAAAACTCTCCAAAGTCTTCACAAAGAATTGAAGGATTTTGCTACTTCACTGTCACAAAAAAGATTTTCTAAGTTGCCAAAAAACGTAATTCAAGCTCCACCAGAGACAAGACTATTTTACTTCCTAGAACTTCCTTTCTTTGAATTGCTAGAAACACTTCTTCATACATTATTGACGATTAAAAGTGAAGATCAAAGTACTTCATCAGAAGATATCCATACCATTGAGAGTAATCCTGTATCAAAACTGATTGAAGCAATATCGGTTTTGAGCACTATGTCCAAGAGTAGTGATCATTCCCAACTAGAACTTCGTTGCAGGGTGTTAAATCTTCTGGTTGTAGTTGTTGAAATGGTGTCCATTACCTGTCTTTTTTGTGGTGTTGCTTATGAAATTGTCAAACCTTGCACCGTTCTACAAACAAAAAAGGGGAAGAAGAAGAAAGATGGTTCCTTGGATGGAGTCAAACTTAACAAAGCAAGTCCTGCAACACTAAGTGTTCGTATTGTACAAAACTTATTGACAGTAACCAAGTCAGCAGTTCATGAATTAGAAAATGTTGTTAATGTAATGGAAGAAACATGGAAAGAACCTATAAACAATGGAAGTGAAATAACAAGTTTAATGAACACTCTAAGCTTAGAAACAACTGAATCAACTGGTTTATCAGAAATAAGTAGAGTAGAAAAAGTAGCTTTTGATTCTTATCAGTCGTCATTGTTGGAAATAAATAACATACTAAGAGTGAAAACCAAATTCCTGTCAGATCTACAATTCTAGCATTTATAGTTCAGCTCAATTTATGACAAAGATTATTGTAAGATAAGTTAATGCAAATCCTAATAAAACTATCTTTTGGAGAACCACAAAATTTTAACTTGCATGTAGGCTTGTATATAAAAAACCACTACTTATATCAATTGATTATCTTAATCTTTAATGATCATTTTTGTAATTAATATGATTATTTTGTGAAAACTTGATAAGTCTTGCCTTATGGTTGTTACATATTTAGACTGACCTATTATTTGAATCTGAATCTATTAAATTATCATAACTAATTTGTTCAACAAATGATAAAATTTGGTTTGTATTTTACCTTTTACTATCTAAAGATTATTTACGTTCGTATCTGTTTAATAACTTGATCATTTTCTGGTTAGATATTTTCCACAAAGTTTCAAGCGGTTTGGAAAGATTTTTATTTTTACCTGAAAACATTGGGCGTAAGGAAGTAACAAAATGTAGTAGTACCTAACATTGAAGTCCCTATTATATTAGCCTAATTTATTATGGTTGTAAGTTAATTAATTCAATGATACAGATTGAAAAACAGTTTTTCTTTAACATCAAATTATAATTTCTTGTCAAGTATTGTTTTAAGTTATATATTTCTGGAAAGATATGTCATTTTTGGATGTTTCTTCTACCTTAGTTGTATTAAAATTGTGAATGACCATTTAAATTTGTATAGACTTTTATTAAAATAGTACTGGATTGTATCAAAATGCATGAAAGCTAATATTAAATCATTGAAAATAATGTCCTTCGCATTAATTAATTGAATTCCAAAAGTCGCCAATTTAAGTAAACTTATGAATTTCAATTGAAGACTGATAATATGAATAATTTAATTTGATTTAGTATATTTTTATTGTTCAATGGCTAATGAATCAACTTAACTGTTTGATGAAACGTACTACTTAAAAAAATTGTTAAGTTAAGGTATAGGCCTAGTGATATTAAAAATATAATGAAACAAAATCTTTTTTAAAGTAGTTTTTTAATTGTTAAAAAATATAATAAGTGAACTGAAACAAAGAATAATTGGTTGATTTTAGAATATATGTATAATATATCTATTTTTAAAGACAGTCCAACCTTTAGTTTTGTTGAAGTGAATTTTGTAAAGCCACTGTAAATTAATACATGGTATAAGATTAAAGAAATAGTAAGTGATAAAAATTATATTTTTAAATAATTCTGAAGTCAGAAGAATTCTAGAAGAACCATATACTCTAACTAAACTAACTCTCAACTCACAGTTATTATCAAGCTAAGTTAGAATATGCTTGAGGGCAAGGAGAAGAGGCTGAAATGATCATCAGAGTTGCACTATATGTTGGACCCAAACTTCCTATGTATTGGATTATCACAAAATCTGCTATTTAGTGAGTTACAGGTAACTGATTCTGACATGACATGCATTTTTACCTACATTTAAGTAATATTTAATAATTACCATAATTAGGTTACCGTAATTACATTCCTTAACTGCAAAAACAATCGATTAATACATGGTGTGGTAGATAAACCTGACGATTTTTAAATCATTATAACTCCACTATCTGTAAACAATTGTTTGTATTAGTTATATTTAACAATTCTCAAAAACATGGAATTTTATAAAAAAACTATAGTTTTAATATTTTTGAGAGACAGAACACTTATAAATTTAAATTTTAACAATGACAACATTCAGGAGGTGACCATTTCTCTGTATATATGTCTCGAGTCTTGCAAAACTGTCAAACACCTTACCAAGCATCACAATTGTAATCAACCCAATCACTTGCCTTATGTTCTCTTTCAGGTCTCTCAATGTATGGGGTTTTTTCATACACTTTAGATTTTAGGTAGCCCAAAAGAAAAAAAATCACACACACTGAGGTAGGTTGCGCAAACGGGCAAGCAATGTCGCTGACTGGGACGGTGGCGACGTCCTGTAATCCAGCTACTTGGAGGTCATGAATTGTGGATGGTTGTGAGAGATGGTCGGTGGATGTGGTGATCTCTTGTGTGGATTAACGTCCGCACTATTGAATACTATGTTAATCCGAAAAGCCTATCTTCATAATTAGACTAATTCGTAATTCAGAGGCTGTGGTTCGGATTCCACGTAAACTCTAGGTCCATTAGTTGCCATCGGCTGTTGGGCTATTAATTAACAGTCCAGTCTAAGGAACATGTCAGCCTTAGTCAGTAACAAGACAACAAGATCACGCCACAATCATCCTACTCTCAATCCTCATTCATACTTGGCTTAAAATACCTAGATTGTAGTATAGTTGCTATTTCAATAATCTAATCTAATAATCACCGTGGCGAGAGATGACATGGACCCGAAACTTCCTACTCACATAATCCATTACTTCATTTGTTATGTGAGCCGTTGCTCCATCTTCCTGGGATAACATATTTTTCAAGTTAATACGATTCCTTTTAAGTTCAGGAATGACAAGTGTCCAACACTCTCAGGTATCGTTCTTGGTTACCGTAACTGTTCGCCCTTACTCTTATTCCTCAAAAAGTACGGTCGAATAACACATTTTTTTTTATACACCACACCACACTGTAACTTTAGCATTATGCAGAGGATGTTTGTGTAGTACTTGAGGGTTCGTGTTCGACCAATAACAGAAATTTTGTTTGTTGACATATACATCAAGGTAAAAATGGGCTTTATCACTCATTAAAATAATTTGGTCATCATTCATCAGGTCAGTCATTATTTCTGAAAATCTCTGACGATTGGCCTAGTCATGAGGTTTAAGCTGTTGAATGGCAGCAATTTTATAACGATGGAAATTTAAGTCCTGGTGTAGTATTCTCCTTACAGAGTGATCAGATATTCGCAGAGCAGTAGATTTTAAACGTACAGAATGCTGAGAACTTGTTAGCATGGCTTGTCTCACTCTTTTAATGTTGTCTGGTGCTCTGATTGACTTTGGAGATCCTGTAGGCTTTTGTTTTAAGGCTGAACCCGTTTATCTAAACTTCTTAACCCACAACTTTATTGTGTTTTGGGAAGGGATTCGGCCCCGTCTTCTAACATAGAAATGTTTACAAAACTGCTGTTGAATTGCGACGACACTATCGCCACTTTTAAAATACTCTTAAACAACGAATGCACAATGCTCACTGGTCCACTGTTCCATGGCAACTGAAAGTGCAGAAACGGAAACTGCCAACAGTGAACTTCAATGATACACTACCTAGAACCCCTGTCAAAAGTGCCGCCAACAATGTGCAAATGAAAACTGTCAGGTTTATCTGCTGTATCCTGTTCTAGGAATTTTTTAGGTGTATAAACATTAATGTTTTAGTTGATATCTCAATTTGCTTAATCATTCCGGTTGAGTGAGTAGCTTGTGTACAAATTATAAAACTTATTTATCAATGAGAGGGAAGTTACTAAACATACAGTAAAGTCCGGTTTATCCAAATCTGAAACATCCGGATCGTGTTAAAAAAAATTATACAAATTACAGTTATGATGTGAATTTTATCTCAAGTTTCTTCAAAATTTCAGGCTCAACTGCAGTACCTTGCTGGATGTGGCAAGTGTTACTGCAGTGAAAATATGAATGTGAAACACGATGAACGCACACTCGGTATATTCACGGTGTTTCCAAGTGTTTGAGCGCTAGAAGCACTTAGTGCATGTGCGAGCGGTAATCATTTGACGTTTTAATCAAAGTGTAGTCAAGTGAGGTTAGATTTACAGTGGTTGTTTGTTCCGGAATTATTTTTACAATCAAAGTTACCTATCTACTGAATTTGTGGTCATGACAGGTTGTAAAGAAAAATGTTGTTTTAACATCAGGAGAGCCCTCTATTTCCTTCCTAAAACTAATAATCACAACTTTTAATAAAAGTAAACACAAATTTTTAACATGTCAAATCAAGAATCTAACATCTTATTTAACATAGCCGATCTATCATGGCTGTGTTGTTGTACAGAGTTTATATGCAATCTGCAGCACTAATATTGCAGGCGCTATTCACAAACGTCTAAGCAACATGGATTTATACAATGGTATATTTTCAGTATAGTTTCAGATTCTCTGGGTTTTCGGCTGTCCAGATCAGAACCCTGCCACATTAATCCGAATAAACCAGATTTTACTGTATATTAATTTTGTCTTTAACGAATTTATCTTAGGAAAAAGAGCTGTAACCGTAGTCATTATGACAAGACCTCGACCCGGGACTAATGTTTTGATTGTTTTGAGGTCTCAAGATGTCAAAAAAACCATTAGTTCAAGTCTTTATCTGTGTGTGTGTGTGTGTAAATCTTTATGAAATTTGGTACAAATGTGTGAATGTGCAATAATTCAACTAAGTTTGTAATCTAGGCATATCGGTCCATTAGAAGGCGGGGGGGTTTTACACACATTAATGGTGTTTTTAGGGCCTTTAGTCTGATATTGTATTTAAATGTTAACTAGTACCGGTACCATTGGAATCAGCTAACAGAAAAATCACACAATTAGGTATTTTGAATGTTTATTCTGTTGGAATAGGTTGCTGAGATTTCTCATAAGTATGACATTGGGCAATAACAACTTAGGCTTCTTGTATTTTTTGAAATTATATTTTCTTTTAAATTTATTTAACTCTTTTCTGCTACTGCTTGTTGTAGACTATTAATTCAAAATAATAAATTGCTTAGTTGTTTTAGCTGGACTTAGGCCTATTGGTTGTAGTCAAATTATAAATTGTTTTGCTTAAAAAATTAAACCATAATAGTTTGAGTCATAGGGCCACTGTTGGTGTCATTTAGGATCGTCCGCCCCCATATAAACTCAATGTTAACTAAATGTATCAATCTCACAAACTATATGAGATAACAACTTCAATTTTGGAAACAAATTTTAATTTTGTTTTGTTCAAATAGTTGAAATTTTACTAAAAAAATCAGTCAAAAATTTTTTTTCTCAACCTGGTGTGTAACTTTTTTTACATCCTTCCGTATGGCACTAGTAATCATTGTCAAAAAGGCACACCAAAAAAATGGTAGTGATATCTCTAATAGTTTTTTATACAGGTTGCATCAAAAGTGTCAAAAAGCATATTTTCAGTAAACGTTCAGAGTCACTCAACTTTGTTCTTTAAGTCAAAACATATGTTATGAAAATATTTCTTCTAAAGGCAATTATTATTTTTAATTATAAGTGTTATATATCGTTGTAAAGAGGAAATTTTAGAGAAAAATAAACAATAAAAAAACAAAAATTGAAAAAAATAAATATATTGGGTCGGACTGCTCTTAAGCACTAATTATGAAATTATATGTTACAGTTACTCTTTAGAAAATTATTATTTGTTAACGGTTTTTAAATGTAAATCATAACCATTAAAAATTAAATTCAACAAAAAAATCAATACTGGATATGATACCTTTTTGGTTTGTAGATATGGTACCTACACTAAATTATTTAATCTAAATCATATCAGGGGTGTAGACTGTGGCTCTGTACACACCAAACCCCATTTTTTGGGTTCAAGCGACCCGTACAAGGAAGAGTCAAATTTGAACATTTTTACAAACACAAAATAGTAGGTCTCAGGTATACTTAAAAAATACCTATCATGAAAGTGGGGAGAAATAAAATTATCATAATTGTTCATTCTTAACCCTTAATAGGTTGCGTGGTGTATAAACCTCCGCAGCAAATGCTTTTAGTATTGTATAAGACGCATTTCGGCAGCCTTGCCACTCATCTCTCACCTTATCCTCCCCTTACTACCCCTCTACACGACCATGAGAGACAGAACCAGTTAACTGCATTCTTTTGTCATTGTTAACCATTTTTTAAAGCCGTGTTGTCTTTTGTTCGCCGTGCGCCCTATTGTGTCAGTATTTTCGCGGCCAACTTGTAGTGTTTTAAAACATTTTAGGTATTAGTTTAAGTGAAATCGCCTTGTTTTGAGTCACTGTGTGGTTATCATATATTATAATCATTATATTGAAATTATTTCAATACATGAACAAAATTATTTTTTTAATTTTTATAACCTATATTTACGTTACAATGGAAAGTAAAGAACGAAAATGTTAGCTTCCTTTGATCAATAATGTCAAAATATCAATTCAAGAGGAGGAAATAATTTTTAGGTCTGGTGTAGAGACCTTGAAAAGA
This sequence comes from Nephotettix cincticeps, assembly GCA_023375725.1. Lineage (NCBI taxonomy): Eukaryota > Metazoa > Arthropoda > Insecta > Hemiptera > Cicadellidae > Nephotettix > Nephotettix cincticeps. Next base: position 51,120,564 of record CM041791.1, read on the forward strand.
CAATTGTTTGCTCATAACGAAGATGCAAGTAAAACTAGTGAACCTACTCAAGAAGATGCAATTGAATGGGAAGGATTGGATCAGTCCATAGATGAATTGCTATAGGGTGATCAAAATTACTATATTTATTCCTAGTTATAAAGCCATTGCCCCGTTTGCTGACTTAACAACAATTTTAGACTAAAAAGTTCAAGTACACATGTCTTAATAGGGCAAATTCGTGTATGTGGAACTTTGTACGCCACGCGACCTATTACGTAAAATAAATTGTGCGATTAAAGGTTAAAGGTCATAATAGCATCATGCACCTCCTCTCTTCTGTTACTTATCAACACAAGAGAAACCATTAAGATACAATCTGAAAATCATCATTAGGAGATATAAAAGTCCCACCAGAGTCCCGGTAATCCGAACCCCAGTAATCCGAACAACCTAATGGGAAAAAGGTTTAAATTAAAAACAAAGCAATTATAATCTCAATTATAACATTTTAATCTACAGAACAGTTACAATTATTTTACATCATTTTGCATACACAATATTAATAATATACAATAACTTATTTTTTGGAACATAAGAATTCAATTATTGTCTTTTGACGTAACAAAGATATCCTGTTAGCCATTAGAAAGTTGTGCCATCGTGTCAAAACATAAATATCAAGTATTCGGATGTAGCAGTACACCGTTGCTCGAGATTACATAGGGAAATTATTTGATTCTCAGTGTCCAACTCTTTATCAACGCTTTTTGGCGAACTACTTTTCGAACATTCGAGTTCATCTTCAGCAATGATTGCGATCACGTAAAAAGTAGGCCTACAGACGACACTGTTTTAATATTATATGTTTTTTTTGTGTCAATTTCTGTGTCGTGTTTTATATTTCTAATGACGAGTACATAACGGATAGAACATCTCAGCAGGAATATATGATGCCGTAAAAACAAGTAGTGGACAAACCTATATGTGAACTGTGATAAGCCGTAAGTTAATTGCTCTAAATACACTGTTCGGATCTAAAATAATCAATTTTATTAGTACTTTTAATGATTTTTACACTGCACATCGGTATAATCTGAACAATTCTGTAATCCGAGCAGGGTTCAGTCCCAATTAGTTCAAATTACTAGGACTCTATTGCAATCATATTTATTAATATTTGTCTTATTAAGTCCTGATGATTAAGTTTATGTTAATAATAAATTTATTTTACATAGTCCTATTATTTTATAATTGATGTTTTAATACAGGGATAGCCAGTGAAAAGGAAAGATCTATATAAGTAACTAGTTCCTTAAGAAGATTAATTTGTTTGATTTTTATGGTTATAAATATTAAATACAAAGTAAGCCATTTACTGTACGATAAGTAAAAAATTATTTTTGGGTATAACCGTATAACCAACAAATGCCAAATGTCTTCCATTGGAATCTATGATCTTCTGCAGGCAAGTGTGGAAGTTTCCAGTGACATTTTTCAATATACTGACTTGCATTCCTTCAATTTTGCTTGAAATTTGTTGTTTTAGGAAGGAATATTTTGAGGTGGACCATAATGAAGAACTCTTGTTTTCAGATCAATTCTGTGCCTCTTCATTTTGAAAAAATGACGTTTTGGTGCGCAATATCGGCAAGAGGAATCATAGGCCCGGTTTCCTCAAGGATAACATTGTGAACCCAAACATCACTTTTTTAACGTGAAAAAAGTGTTAGCAGATGGTATATACAAAAAACATTTTTTCACTTACTGCACAGTAAATGGCTACCTTTTTAGCGAATTTCCCATAGGGAAAAGCTATTACCGTAGGTCTCATGGCATGACTTAAGCCCGGGACCATGTTATTTTTTCGTCTTTAGGTGCCCAGAGGGCAAAAATAATATTCGTTAAAGTTTATATACGTATATATATATATTATATTGAAATAATCTAACCAAGTACCCTTAGAAAACATTTTTTTTCGTCTACATGTTTCGGGTAATAATCCCATTTTCAAGAAGTGTAAATGTTAACCTATTTGGTAATATTAATCTGTAACTGTAAATAAATATCATATGATAATTTAAATTTTATTGTATATAACTTGGTGGAGTGTATATAACACTCCATATACAGTATATATAACTGTATATAACACGAACTAAACAAACAAAATTTTACAAATAAAAAGAAGATTATTAAAAATTCTATAGAGGATATGAAGATAATTGATTCTATATCAAAAATTAAAATTTAATTATGCAATCCCAACAAAAGCGGATAAAGGAAACACTACTGTTATAATTAATAGTACAGATTACGATGAAAAAGTGGAAAATTTCATTAATAACAACAAATTTGTGAGTATTCCAAAAGATCCATCCCAAGAATATAGTAGAGATATGAATAAAATTATAAATACATGTAAATCAATCTCTAATGTAGACAAATTTAAATTAAAAATGATCAATCCATCCATCCCAAAATTTAGAGGCCAACCAAAAGTACATAAAGTAGGAGTACCAATTAGACCTGTTGTGAACTATCCCAATGCTCCAGCATATAATGTATGTAAGTTTCTAAATTATAGATTAAATCAAATAACAAATACTGACACTAATCATAGCATTTCAAATACATACCAACTAGTAGAACATATAAAAGATTTGACAATACCGGAAAACGCTATATTCTTATCATTTGATGTAAAAAACATGTATACTAATATTCCATCAGAAGAAACCATAAAAATATTGAAGGACAGTTTAGATAATTCAGACACACTTAATACAAATGAGAAAAAAGATCTGATAACATTGACAAAAGCATTTTTGAATCAAAACTACTTTGAGTATAAAGATTGTATATACGAGGGTCATTCAATAATTAAAGAGACAAACAGGTGTGGAAGGGAAAATTTTTATTTTAAGGAAACAACACTTTTACTACTTTTCAACATAATCCCCTTGAACATTTATGCATTTGTTCCAACGGACCATGAGCTTTTTTATGCCAGCTGCAAAGAACTCTTTATCTTGGCGTTTGAACCAATTTCCCACAAACTTCTTGACATCCGCGTTGTCCTGGAACCTCTTTCTACGTAGTGCCTCCTTTAGTGGGCCAAACAAGTAGAAATCACTGGGGGCTAAATCAGGACTGTAAGGGGGGAGAGGCAGTACCTCCCACCCCATTTTTTCAATGGTTTCTCGAGTTAGTTGAGCAGTGTTAGTGCCTGCATTGTCTTGTTGGAGAATCACACCTCGTCTCTGAGATCCACAACGTTTCTCTCTCATGGCTGGCTTCACTTTGTTGAAAAGCATATCCGAGTAATATTGGCTGTTGATTGTGCGCTGCTCTTCAAGATAATCACAAAAAACTGGACCTTCAGCGTCCCAAAACACCGTCTACATGACTTTTCCTGCTGATGCTTGTGTTTTGAATTTTTTCCTCACAGGTGAGCTTGTGCGCTTCCACTCTGTGCTTTACCTCTTTGATTCTGGTTCATAATATTGAACCCAAGTCTCATCACAGGTAAAAATTTTGTTGAGGAAGTGCTCACCTTCACTTTCATAACGTTCCAGCAGCTCTGTACACACTCTCAACCTTGTTTTCTTGTGTAGCCGTGTCAACTCCTTTGGAACCCATCTTGCACATGTTTTGCGGTACTTAAATTTGTTTTTTATAATGTTGTGAACTGTACCCACACTCACTTGAACTTTTTCAACTATCATTTCCACAGTGACTCGGCGGTCAGCACGAATTATGTCATTAATTCGATTTTCAAGTGAAGGAGTTAAAACTTCAACTGGTCGGCCAGGCCAGTGTTCATCAGTCACTGAGTTTCGGCCATATTTGAACTGTTCTACCCACTTGTAAACATTTGCACTATTCAAACAATGTTCACCATACACTTTAGTCATTCTAGAGTATATATTCAGAGGTTTTTCACCTACAGCGAGTAAAAAATGAATAACACAACGTTGTTCAACTAATGTGGAGTTTTCAAGTAGACTTGCCATCATTAAATGTATTTTTAAGGTTATAAACCCAACAATGTTGATTAATCAGCTGATCAGGACCCATCCCAGGGCTGCCAACTTAAAGCTGTAAAAGCACCAAAAGTACCCTACTAACAGATTTCTCCCCAGACCTGTTTGTCTCTTTAATTATTGAATGACCCTCGTACAAACAACAGGATGGTTTAGCTATGGGATCACCTCTCTCAGGTTTATTAGCAAATATATATATATGAACAAAATTGAAAGCAATAAAATAATAAATGACATTAACCCGTTTAGAAAAAATATTATATATTGGTACAGATACGTTGATGACATAATATGTCTTTATGACAACAAAGATGATTGACACTGCAAATTATTAGAATACATAAATTCAATCTCAAAATCTATTAAATTCATGATGGAAATACAAAAACAGAAAATAACCTTTTTAGAATTAACAATACAAAATACAAACGATAAACATGATTTTAATATTTATAGAAAACCCACACAAACAGATCTTGTCATCCCATGTAATTCACATCACCCCTGGCAACATAAGATTTCAACATGATGATTAACAGACTTATGATAATACCGATGAACAAGAACAATTTCAATAAAGAGATAAAAATAATAAAACAAATTACACAAGAAAATGGATACAAAAAGAATATGATAGATAAAATGATAAAAAGATGGGAGAAAAAGAGAGGAGATCGAAGATAAAAGAGAGAATCGAAGAAAAAGAGTTTATTTGCGTGCCATACAATTTAAAACTAAACAAAGCCATACAGAAAACATTTACACGACAAAAATTCAAGATAAGTTACAGAACAAGACACAACGCATATGAAATAATACAAAAGAAATCACGAAACAACAACCAAACTAATAAATACACAAGATCAGGAGTATATAAAATTAAATGTGATGACTGTAACAAATATTATATTGGGCAAACCGGGAGAAATTTTCAAACAAGATTCAAAGAGCACATACAAGCACTAAAATCAAATAACAAAACAACACAAAAATCAGCGTTTACTGAACACATTCTTTCAACAAACCACAATTACACTAGTCTGACACTTAATATGAAAATATTGAATTTTGAACACAAAGGAAGAAAATTGGATACAAAAGAAGAATTCCAAATTTACGCTCACTATCAAATTGACAAAAACAACATATTAAACACTTCACAAATTGAAACAAAGAATCCTATCTATGAAAAAATAATACAAGATAGAAATAATACATGCTAACACACTCCACCAAGTTATATACAGTAAAATTTAAATTATCATATGATATTTATTTACAGTTACAGATTAATATTACCAAATAAGGTTAACATTTACACTTCTTGAAAATGGGATTATTACCCGAAAGTTTCTCTTACTCCCATGGCCATGAGTACCCAAGATGGTACTTGGCCTCACCAACGAGCTGCCTCCACTGCTGCATGTCTCTTGCGGTTTCTTCTGTTGTTCCCATCTTGGCCATGTCTCTTTTGACTTCATCTTTCCAGCGCTTTTTTGGCCTGCCTCTGGGTCTCCTTCCAATAGGGTTCCTATCCCATATGTTATATAACAAGCTTGGGTCCTCTCTTCTAATGACGTGGCCAGTCCATCTCAATCTTCTACTTCTGGCTTCTGCCACTATGTCTGGCTCTTTAAAATGATGTCTAATTTCTTGGTTATGCTTTATCCTCCAAGTTTCCCCTTCTCTTGTTGGCCCAAAAATTTTACGTAATACTTTGTTTTCGAAAGTGATCAACTTTTTTTCTGCTTTCTTATCCAACACCCATGTTTCAGCTCCATAGATGGTATTGGCCTAATTATTGTTTTGTACACTCTTAATTTTGTGTTGTAAGATAAGATTTTTGACTTAATTATTTTGTTCAGTGCATACAAACTCCTGCTAGCAAGGTTTATTCTGTTATTAATTTTAATGTGGTCATCACTTTGCGAGTTAATTATAATTCCTAAATATTTAAAACAGTCTACCTTTTCAAAACTGCTTTCAGTGTCAGCTATAGACTGGGACGGTGGCGACGTCCTGTAATCCAGCTACTTGGAGGTCACGAATTGTGGATAGTTGTGAGAGATGGTCGGTGGATGTGGTGTTCTCTTGTGTGGATTAACGTCCGCACTATTGAATACTACGTTAATCCATAAAGGCCGTCCTCATAATTAGACCGATTCGTAATTCAGAGGCCGTGGTTCGGATTCCACGTTAAACTGTAGGTCCATTAGTTGCCATTGACTGTTGGGCTATTAATTAACAGTCCTGTCTAAGGAACATGTCAGCCTTAGTCAGTAACAAGACTAAAAGATCGCGCCACAATCATCCTACATTCATTCCTCATTCATACTTGGCTTAAAATACCTACCTGGGTAGGTCGCCATTTCAGTCAAAAGTATTAAAAGTATTAAAGTATATTTAGCTCCTCATCTTCATCTCTTCCAAATTTAACCAGTTTTGTTTTATTTTCATTTATTCTTAAACCTACACTTTTGGTTTCCCTGACCAGAATTTTTGTCAACTCTTGAATGTCTTCTTTGGTTTCAGCTAGCAGTACTACATCATCAGCAAAAGCCAGTGTACTGATTTTCTTACCTATTTTAATGCCATATTCTGATTTTTCGATTTCCTTTAGTGCTTCCTCAATAACTATATTAAAGAGTGTAGGTGATATAACATCTCCTTGCCTTACACCTGTTTTTATTTCAAAGATTGGAGAGTATTCACTCTGTATTTTTACTTTACAGCTGGAGTCTTTGACACTTAAACTAGCTAATCTGATGAGTTTGCTTGGTATTCCAAAACTTTCCATCTTATGCCAAATGTTCTTCCTGTGAATACTATCATAGGCTTTACTGAAATCGATAAAGAGAGCATAATAACTTTTACCATATTCCCTGCATTTAGCAATTGCTTCCTTTAAGATGTATACTTGATGAGTTGTAGACCTTCCCTTTTGAAAACCTGCTTGATGTTCTTCGATTATCTCGTCTGAATAAACTGTGAGCCTTTTCTGTATTATTTTGGATAGTATTTTGTAAGATGTATTTAACAATGATATTCCTCTATAATTGTGAGGGTCCTTTTTATGAATTTGAATTGTATGTGCATTTTTCCAATCCTCAGGTATATTTTCTTCCTCCCAAACTTGCATTATTATTTTATATAGCTTTTCTGATAGCTCCTGTCCTCCAGCTTTCAAAATGTCAGCACTAATCCCATCTTCGCCTGGTGCCTTGTTGTTTTTCATGTCCTTTATAGCATTTAGAACTTCTTCCACGGTTGGCGCTTCAATGTTAGGCTGGACATTTTGATAAGTTGGGGTCTCCAAAACTTCGTTGTCTTCTTCTCCATTCAGCAGATCTTGGAAATAATCCCTCCAAATCTCTAAAACTTTGGGTTTCTCTATGATGGTTTCCCCATCTTTGATCACCCCATATGAGTTTGGTATATAGCCTCCCTTAAACATTCTTATAGTTTTGTAAAATCCCCTGGGATTTTTGTTGCTATCCTCTTGTGCCTTTTCTAGCAGGTTATTTAGATATTGTATTTTTTTGCATCGTAGCAACTTATTCGTCTCCTTACTTTTAGTATTATACTTTCTTTTATTCTCTTCATTTTGATTTTGTAACCAGGCTTCCCTATAGGCTTTCCTTTCTTCCATTTTAATTTGACATGCTTCATCAAACCATGGTTTTTTCTTTTTCCGTTTTGCTTTACCACAAACTTCTTTTGTTGTCTCTTGTAGAGATGTTTTAAAATTCTTCCAATTGTCTTCTATTGTGGTTTCTGTGCCATTTAAAGCTTGAAACCTGTTGTGAAGTTTTAATTTAAATTCTTCCAACACTTCTTTATTCTTCAGCTTTTCAGTGTCCCACTTTTCAACTTGGTTTGCATCTTTCTTTTTTACTACTGCTATGCGTTGCTTAACTTTTGCCAAGACTAGGTTGTGGTCTGACCCACACTCTGCACCTCTGAGGATATGGACATCTAGTATACTCGATCTATGTCTATGGTCAATCAGAACATGATCGATTTGGTTTTTTATCAAACCACTTGGTGACACCCATGTTTCTTTATGTATATTTGTGTGTGGGAACATAGTACTCATAATTTTTAGATTGTTTACTTCTCAAAAGCTAAGGAGTCGAACTCCATTATCATTTGTGTTTTCATGAAGACTATGGTTGCCTATAACAGTTTTCCATATAGTTTCCTTTCCAATTTTCGCATTTGCGTCTCCAACCATGATTCTCAGATCATATTTTGATAACTTGTTTGTTAGTTCTTCAAGCGATTCATAATATATATCTTTCTCTTCTTCATCCGCTTCTTCTGTAGGTGCGTAAAACCTAACTAGGGACATATTCCTAAATCTACCCTTAATCCTAATATTGCACATACGCTCATTAAATGAGTTAAAAGCTATCACAGCATTGGCCCACCGTTTCCTTACGGCAAAGCCAACTCCTCCATAGTATCTACCATCTTGAGTTCCACTATAATATATCACATATTCTTTGGTGTTTATTTTTCCTGCCAGTGGCCATCTTGTCTCTTGGAGAGCTACTATGTCCATGTTATACCTATCAAGTTCATTTGCTAAGATATCCACTGCTCCAGGGACTGCCAGACTTCGTACATTCCAAGATCCTAATCTCAAGTCCTTTTGACAAAGCCGGGTCTTATTCCTTGTTATCCGATCTCGATCCGAGGCTGCTACTTGGTGATTCGTAACAGGATAGTTTTACGGAGCAGGTTGTTAGCCTAGCGCCCAACCCCCAACCTGGGGGACCAGGAGTTTTATATCAGAGTCCTCTTCTCCTAGGCCACTTGCTTCCACCACAGCTTCAAGACGTTGGCCTGGCCTTGGTTTTATCTCAGAGTATCCTTCTCTTAGCCTTATGGGAGCCAACCCAAACATACAAGGCAGTACAGGCAGTGCTTATTATAATGGCGGCACTTACTCGCCATGACACAACGTCGTCAACAGGACCTATGGTTTTTGATGAGTGTGACCCCGCCACGAGCCACCCTCCCACCCCCTCGTGATGTTGCCGCCTCGGTCCGGGACTGCTTATTTGGGTTACCCCTTATTCGCAGCTGCCCACCATATCTGATGAGGGATCGCTATCCGCCACCTGCGATCCGCCCATTACCTGAGGCTCGGTTCCCAATTGGGTGGGATTACCCGAAACATGTAGAAGAAATAAAAATGTTTTCTAAGGGTACTTGGTTAGATTATTTCAATATAATAATATTAGTAGCCCTGTTTGATGAAATAAACAGTAAAATATATATATACAGGGTGTTAATTGGCCGAAGAGAAAAATATTCTCAAAGTGTCATTTAGTTTGCTTCTATATTTTCAAAATGGCGGCGGTTAAAATCTTTTAATTTAAATAACAAAAAAACATAAACTTTATAAATACTTTACAAGAAATAAAAAAAGATTGCAATTTCGATCTTTGCAATCGAACGGTACTTTGGTCGACGAAAAGATAGCTTACAGAGTCCATGCGCCACCACGGGGCGGGCGTGGCGAAAAAGCGGCTGGCGCAACAATTAATTCTTCACCACGGCCGTGGCGTGTGGGCCCTGTAATCTAACATTAAAAGTGCATTTTCTCGCTTATCCATGCACTGATTTTGTTCACCAAAGCACCATTCGATTTGAAATTAAAATTGCAATCTTTTTTTATCTTGTAAAAATTTTATAAAGTTAATGGTTTTTTTGTTATTTAAATTAAAAGATTTTTACCCACCGCCATTTTGTAAATATAAAATAAAACTAAATGATACTTTGAGAATATTTTTGTCTTTGGCTATTAAATATGTGTGCAAAGTTTGGTTTCCGTATCTTAAATAATTATTGATATATAACATTTTTTGTATAAAATACAAAATGGCGGCTAGCGGCTAAACGAAGGATTTTTGGACATATGTTTATAGGAAATTTTTTGTTTATTTTGATGAGTACTATCATCCCTCGAAGTCTGTCCCCAACTTTAATGAACACCTTATATATATATCTGTGAACACGATAACTCTTGTAAAAATGGTCTGATCTAGACTTAATTTGTTAGAGGCGTGTATTTATACATTTCCTCAGACGAGTTCCTAATCCTGACATATCGGTCAAAGGGAACGTGTAGTTTGGTGGGATTTTGTACTCAAAAATAGGTTTTTTTGCTTTTTACATGTGTAATTTAAATTTTATCTTTCACCATTAGAATCAGCCAAAAAATATACAATTTAGATCCTTAAAGTTTTTCTCTATTTCCAACGGTTACCAAGATATGAAAAAATCTAAACACAGTACATTGTATTTAAGGGCTCCAATGCTAATCCTTTGGAGGATGTGGAAAAAATAATATTTCCCTTATTAACCAATAGTTTTGGATGAAACTTTGTATTTAGCTTCATGTGGTTGGGATCCATACGTTTATGCTAAAAAAATCATAGGTTATGTGTTCTTCCTAGCAGGAAACCTACAAACTCTTTCCCATGTTAATCTTATGGAGAATAGGCAAACTCCTGTATTTATATCCAGATAATGGTAAATACCCCTGTCACAGCAGACCTGCGTACTCAGCGATTTCCAAATAATAATATGTAACAAGTTTTATTAAAATCTGTCCATAAACATGAGAATTATTTGCCTCTTCTCCATAAGATTAACATGGGAAAGAGTGTGCAGGTTTGCTGCTATGAGGAACACTGAAAGTAGACATTTATACTATAAACATTTTTTATTTTTAACATTTATACCAACTTTCATTATCATCTGTCCATAAATAACGGAGTTTACCTATTCCCTATATGATTAATATGGGAAAAGAGTATGCAGGTTTGCTGCCAAGATAAATACATAAACTATGATTTTTAAGCATTTGAAGCGTAAGATCTCAACCAGATGAAGGTAAATATTAAGTTTAATCCAAAAATATTGGTTGATATGGGAAATATTAAATTTTCCTTATCCTCCATAAGAGATATCTCAGTACCCGTTGGAGATAGAGAAAACCTTTAAGAAACTAAATTGTGTGGTTTTTAGCTGATTCTAGTGGTGAAAGATAAAATTAAAAGTTTAAAATTACATATGAATAACGCAAAAAAACTTTTTTTTTAGTACAAAACCCCCCCAAACTAACCATTCCCATTGACCGATCTGTCAGGTTTACGAACTTGTACGAGCAAATGTAGGAGCACACGTCTCTACCATTTTGGTAGGACCATTTTTACGAGAGTTATCATGTTCACAGACACACGCATATATATATATTACTGTTTATTTCATCAAATAGGGTTACTAATATTATTGTATTGAAATAATTGAACCAAGTACCCTTAGAAAACATTTTTAATCCTTCTTAAAAATGTTTTCTAAGGGTACTTAGTTCAATTATTTCAATATAATATATATATAAATTTTAACTGACTATTGTTTTTGGCCTCTGGACACCTAAAGACAAAAAAATAACAAGGTCTTGGATTTAAGTCTTGCCATGAGACCCACGGTAATAGCTTCTTCCCTATGGGAAATTCGCTAAAATTGCTATATTAATTTTATAATTATAAATGTATACATACAAAGTAATGCCCCGTCACAGCAGACCTGCGTACTCAGCGAATTTCCAAATCAATAATATAGCAGTAATAATACAAGTATGTGACAAGACTGAACAATCAATACCTGTTGATAAATTAGAGTATTTGCCTATTCTCCATAACATTAACATGGGAAAGAGTATGCAGGTTTGCTGCTTTGAGACATACTAAAAGTAGGAATTTTTACCATAAACTATTTATTATTTATTCCTACCATATACCAATTTTAGCGAATTTCCTATAGGGAAGAAGCAGCTATTACCGTGGGTCTCGTGGCAAGATAAGCCCGAGACCATGTTATTTTTGTTTGTCTTTAGGTGTCCAGAGGCCAAAAACAATAGTCAGTTAAAATTTATATATATTTTTATATATATACATATATAAATATATATAGAGAAGAAGGCATAATTTTCCAACAGGATGGAGCGTCACACTCCAGCGACAATATCATCTGCGATACTCTCAGCTTGAGATTCACAGACTGTTCGGTTGTGAGGAACAAGTCCAGATATGACGGCATTGAACTTTGATCAAGGGTTACTTCAAGAATATTGTTTATTCTGAGAAAATTTACTATCTAAATCACATACGCCAAAGTATCTTTACAGCTATACAATTTTAATAATAACTCCTGAAATGATACAGAGCTTTGATATCTGTAGAGGGTTAGGTCGATATATTATTAAGGATTTTGAGATAAAAAGTCTTAATTGCAACTGCCATTGAAATAATTACAAAAATTCAATATCAAAGGAGTTTTCTGTCTTTTTATTGAGTTATAGAAGTGAAAATAACATTAGCAAGTTAATTTTTTAAATAATGAATAGTTAGCAAGTAATAGAAAACTTCAAGAAAAATATTAATACCTTATATATAAATCAATTTGATACGTTAAGGGTCTCATAAATGCAGTTTATTGAATTTGTAAAGGCAATTTGCTTTAAACCCATTGCATAATTTCAATTAATGCTAAATGAAGATAAAAAACCAACTTGCCAAATTCTCAAAAACTTATTATGTGTGAAAATTTGCTTTGTCTCAGGTATATTTTAAAAACACTCATTACTCAATTAAGTTAAAAACAATGGTTAGATAATAAACAAAAGTGTATAATAACAACTGACCAAGCCTGAAAGTGTATTAGATTAGATCACTGAAATGGCAACCAACCATACTACATTATAGGTGTACTTCCAAATATTGGTCAATTATCAACTTCTTCAACATCTCTAAAATTGGTTTCTCAATTAATAATTTAAGTCATTAGGGTGGCACAAGAATGTAAAATCAATGTGTAAAAAAATCTCAAAATCTGGTCACAGTTTAGAAAACTTGTAAATCCTTTTTTCATGAAGAATAATAATATAATCCTGGATTACTTTACCTGAGTTAACTATTTACTGTAGATGTAGCTTACATAGATAATGAACTAACTGTAATATGATAACAAATTTGTCGATTTATAGACCTGTCTTCAACTATTTCAATGAATAGTAGTATAAAATTATACATTTTATACCAGTGACCCATGATAATTGTGTCCTCGGATTAAGTTGAAGATGTAAATGATGACATGAAATGTATAAAATAGAAATGCGGCAGAAATAATAATTAGGTATTTAATAATTCAACCAATGTGTAGTTTTGTCAGCAATTTAACAAGCAAAGTAAACCGAGTTCCATTAGGGGTTGAAAAAGTAAAATTTATCTTGATTAACTTATTAAAATTAATCTTCCAAAATTGTGACCTATTGGGAACTATGGCCTTATATAATGACATTACATACTATATTTCCCCAAAGCACTATCCTCACTGTTACTTAAGGATGTTATATTGTCCTCTGTCCATACATGGGTATGTGTTTCATTTTCATACTTGTAATCTAAGCATATATTTATATTTTTTACTTTCTCCCCTTATACAAAGCTTATGGAGAAAGTATTGTTTTTGTCAACACTTTTGAATTTGAGTTGAGAGTAGATATATCCGTTTTGAGGCTCCCTGAATCTAAAAAAGTGGTTTTCGGACTGATGTCTGTCTGTCTGTGTAAAACCCCGAGACCACACTGATCGTACAATTTTTATGAAGTTTGGTACGGTACACATGCACACCTTAGTCATATCTCCAGTTATTTTTTTTATTTTAATGGTAGTATACCCCTAAACCCCTTTAAACTATGAAAAACATAAATTTCTCAAAATCCGTTCTAATTATTTTGATTACTGGTAAACTTTGATGATGTATAGGTATTAAGGTTCCAAATAGTATGAGGTCACCCATGTCTGTAGAACTAATGGTTAAAAAGTTGTGTGCTTTTAAATGTAAACAAATATGTTTTTGTAAAACAATAATTTCATAAAAATAATTTAACTATCACTATTAAAATCAGCTTAAAAAACTAAACAAATTAGTATTTTGTATCAATCATTAGTCTTTGACTAATGGTTCCAGAGAAAGTTGAATTTTTTGTCTGTTGTGAAGGCAGTACGTATGTTGTGTGGGGTCACATTGCCCCAACAAAATCCACTCAAAAAATTATTGCCCCCATAAGGTGGTGGGGGAGGGGATTATGTCTCCAAAAATTTTCAACAAATATTTTAGTTTGTTTTCTCTTGTTAGTTTGAGAAATTGGATGATGATTTTTGTAATACAGTAATAAATTTTTACATGATATTTTAATGAATGTTATAAAGTATTTTATGATACTTTTATTAAAGATTGTAGTTTTTATAAATTTACTAAAGGAGAATGTATATGTCAACTGTCAATTTACACCATATTTGAATTTATTCAGTTGGCGTGGCTTAACAATGTAATAATTGGTCCATGGCCGATAACATAGTCCTGTGATCCAGGCTTTAGGATTTAAGATAATTAGTGCGATGGGTTTGGAAAACAGCAATCGTTTATTCAACGGGGCTAAAAACAAAGTTTATAGAAGATAGTTAATTTCTTGAGAACCAACTTTAGATTTAGTATACTCTTAGAGTACTTAACAATCTATTGACCACTAATGAATTTGAAATTTTTTATTTTTAGTCATTTGATTTGAGTGTGCTCAACAGTGATTGATATATGTTTTCAGAAAATTAATTTAGATTCTATGACCAACTTCTGTAAAAATTCTTTAAGTCTTACTGAGCATTGCAGAATAGAATACATAAGTATATGATTTGATAAGGAAACTTTGAGAACATTAGTTTGTTTCCATTATTAAAAAAATGTTATTAGCTTTTATGGTAAAAAAATATTTGCATCATTCATATAAGACAATAATTGTTTTAATTCTTGTTCCTGCATTTATGTTTACAGTCAACCCCTGCATTTCTTGTTTTGCAGATGAAATGGTCGCTGTTGTCATACTTCCACATGAAACTTTAATAGTTGAAGACGATACAATGACCTATGAATAACTTCTAAAACTGATTCAATCCCATTATTCTTGTGCTCATGGATTAATAGTGTAATAGTGTGGTTAGTGGGTGGACAACTTTTCAATGTGAAATTATACTGTGTGAAAATTAGAATGTGATTTATCAAAAGAAGTGATGGGAGTGAAATCAAAAATATTTTTCATTTGAAGAACTTATAGTTTAATACAAAATAACTCATTAGAAGACTCAACTTTGTTTTGTTTGCATTGGTGAAAATCATGCCTGTTGTGTAAGGACACCGTCCTAAGTGGTAAATTAGTGCAAATATTTTCTTGAAAGAAATCACATTTGCATCCAGTTTCAGATATAAACTATTGAATTTTAAGCCCACCTTAATAAATTTAATTTTCCTTTCTTGTCATTGAAATTTCAAAATTAAAATATCCAAAGAGATCCAATATATAATAATGAAAGCAGTAATGAGACCAGAGTTAGGACCTTTCCATATTAAAATATTTAAGAAATTGCACTTGCTTTAAAAATACCAATTAGAAAATGGTCCATGAATATTGATTGACTGATTACTTGAAAATTATTATTTTTCGAAGTTAAATCAAAAATAATTGAAAGGGCAAACTGACTCACGAGAACATACTACAGAAACAAAATAGTTAATATTAAAGTTTTATAAACTGCAGTTTGAAGTTCGTGTCGATATTTTGGTTGGCTTGGAAGAATAACCTTGATTTACAAAAGAGAAAATTAATGAAGACTGTGGTTATTACTTTTTCAATAATCATAACAACAATATATATATATATATAATACTAATGTTTGGGCTATGTGTATAAAAATATTAAGTTGAAAATCTGTTCAGTTTAAGGAAAACATTCTGTGGACAAATGAGAGTGAAAATATAAAATGGGACAAATAATTTCAAGCTGATGAGCTTAGTTTGATATTTTTGAGTGTTATAACATACAGAAAAAATGAAATTGAAATTCACTGTACTAGTAGATGAAGTAATAATAATGTAATTTATTGCATTATAAAATACAAGTATTGCATTGCATGTGTAAAATACATGTGACACATAACCACAACTATGTAGTTTAATAATGTGGTACTAAGCTTTAACCAGATTTTTTAAACTGAGAAGATTTATGAGGTCGTCAAGCCAAATTCCTGTACTTTGGTTCATAATCGTACCTACTTAGAGTAGAATATGCCTGATTAATTTGAAGTCACTTTTGAGAAGAAAAATGAAAGAAAGTGACTTCTAAAATATGCAGCCCAGCTAGTGTCAGCAATCCAAGTTCCCAGAAGGCATATCAGCATGAAGTATAAGAGAGAAAACAGGAATAACTACTAGGACTGCTCGACGACTGAAATTGTTTGATGCTGCAGCTAATTAGTTCTTCAAAATAATTGAGCTCTTAGATGATGGGAATGTGTGGTAAAGGTTATTGTGGTGGAATATATTTCTAAAGCAATGATTCAACATAAATAATTTATTTACCGCAGATATAGGATACAATTTTTTATCAAGAAGAATAATTGTGTCTCGATGACAATTGAACTCATTCACTGTCATTGCCATTGGACAGAATGATTATAAACTTAATATGTTCTGTATAACAACTCCCCATTAACTTAAGCAAACAAAATAGTGGTTCTGATAGTGCTCTGGAAATAAATGAACTCCTGATTTTCTAAGTACTAAAACATTACTTAAATGATCAACAAAATGTTTCATAAGTCTTATATAACTTTTATGTATCTTGGAGGTTAAATAAATAATGTATGAAGATTTTTTTTCTTAAGCAGACGTAGCAGATATTCCTGCTTATATGACACAAAAATACACTTTATTTCAGTAGACAAAAAATAGTTCGGGGGAAGGTAAGTGGGGATTGTTAATGTGGCGGTCTGTCTCCAACTTTTAACTCCATCCAATAATAACAAAAAATTATAAAAATTGGCAAGTTAAGATTTTTCCTTCAGTTTTAAGAACTGATTTTATGGCACTTTTGCACGCACATTTAGAAATTATAAATCTTTAATTATTAATCTTTAATATTAACAACCGAGAAAAGAAGTTGGTTTTTATGAATACTATTATACTTTGCACCTTGAGACCCATCCTTTTCTTTTCATACCAAGATTTATAGTGTATGTAAAGGAGGAAATTGTAGCCTGAACACTTTTGGGTAGTGTCATTATTTTTCCTCCATACATTAAATAGTAGCAAAAAACTGCCTATCTGGAGTGCTCACATCTTCTAAAGAACTAAAATTATTTAGTGTCAATCGCTACACTACTTCCAATTATCATTCCAGTAAAATCAAAAGGATTAGTTATGTAGGCACCTTTCCCATATAACTTCACTTGACACTCTTATTACTACAGATTTTATGACCTGGAGAAGACCAATATTATTAAGTGTTATCCAAAAAGTTATTATTAAATATCCTATTTTTACAGTACTAGCTTCACTCGCTGGGCCCAGGCCCCCGTGGTTTTTGTCGGCAGTCCTTATTAAATAGAATACAGGTAATGGCGGTGTAGAGAATGTGTGTGTGAAATTTCAGACCATTATAAACTAAAATAACGTATCACAGTAGCATAATGTGCAAGAAGTCACAGTTAAAATGTAAACGGTTTGGTCACTCGCATAACCCTAAGACTAAAATGTAAACAAAATAAAAAACATTAACAGATACAAGTGCTTCAATCTGTGGTGTATTTCTTCATCTAGCAGTACTAACAGGTGTATATCTTCATCTAGCAGCACTAACAGATATAGTAAAGCAATTAATAGTAAAAAAGAAAATAGTTATAATGCAAACAAAGTTCTGATTTCACAGTATGGTATCCTTTTTGGGCTTCTACAGAGAAATCAAATTGAGCTAAAACAAAATTGATGATCCATAAACCTTCCCCATGAAATTTTACCTAAGTGTACCATTTTTTATGGCTATTCGTCCAACGGTGTCTGAGCGCATAAACTTCAAACATACAAATATATATATAAACATCCTCTTTTATAAATATAGATTATTTATTGTTTCAAAAGTAATCATCCAATTTATAAAAATAACAAGAAAAACCAAGTTAAATTGTTTAAATTTTATGGGAGAGGAAACCCATTTTTTAACCTATTAAAAATTATAGATTATTATTAAAATAATTATGTTGTATTAGAGTATAATTTATCTAAATTATACTCATATACAACAGAGAATACTATAATATTAACAATATTATATTCACTAATATTAATTTTTATTAAAAAATGAATATTAAAATAAGAATTTAAGCCATAAAATATAATAAATGTTTTGTTAATCAAATAAACACTTTCAATTCTGCTTCAATATCCGTCTGAAAAATTTTCTTTGGTTTCAAAATCAATTTTAATTACTATAAATTTGTAATTTTACTAATTAAATTTTTAATTCCAAATTTCTCATGTAGCTAACCGTATTATATTGTATAGCGTATTGTATTATTGTAACTGAAATTGTATCTATTACGACAAAAATAAATTATACTTGCAAATTTTGTTTCAGATACATTGGATTTGAGTGATAGAAGGTTCTTCACAATCGTGATAAAATATTTATTTTAACAAACAAAAAATGAGGCCAAAGAAGTTTTATTTGCCTTTCATGACACTTAAGGAGTAAGTTTGTTGAGTGAATTCCGCTTAGCTTTTGTTAAGGCGGTGCGAGCGGTGTTCTGGACAACTGAAATCCGCTAGGTCGGCACTACTTTCGCTTATTCGTTACGCAAATGTGATTGTTTTCTGCAAGCTTCCTGAGTGTCTTATTTAATATAACAATTTTGTTTTTTGTACATTTTAAAATATTTTTAGACCTCAAAAATGACATATTTTATAAGATTATTGGATAAAATATGTGGTGTATCATCAATGTGGTAAATCATTTCCTGTAGTATACAAATTTTTTTTCTTTTTTCAAAATTTCACTTAAGTTATGTGAAAAAGGTCTGTTATTCATTCATGTTCCCAAAAACTAAAGTAGTTTTCCAACATTCCTTGAGCAAAAAATGCTAAATTTCCGAATTAATTATGTGTAACTTGAAAGGTTTTTACTAAAAACTTGAAAAATTATGCCAAAGCATATTTATGATACTACCAACAATTAAATGTTAAAACTATGATTTTTTTAGTATAGTCGATTTTTTGCTTGCAGTACCTTAAATGTCTACTGGAAATTTGATTATACAGAGGACTTGTGAGTGTATCGTCACGGTGTTAGTTATCTTAAAATAAATTTTGTTTGTGATATCTTGAATGTTTTACCTCAAGAGGACATTCACGGGACACTAATATGTTAGGATAGTCCATTACATTGATGTATAATATTGTTTGACATTTGTCTGGGGTTGTCTCTAACAGATTTATTTCATTTATCTCTAAAAGAGAAAAGATCAGTTTTATATTTTGCTAGTATCTATGTACAGTAGAACTCCAATTATCCGAACTCCGACTATCCGAATCGCCGATTATCCGAATCACTTTCAGAAAAAAAATTTGTCCAAAAAAGTCTAAGTGTGCTATTATTCTCCCCCCCGCGAAGCCCGAGTGTGACCACTTGCAACTGCTCACCGTCAAGCGAATGCGTGACCTGGCTGCCCGAAAACGGATAAAGACCGCAAAACAGCTTATATTGACGGAGATGTTAAAAAAACACTGATTTTTATTTATAAACTTGTATGTACATTTTATTTATATTTTAAACATGTGAAAATAGCATGTTTCTTACATTTATTTCAATAAAAAAATAGTGCAATATCAAAACGTAGCTTTTTTCTCTCTAATGGCAATTTAAAAAAAAACTCTGATTATCCGAATATTTGATTATCCGAATGGGTCCCGGTCCCCATTAATTCGGATAATTGGAGTTCTACTGTAATTGTCAATGAATGATCTTATGGTATCTATGTTATTTATTTTTTCCCTCATATATTTTTTCCTACAAAATTCTATATATAATTAATATTATATTTTCATTTTCCAGGGTAATTCATTATTTAGTTCGTATTAAAACTTACATTTTTAAAATTTACATTTCTAGATATTTTTAGTAGCAATACAGAGTTTTAGCAACACACATTAATGGTTATTATCATGAATATGGCAAATCTCATATTTTATCGCCAGCTCTACAAATTTTCTTGTACCTAATTATTGCTATTTCTCATTAACTAATACTATACCCTATGTGTTTTTAAATTTATAGTGCATCAGATTTGTTTGCCTTTACAGGGACCTTGCAAAATTTCTCGATAACAAAACCGTTGTGGTTTCATTTTTTGGGATGTCATCTTATGAAATGAAAGGATGCAAAGTTGGGCTAGTTGATGACATTCTGGGCTATCGAGTGTTCAACACTTCAGTGGTTGCTGATCCTGAGGTTGATCCAGAAACTATGGTAATGTAGTAAATAATAAATACCCCCGTCGCAGCAGACCTGCGTATTCAGCAAATTTCCAAATCAATAATATAATAATAATAATATATGACAAGTTTTATAAAAATCTGTCCATAAACATGAGAATTATTTGCCTATTCTCCATAAGATTGACATGGAAAAGAGTGTGCAGGTTTGCTGCTGTGAGGAACATTGGAAGTAGGCATTTCTACCATAAAGAATTTTTATTTTTAATATTTATACCAACTTTCATCAACATCTGTCCATAAATAAAGGAGTTTGCCTATTCCCTATATGATTAACATGGGAAAAGAGTAAGCAGGTTTGCTGCCATGATAAACACATAAACTATGATTTTTAAGCATAAACGGGTGGGTATCATCAACATGAAGGTAAATACCAAGTTTAATATAAAAATATTTATTGATATGGGAAATATTAATTTTTCCTTATCCTCCATAAGATTAACATTGGAGCCCCAAAATACAACGTACTGTGTTTAGATTTTTTAATATCTCGGTAACCGTTGGAGATAGAGAAAAACTTTAAGAATCTTAATTGTACAGTTTTTTAAGCTGATTCTAATGGTGAAAGATAAATTTCATTCAATAAAACACAAAAATTAGTCAAGGAAGTTAGGTGAGTTTTCTGAAAAGATAACTTTTAATTATTATTCAATGAAAAGTATTAGGACAAAAGCTTATTAGATTTTCCTTGTCGGATAAGGAGACACCAGTTTAGTACTGGTGAGTAGGGCTACAAATTTCACTGTTGAAGATATATGAATTCCCATGAAGTTTTTTTTAAGTATTTGAAAATGTGAAGTGCATTTGTGTAATTGTTCATGAAACCTCCATTGGGCTAAAATAAGAAAATCCTTACTGTGAAGGATAAGAACATGATGAATCGTAGGAAGATTTGAAACTGATTCTTCTAAAATGAATTTGGCACCTTTTGTCTGTTTCCCATTGTGGTATTTTATAGAGAAACAAAAAAAGAAAATATGTAACATTGTTGTTGAGTAGAAAATGTGTTGACAAAGAAATAAAAAATAGTTAATAAGGAACAGGTAAAATTGAGAGAGAGTGAGTGAGTAAGGGTACCTGTCACTTCTACTGATGAAAGCCAACTGGCTCTCATCAACTGGCCAACAGCTGTCGGCCAATGATGTTGCAGCACTGCTGATGTGGTTGGAATGGCGCCAAATTCAAATAGGTTATGGGTTTGGGTAAATAATGGACTGTATGGTATTGTTTTGAGTGTAAAGGAAGGAATAAAATGAATTTAAAATTATAATGTA
Source organism: Nephotettix cincticeps (assembly GCA_023375725.1). NCBI lineage: Eukaryota > Metazoa > Arthropoda > Insecta > Hemiptera > Cicadellidae > Nephotettix > Nephotettix cincticeps. The sequence continues at coordinate 51,142,318 of CM041791.1, forward strand.
AAAGGAAAGAAAAAAGGTTGTTACCTAAATTAAATTAACTGTTCATTTAAAGAATTCAATTAAAGAAAGCTTGTTTTTGTTTTTGATGTAAATAAAATAAAATAGTTTCTTAACAATTGTTCTCACATTTGAATTTATTAAATGTCTCATTACACTAATTAATTTATTTTTTCTAATTAAATTAAGAACAATGTTACAAAGTTGCAATGACATTTGTCATTGGTATATCTTGTAAGTTATGCATATTTCCAGAGTTGTATTGAGGGTTGCTACAGCAGCTCCAAGAAGGTGTTATTTCTACACCTGAGAGGAATGTATGACACTCACTCTCTAGTCAAGCAGCTGCAGAATATGAAAGAAGAGTTAAATGAAAAGGTATTGATATAGTAAGTTACTTACTTTCCAATGTTGGAAAAATGCAGTATATGGGAAAGGTCTGTTATATTAAAATTAAAAAAACATCAAAAAATTAAGTTAATGAACATAAATATTTTTATTGAAGATACTTTTGAATTATTTTGTACTTATTCTGTAAGATTTTGTTTAGTCAGGGGGAGATTTAGAAAAATCATGATTACTTTCATGTAACCAATTTTGAATTTTAACCACCCGAAATCGCCGAAAAAGTCGTGGATAGCCCAATGCTCTGCTAGTAGTTAACAAATTCAATGTGTATGAGTTATACAATTAATTATATCCTGACTTTCCTCTAGTGCACCACAAGTAACAGTTCTTTGGGCTTAGTTATAATGTGTATGTTTGTGATTTTTCATGCATTTCAGCATTTTTACATTTTAGAATTAGTTGTAGAATGAAAGTCACCTTGTAAAGCAGTGTATAAATTATGAAGGCCACTGGATAAATAAAGTTGTTTATTTATTTTTTTGGATGGGGAGCGGTTTGAACCCCTACTGGTTTTGTTACTATTAAACATCGACCCATAGTTAGGAAGCATCATTAAGCGATAGCCTCATGTCAAAATGGCAGATGGGTCCAGATTCATCCTGGCGGAGTTTGATTTGCCTTCAGTTTTGAAGGCAGGCACTATAACCACTCAGACAGCCTGTTAACCACTAGCAACATTTTCTGCCCAATATCTCAGTGAAGAGTGAAGCTAGAACACTGGCAGATAGTATTGAAACTAATGCTTCTCATCACTCTGAAAACCTGTGACTTGTGCTGCACTGAATTTTCGGTATTCAGTAAAGTCCAGGTTCTCCGGATCCGAATTCTGGCTTATCCGGATCGGGTGAAAAAACTACTAACAGTTAAAATGTAAGCTTCATCTTGAGCACCTTCAAAATTTCAAATGCAACCGTAGTACTTGCTGTTTGCGGCAAGTTTGACTAACGATGATTGCATAACATTCGCAAGCACACTGGTTATTTTGTGTTTTTTTCCAATCGGAAAGCTACTGATAAAAGTAAAGCAGATAATATAATCGGGGGAGGAAATGTCATAAAATAGATGTTAGAAAAAAAAACAAATCACAATCAAAGACGTATTACTAAATGAACTGTTTCTAGATTCAACACTTGATATATTTAATATGACGTTAAATAATTCTTCTTTGAATTGCAGTGCTTAATTTCAGACCTAAAACTAATGAAAGTTACTGCTTTGTTTTTCCCAGACTCTTATAATTTTTTATCTTTTAATAAAATTAAAAACTTTTTACAATGTTTAAAGCTTGTGATAATTTGCTGTATGTTAGTTATATGCAGTTTGCAGCCCTAATTTTGGAGGCGCCATTCATGATCATTGTTTATGCCAAGTGTACATCTATATCCTGTCATATATTCAGATAATCCAGATTTGGATTTCATCACATTGATCCAGATAAACCAGCTTTAACTGTTATTTTACCACAAAAAACTACAGATCTAACTGTTTTTAGTTATATTACAAAGCTAAATAAATTAGTTGTTGGAATTTCATAATTTTATACATATTAAAGTAAAAAATTAATTTACTTCTGTTTGGGAAATAGCTTAGATCATGGATATGTCAAAGGGAATGTTTTCAGTTCATCTTAACGGCTGTCCTAATAACCATATGCCGTCACTTCAGTTTCAAATTTTGGTCTGACGGAGTACCAATACCGATTGCCCAGAGCTAAGACATACCCATGTCAAAAGAAATTAGAAAATCCTACCAATGTAGAAAGACATGAATAACCAGTTACTCATGCTGCCCTCGAAGAAGGTACTGTTGGTTTAGTAATAAAAACGAATAGCCACAGTGTGGCACGAGTAACCAGTTACTCGTCAAGAGTTAATAATAAAGATAAATTCCCTATTTGGGATTGTAACCATTGTTTGTAGCAATCGAACAAAAAATAACCAAGGTATGCAAAATGCACCACTTGAACAATTGCTGATTATAACTCCCATATACCGGGTAACCGGGCATGAGTAACCAGTTACATGAGTTACATTGAATATGATAAATCAAACAAAAACAATCAGATTGGGAAATTGAGTATGCAAAAGCCAACAGTACCATCGTTTCTAAACCACAAACAAAGAAACAAATATTTTGGTAGTATCTAGGATTACATAACTCTACAGCTGTGATTTAGTTTGAAAACCATCCATAATAATATGTATATAGAATTTGATAATTTAGTTATGTGCAGGGCTACCTGACGGTCTGGGCCCAGTTGAAGCACAGCTATGCACGTGCATTGTTGTTGCTGTTTCACATCTCTCACGTCCTTGTGGTGAACCATCCTTCTGCCACACTTGACCTCAGCTATATTCATCTCTTTCGGGCTTTGGACGCAATCAGGTATCACAATTCTTAATTAAAGTTATCTCTTAAGTGTAATTTAGGAGCATGTGCCAGCCTAAAAAACCTAACTACAGTACAACCTTGATAACCCGGCTCTCGAAAATCCGGACCCTCCAGTGATTCGGCCGACCAATAACGCTCGTTACACAATGGGCAGTTTCTACCAAGGCGGTAATTTCGCTGATGCCACCATTCAAGCAGTCGCCTGAAAGATTAAATGGAAGTTTACACCCTGGGTGGCTGAAATGCCACTTGGTCGTATCGCCGTCGGCGGTGGCGTATGTGACCAAATGTAAGTCTACACATCTGGCGGTTTTGTTGCCGTCGCCACCAGCTGCCCAATGTGTACTGAGTGTATTATTTCCAATTCATTACGTTTTGAACGGTCTCTGGCCAATCCGGCCCGCCGGCCGCCTGTTCAGGCCGGATTATCGAGGTTGTACTGTACTCTCAATAGAGAATAAGAATCAGTTTTTATTACAATTTTTCTTATACAGAACTTGACAGAGTGATTATGTACAAACAAGAGTCAATTCATTCATTCATTCGAAGGGGCGGATTTGCCCAAGGCGCTTCAGACGTAGCGGCTTTTTGCGCACCCCTAAAAATTCTCTTTACTGGAGAATCAGGAATCTTCTAGATGAAAAGACCTAGAAAACTGCAGCAGCCTGTCGACGAGCTCGTCAGGAGGCAGAAAACTACCCCTTACCAAATTGCCCAGAGTGGAGGACCTTACCTCTACCAGCTCTATACAATCAAAGAGTAGATGATCTGCAGTATCCTCCTGCAGATGACATTTCCTACACAGAGGTTCGCCGTTGAAGACCCCCATGGTCCCCATGGAAGTTGGTGCTTCCTCAGATTACCGTGACCAGTGACAATACCTGTGACAAGTTTGGCATCCTTCCTGCCAAGTTTCAGGAACTTCTTTGCAACCTGACGAGATGGAGAACAAAGATTAAGCTTACTTAGTCTATGCAGGGAAAGTTCAGCCCATCTTTTCCTATGACAATCCCTAGCCCAGGAATTGATAGTCTGAAAAGCCGCAGCGCGGGAAACACCACAGAAGGGTTGAGGACCACAAAGGGGAGATGATGCAGCCCTATTGGCCAACCCGTCTGCCACTTCGTTACCATCCACCCCTGAGTGCCCTGGAACCCAACAAAGGGTGACTTCATTGTGTCTGCCTACACAGGACACAAGCCTAAAACAGTCCCACACAACCCTAGAGTTGAACTCTACTGAGTCCAAAGCTCTAAGAACCGCCTGACTGTCAGAGAAAATATTGATAGAAAGGCCCTCATGACCCAGCATCAAGATGTCTCTGGCACATTCCAAGAGTCAATTAATAGGTACATTCTAGTCCAAGTGAACCAAATTAATTAAAAGTCACACTAAATTGCAAAATTAAAACATCAATAAGTTAGAAAAATATGTTTTTATATGAACTAATTGAAGTATCTTGCTTCAAGCCCGTCTTTTACATGATTTAATCTCACATGTTTTAAAATAACAAAAGTTGTTTATATTTTGTATTCAGTTAGTTTTTATTATGAGAAAATATCATCCAAGTTCTTTATCACTAAGTAATTTTTAAGTCAATTTTGAATATACGTTACTAGCGACGACCTTTTTGAACACACTGCGTCAGGGCTGCGAAACTCTGACGGAGTTTGCAACTGGACTTTGATTATAAAAACAAACACATTAATGTTGTCGCCTTCTACCGTAGCCCATCAATGAATTGTCAATTATTTTTAAGCAACTTTTTTTTGCAACTGGACTTTGATTATAAAAACAAACACATTAATGTTGTCGCCTTCTACCCTAGCCCATCAATGAATTGTTAATTATTTTTAAGCAATTTAAACAATCACTATAGCAAAATTAATCTAATTATTCATATATTTTTATAGGCGATATAAACATAGACACACTTGGGTGTAACAATGACGATGACAAAGACCAATACTTGAACATTTTGTACAGCGCAGGTTTCACAGAGTACATTGACAAACCTATCAGAGTGTCTGACCGCTCATCAACCTGCATCGATCACCTTTTTGTAAATCACTTTGACTCTGAAGCGGTCTCCTCTGGTGTACTTAAAACTGATGCTACTGATCACTACGCCATTTTTGAAAAACTTAAATTTATTGACATTGATGACCAAAGGAACAAACCAAACACTCATGAGACCGTGACTTACTTAGACTATAAAGAGTTATGCGAGCTGATGGAGCATCAGTCGTGGGACCATGTCCTGGCTCTGAGCGATGTAAATGACAGTTGCAACGCATTCCTGGACACTATCGACAACCTCAAACTTGCAGCAACAAAACATAAACTGAAATCCAGTCGCTATAAGAAGATAAAGCCCTGGATTAGTGCAAATATAATACGCAGTATAAGAGAAAGAGATAAATTGAGTAGGTTGGTAAAAAAAATCCTAATGACTTAAATTTAAGAAATTACTATCGTCACTATAGAAATCAGCTTGTTAGGGAAGTTAGGATTACAAAAAATAACTATTTTTAGGAAAAAATTTTACAGTCAGCTGGAAATCCTAGGAAATTTTGGCAAGTTGTAAAAGAGAGCAGTGGTGTTACGGTTAAGATAGAAACCTTATCTATTAAGCACTTTTGTAAGAATGAAGGTGAGTGTAATGTCAGAGAGGTGGCGGACTCCTTTAATACTTTCTTTGCATGTGTTGGCAAAGGCTTAGCGCAACGTATTCCACCATCTGGCGGACCCCCTCTTGTCAATGATAACGCGCACAGAGCTGGGCATGAGTTCCGGCTAGAGCCGGTCACCGACAATCAGATGGAACTATGCTTAAAGGGTATGCGCGGTGGCTCTGCTCCTGGCATTGATGGCATATCGGCTAAGATTTTGAAGGAAAATTACGTTCACTTTTTATTACCCCTGAAGCATATAGTAAATCTCAGTATTTTTGACGGGTAAATTTCCTGAACGAGTAAAGATCGCTAAGGTGATTCCACTATACAAATCTGGACCAAAGAATGATTTTAATAACTATCGCCCAATTTCATTACTCAGTGTAGTATCTAAAGTCCTTGAAAAATGCGTTAAATTACAATTACAAACATACCTTGAAAACCATAATATATTATCGGAGTGCCAGTTTGGATTTCGCAAAGATAAAAATACCAATGATGCCCTTTTTCTTCTAAATAAATATTTTATTAATTCATTAAATGACAATGAAAAAGTTCTTACAGTATTCATTGACCTTGCTAAAGCCTTTGATTCTATTGATAGACATATTTTGCTTTCAAAATTGGAATGCATTGGCATCCGCGGGTTATTCCTCGAGTGGTTCCAATAAATAATGTATGCAGTAATTCATCTAGTATAGACTTTGGCGTTGTCCAAGGAAGTACTCTTGGACCTTCCCTTTTTTTAATATACATTAATAATTTGGATAAACTTCCAATATCAGGAAAATTTTTTCTTTTTGCGGACGACACAGCTGTGGTATTCAAAGGCGAAACCTGGGAACAGGTGTATAACACTGCTACTGCAGAGCTGAACCTAATTCAGAAATGGTTTTCTCAAAACATTTTAACAATGAATATTGATAAAACCAAGTGCATGCCGATTGCTCTTAGATCCATTAGCGGGCCTCCCGCAGACCTTAGGCTGGTTTTACATACTTGTGATGGGCAGGCCGATGTGACGTGTGATTGTCGGGAAATAGAGAGGGTGGATAGTTACAAATATTTAGGTGTGACAATTGATTCTAAACTTAGGTGGGAACAACATATCAACTGTCTAAAACCTAGACTTAGAAAGCTGATTTTTGTTTTTAGACAATTAAGAGAAATATTAACTGTAAATGAAATAAAAATAATTTATTATGCGTATGCACAGTCCATCCTTCAATATGGAATTCTAGTTTGGGGAGGAACTAATATCACTCTGTTAGCACCACTATTTATTATACAAAAATTATTAATTAAAACAGCTTTTCAAAAAAACATGAGATACCCAACAGATTTACTTTTTAAAGAATCTCAACTTTTAACTCTCCGCCAACTCTTTATTAAAACAGTAATGATCTATCTTTACTCTCATAATGATCTGATACTCACACCCATTTCGCATCAATATCCAACAAGGAGTGCTGTGAATGTGGGCTTGCAAGTTCCTAGAGTTTCCAAAACAATAAATCTCAAAAATTCTTTTTATATAGCAAACTTTATCTACAGAAATATTCCGCCTGAGATCAGGAACCTGCAGGTATCTTATAGCACTTATAAAAAACCATTAATAACTGGTTGTTGGGGCTTGGCCTTGACCAATCTGAATCTCTTATCAGCTCTGAATACCTCTAACTAAACACATCTGACTTCACCACTCTGACTACTATAATAACAAACAAGAGTGCTGTGAATGTGGGCTTCAGGCCTTTCCAAAACAATAAAAAAAATTCTTATATAGCAAACTTTATCTACAGAAATATTCCGTCTGAGATCAGGAACCTGCAGGTATTATAATAGCCTTAATAAAAACCAAATAACTGGTTGTTGGGGCTTGGCCTTGACCAATCTGAATCTCTTATCAGCTCTGAATACCTCTAACTAAACACATCTGACTTCACCACTCTGACTACTGGATGACGACCGACGACCGATGACTAGCCGATTCCGCTCAATGTTTTTTTTGTTATTTTTGGTTTTATATTCCTTTTTTTAATAAATAAATTTGGTCATACTCTCCGTCTTAACAAAAAAAAAAGAATTTTATTTCAATTTCATCTGAATATAACTGGAAATCCAAATTCAAATTTTCTCTGAATGTAAGTTACTATTAATACACTATATTTATTCTGTAATCAACCCATGCAAAGCAAATTTTTTTTTCTATTTTTCACTGCAATTCTGTTCATCTTAACAAACTTCCTAATGTTATTTAGTTTCCATAGCTGCAATTTATACCATTCATGTTTTAACTTTTAACTTTTAAAGTCTGTAGCTGTCTTAAATTAATAATTATCATAAATCAATAATTTTTTGTACTTATAATATGTCTTAAATAATTAATTATTCTTTCTTTTTATTATATACTTATATACTTCTAGGCAATCCAAGTATTTTCTTTTTAATTTCTATTATTAAGTACTTAAATAAGAACTAACTCCGCGCACAGGCCATTGTGTCCTATGCGGATTTTTTGTTTTCTTTATTCAATTTGTAAAAGTACTCTATGGTTTTTTAAGGAAATAAATGGATTTGATTTGATTTTTTATTGCTAAAGTCTTGTGGCATAAATTGAATGATTGTCAATTCCCAATTCAATTTTTCCAACAAGCACTCATCTCCGCTTTTGTGATCAGGATATATGATAACAATATAAAATCCAAACAAATGGAGAAGCTCTATGAATCGTTTTACGACGTCATAACCGTAGCTAATTCTTTGTTTTCTGTAAGAGATGCTACATTAACCCTAGAAGTGGCAAGCTTTTTACTCTTAACTGTAACATAAAAATAATTACTAATATCTTCTTGAAAAATCAAAGTTTAAACAAAAAAAGCTTAAAACATGCCCCCCCCTTATAACCACTAGCCACAAAAGCAAAACAGGTGTCCACTGCAATCCCAATTAAGCCTACAAATGCCGTCAACTTCCACCCAAGCCGGTCACCGTTTATTTAAGGTGGGCCTTCCACTCCGCTTTACCACACATTTGCAAGCCAAATTGGGATTGCTCATGGTCGGGATTCGAACCCTAGCACTTCCGAATGGCTAGAATGTTACGCTCGTCAGCGTAGCGCGTTAGCCGGCTCGGACAATCAGTGCCTAGGAGTAGAAAGCGCTTACTTGGTTATAGACCTGCCCGGTGGCAGGCTCGTGTACTACGAGAGCAGTTTCGGTTGTTTGCCCCCAGAGGGCAAGACGGTCTCGTAGGCGATTGTGTCGAACAAGTACACGAAACTCACGACAGATGCCTCCACCTGCCAATTCTTATTGAATATGTAAATGCGTCGTAAATTACGACTTTGCCATTTCTAGGGTTAAATAGTTTTTCCCAGAAGGAAACTATAACACTATATCCCATTCTATGTATGCTGTGGTAAACATCTTAAAAATAATTATTGTAAAGTTATCCCATTACTGTCTGAAAAACCGTCCGACGCCTGAGGTTCTCCGGTCTGCACTAAAATTGAGCCTTGTTGACTATGACTGCGTCACTATTAGCTTGATAGATTTAACAATAACATCATGAATTATATGTTTTGATTTATTTACCCTGTTAATTTTACCTTGCAACTGCTTGTATAATAATTTTTAGCAAGAAAAAAAATTATTTTTTTTTCATCAGTTCCAAGCGGTAGGCTTAGAAAAAGCAGGTACTGTTGCTTCATAATAAATAGGTAAATGTAATAAATAGGTAATGATAAATCTCTAAAAAAAGAATCATTATTATACGAGGGGGTACCCAAAAATAACCGGAATTTGTCTGCCGAGCTCGGAGCTTTGGTAGTACGGGTGAGCGCCACTAGGGCGTGTCTAGCGCAACTCTTTGCCAGTTCAGTCCTGTGCGGGTCGTTGATCTAGCACATTCTGTTCGTCTGTAGCGTCATTTTTTGCTGTAGCTGTTTCACTGTTGCTTCGTTTTATATGATGGAAAGTTTAAGTGAACAACGCGCCGCTGTGAAATTTGGTTTATCCATGATTCATCACCAGTAACCTTTGAAAGATAATCTGGATCGATTCTGAGCTGTTCTTTCAGTTCATGACATGTTTCGACTCGACATGATTTTTGATTGTTAGTCAGAGCCCGAGGAACATTTTTAGCAGCAATGCGTCTCATTCTTAAATCTTCAGTTAAAATTCGCTGAACCGAGCTCCAAGTTATTACACTAATTTCTGACAGTTGATCAATTGTCTGTCAACGTGAAATAAGCTCTCACTTTTTTGATATTTTCATCAGTTCGGGCAGTTGATGGACGTCCGGAACGAGGTTTCTCATCATCGAAAGGTCGCCATTTTTAAAACGAGAAAACCAGTCAAACACTTAAATTTTCCCCAAAGCATCATCTTTGTAAGCAGTTTTCAACATTAAAACAGTTTCAGCAGCGGTTTTACCGAATAAAAAACAAAATTTCACAGCGTCGTGTTGTTCTTGCCATCATAAAAAACGAAGCAACAGTGAAACAGCTACAGCAAAAAATGACGCTACAGACGAACAGAATGTGCTAGATCAACCACCCGCACGGGACTGAACTGGCAAAGAGTTGCGCTAGACACGCCCTAGTGGTGCTCACCCGTACTACCAACGGTTCCGACCTCGGCAGACAAATTCCGGTTACTTTTGGGTACCCCCTCTTACACTGTATTCTTACCAATAAGTACAATCGCTAAACGAATTGTGAGAACGAGACAATAATTTACCGTCAAGACGGAACATTGGACACTAAATACAATGATTTAAAAGAGAATGCCAACACTATCTATGGGATGAGAAATGAACTAGCACACCTAATGGTGGAAAAAAGAGGACGCAGTGGTCTTAGTCATCTGTCTAGCGAAATAAGTGGATGTGCAATATATGTCCTTAGACAGGAATGGGTTAAAAATCCAATTTGTTACAAATGGGGAAGTAAGAATCACATAACGAGAAGAGAATATGTAAAAAGGAACACAGAAAGAAACAACTTAGTAGTAATAGTGTTGAGAGTAGTGTAACCAACAATAACTTGCTAAAAGGATTCAGTAATAAAACTGTTGAGAACAGTACAGTTAACTATAGTAGAACTTTGAACTATAGTAGAACGAGGCTTTGGGGGAGTACAGGACGTTCTTTCAATTGGAAAGTAATCGAACATTCATCCTACACTTGTTCTTGAAGTCTTGTTCGTGAAGTAATAAACTCCACTAACATGAAATCAAAACTTAAAGGTTGTGTTGTGAAGCAACAAAAACTGGTGCCGATCAAAATATTTTGGGAAGAGATTGGATTTTGCCTTTATATATCCATGAAATATCACTTTCCGAAATGCAAAAGATATTTTCAGAACCGTATACACAAACATAAAACAAGTAGAAAACATAAATCAACAACTTGCCAGACTTGTTGATGATTTCTCTGACAATTTTGAACCCAATGAAAATGAATGTTTTAAGAAACCTGCTCACTTGTACTTAAAAGATAACGCAACTCCAGTGTTTAAAAAAGCGAGACCTATACCGTTATGATTAAGAGACAAGTTTAAAGAAGAACTCGATCAATTGAAAAGAAATGGTATCCTTAAAGATATAGAACAAATGAAATGAATGAAAAAAATAGCTTTCTTACGTAAGAATGTATACATCATATACACCAGCATAAACATTGGCAAGTTCTAACTTACATTCCTAAGACAAAAAACAAACATTTTAGCGAATTTCCCATAGGGAAGAAGCTATTACCGTAGGTCTCATGGCGAGAATTAAGCGCGGGACTGTGTTATTTTTTCTTCTTTAGGTGCCCGGAGACCAAAAACAATAGTCGATAAAATTTATATGTATATATATAGACTTTTATACACAGTACGTTGTATCTTGGGGCTCCAATGTCAATCCTATGGAGGATAAGGAAAAATTAATATTTCCCATATTAATCAATATTTTTAGATTAAACTTGGTATTTACCTTCATGTTGTTGATAGCCACCCGTTCATGCTTAAAAATCATAGTTTATGTGTTTATCATTGCAGCAAACCTGCATACTCTTTTCCCATGTTAATCATATAGGGAATAGGCAAACTCCTTTATTTATGGACAGATGTTGATGAAAGTTGGTATAAATGTAAAAAATAAAAGTTTTTTATGGTAGAAATGTCTACTTTCAGTGTTCCTCACAGCAGCAAACCAGCACACTCTTTCCCATGTTAATCTTATGGAGAATAGGCAAATAATTATCATGTTTATGGACAGATTTTTATAAAACTTGTCATATATTATTATTATTATTATATTATTGATTTGGAAATTCGCTGAGTACGCAGGTCTGCTGCGACGGGGGTATTTATATCCATGAAGACACCAGTATTGTATACCTAAATATATAACACCAGCAAGGAAGACCAACAGCATGAGAAAACAGTATGAACTAAAAATCCAAATTTCTTGTATTGTAAAAATTAATCAGATGATAAAATGGGTTGATTAAAAGCCAAGAATAAAATTTATTTTTAAAGGTCTTAAAAGGGTACAGTCTAATTTTTTCCAAGAAATTAAACAATTTTAGCGAAATTGTGAGAAAGGTTTTTATTGTATGTTTGTAAAAAGGATTCTTAAAAGTGAAGAGAGTTAGATTTTTATTTTTGTTATATAAAGTGTTAGATCAAATATGTATTTATTTATAATAGTTTGAATTTGGATATCAATAAAAATTGGTTTGCAATGCTCTCTGTTATTACAGTGCAGTCTGCATTTTCAAAGATTTTAGAGATAGTCTATCTTAGCAGGCTCATCACCTTGATTTCCATGGAATTCTCACTAATAAAAAATTTGGATTTCTCAAGAATTGTTCAACTAAGGATGCCATCTTCACCCTATTACTGGAGCTTTATTGTAATGTTGATACTATGACCCAATCCTTCTGTTCTACGATATAACAAAGGCATTCGACTTGCTGAATCATGAAATACTCCTTAATAAATTGGTGTGTTGGGTGAAGTTTTGGATTGGATTAGAACCTATTAAATAGACAGGAACCAAATAGTGACATACAAGTGAAAGCAGTCTGACCAGGACATACAGGTCGACAAAATCGGTTGCTCTCAATACCGGTGTACCTCAAGGCTCTTATATGGACCCTACATTGTTTGTCATATACATGAATGACCACCCTGAACAAGTCGACATGGTTGAAATCTGGATGTTTGCAGATGTTATGTGTCAGATATTGAAGGACGAGGGTGGATACTTGTACACCAGGGCTCAGTTGGGCGTGACACAGGTGGAAGCTTAGACTAAGAAGAATTGACGTGGTACATTTTTACAACCATAAACCGCCGGACAAATCATCACTCTTGAAAATGGAAGGTAAGCCCCTGAGGACAAGTGTGCGGTAAAATATCATGGTGTGACAATATGTTACAACCTGAGATGGGCCCGGCATATTGAAAATATAATGGCAAAGCTGACCACTGCTTGTTACCTGATGAAAAAATAAGAAATGTCCTTGACCTGGAAATCCTTCTGAAGTTGTACTGGCTGTTTCCAAAGTGTAATTTCATACAGAGTGCTGTTTTGGGGTAACACTACAGAGGCATATAGAATTTTTTTATTACAAAAAAAGAATCATCAGAATTATAACTAAAGCACAATTTCGAGAACATCGCAGACTGATTTTTAAACAATTAGATATTTTAACACTACCGATCTTATATATTTTGGATTATGATGCAGCCCTATTGGCCAGCCCGTCTGCCACTTCGTTACCATCCACCCCTGAGTGCCCTGGAACCCAACAAAGGGTGACTACATTGTGTCTACCTACACAGGACACAAGCCTAAAACAGTCCCACACAACCCTAGAGTTGAACTCTACCGAGTCCAAAGCTTTAAGGGCCGCCTGACTGTCAGAGAAAATATTGATAGAAAGGCCCTCATGACCCAGCATCAAGATGTCTCTGGCACATTCCATAATGGCAGTGATCTCGGCCTGGAAAACAGTGGGGAAGGTCCCCATGGAAATACCTGACCGTACGTTGTCCTGCACCCCGTAGATGCCTGCTCCCCTGCTCTTGGACCCATCAGTGTACCACTCCTGATCACAGGGTGGTAGTGGGCAGGCTCCATCCTTCCATTCGTCCCGTTGCGGAAAAAGAACTCGGAAAGACCTGCCAAAAGAAAAGGTTCTCGGAAGATAATCAGAGGGCATACCTAAAATGTCGCTCCGAACTATCCCCGAAATTCTGGTATGACCACGTAATTCACCTGGCCTATTCCAGAGGCCCTCTCCACAGAGGCGGTATGCACCCATTCTGGCAGTCATCCTGATGTGAATGTCTATGGGCAAAAGATCAAGCAAACAGTCAAGAGTGGCCCCAGGAGCGCTGCTGATCGCCCCTGTGATCATGAGACATGCCAGCCGCTGAACGGCTGCCAGCCTTTTCACAGCAACACCTGAGTCCATCTTGGTCCACCAAACCAAAGACGCATACGTCATAGTTGGTCTAACTACTGAAACATAGAGCCAATACATTAGCTCCGGTTTCAGTCCCCATGCTGCGCCGACCATACGCCTGCATGCAAACAGAGACCACTTACCCCGGTCAATAACCCGTTGTAAGTGAGATTCCCAGCAAAGCGTCCGATCCAGAATGATCCCAAGATACTTCACCTGGTTTTGCAGGTTGATCAAACTCCCCTGCAGTTTGAGCGGGCCAACCCCGGTCAGCTTTTTCCTCTTGGTAAATGGTACAGCAACCACTTTAGAGGGATTCACAGATAGACCGACCTCATTGCACCAACCATCCACAAGCCTTAGTGCAGAGTTCATGAGGTCAGTAACTGTATTGTTAAACTTACCTATCACAAGGATGGCAATATCGTCAGCGTATCCTTGAGCAAAGACACCACTGTCATTAAGCCTTCTAATAAGGCTGTCTACCACCAGGTTCCATAAAAGGGGTGAGAGAACGCCTCCCTGTGGACAGCCCCTTGTTGACCTGGCTACTACCTCTACTCCCTGCAGAGAAAGTTTCACATACCTATTGCGTAGCAGTGCCTCAATCCATCGGCAGATGACATCGCTGAATCCTCTAGATCTAGCGGCGTTCAACATGGCATCCAAGGCCGTGTTGTCAAAGGCTCCCTGAATGTCCAGGAACGCTCCAAGTGCCACCTCTTTATGGTCAATAGCTCCTTCAATTCTGCACACCAACTGGTGCAGGGCGGACTCGCAAGACCTACCCTGAATGTAGGCATGCTGGTTTGGGTGTAAAGGGGCAGACTTAAGCGAAGAGTCCCAGATATACCTTACCACCAACTTCTCCAGAGTCTTCAACAAGAAAGAAGACAATGAAATCGGCCGAAAGGATTTCGGGTCCGTGTAACTATTCTTACCCGGTTTTGGGATGAACGCTATCCTGGAAGTCCTCCATGCAGCAGGAACATGTCCCAGAGCCAAGCTCGCTCTAAAAATACTACAAAGGGCCGGGAGAATGATCTCTATGCCTTGTTGTAGAAAAACCGGCCGGACTCCATCCGGACCCGGTGACTTGAAAGGACTTAGAGAGCCTATAGCCCACCTTATCCTGCTGTAGGTGATGATCCTGCTGGCGGCACCCCACCTGGTTGCACAGGCCCTCCGCGACGCAGACTCACCTAATTCACCAGTTTCTCCACCAATGATGCATCCAGGAAAGTGTACCTCAGCCATACGTTCCAACACCTCCTGTGGTCTGTGGAATATTCCACCATTATCCTAATGGAGAAGATAAAAAATACCCTTCTATAACACTTAGCAAAGCCGAGCAAAATTATTCACAAATGGAGTAGAAGCTTTAGCTTTGATTTATGTGATTAAAAAGTTCCGCATCTACCTTTGGGTCACTTATTTCCTGATTCAAACAGTCCAAAAGATAATTGTATTTACTTCCCTGTGGGAAATAGGTTAGATCGTTGATATGTCTAAAGGGAATATTTTCAGTTCATCCAAACAGCTGTTCTTATAACCAAAGTATGACATCACTAACCATATGACATCACTAACTATATGACGTCACTAACCAAATGACGTCACTGTTTCAAATTATGGTGGCGCAAACTGCTAACAACCCCCCCAGAGCTAAGACATATCCATGTCAAAAATGATCAGAACCCTAAAATACCCCCGTCGCAGCAGACCTGCATACTCAGCGAATTTCCAAATCAATAATTAAATATATGACAAGTTTTATAAAAATATGACCATAAACATGAGAATTATTTGCCTATTCTCCATAAGATTAACATAGGAAAGAGTGTGCAGGTTAGCTGCTGTGAGGAACACTGAAAGAAGTCATTTCTACCATGAATAATTTTTATCTTAACATTTATACCAACTTTCATCAACAACTGTCCATAAATAGAGGAGTTTGCCTATTCCCTATATGATTAATATGGGAAAAGAGTATGCAGGTTTGCTGCCATGATAAACACATAAACTATGATTTTTAAGCATAAATGGATAGATCTCAACCACATGAAGCTAAATATCAAGTTTTATCCAAAAATATTTATTAATACAGGAAATATTATTTTTCCCTATCCTCCATAAGATTAACATTGGAGCCCCACAATACAACGTACTGTGTTTAGAGTTTTTAATATCTCGGTAACCGTTGGAGATAGAAAAAATTTGAGGAACTTATTTGTGTAGTTTTTTAAGCTGATTCCAATGGTGAAATATAAAATTATAAATTTTTAAAAATTACACGTTAAAAACGCAAAAAATCCCATTTTGGGGTACACAACCCCCCCAAACTACCCGTTCCCATTGACCGATATGTCTGGTTTACGAACTCGTCCGAGCAAATGTAGGAATACACGTCCCTACCAAATTTGGTCTCGATCGGACCATTTTTAAGAGAGTTATCATGTTAACAGACACACACACACATATATATAGTATATATATATATTAAAATTTTAACGACTATTTTTTTTGGACTCTGAGCACCTAAAGACGAAAAAATCGCCGATACGTGTAGCTACAACAGATTGCCGATTCTTTTACAATCTTTTACCAATTAGCAATCTGTAGGTTTAGCATTTGGTGCAACCTTGTTTTGTTGTGTCATGATTTAACATTTAAGGTAGAGAAGTGTTTTTTTTCTAAATAACTTACAAACAATGTTGTTATCAAATGTTTCCTATTAAACAGAATTCATCAGTTAATCCAGATTTTCAGCCATCCAAACCAGGTCCCAATTAATTTGGATTAGTGAGTTCCACTGTAATTTGATTATATATATTCTTCATAAGAGCCAAATGACTTTTATAACTACTTTAAAAATTGTACAGTTGTGTACTGAATGAATGAGTGTTGGTTTTGCAAATTTTCGTTTTAATTATAAAAAACGTTTTATGGTTAACATTAATGAGGAAATTCAAGAGTGTTTAGAAAAGTGTGGTCCAAATGAACATCTTTCAGTAAAAACAATCCAACTGCTGTCTCCAAGTGTACCTAAAACTCCAGTGTTTTACACACTTCCCAAAATTCACAAGTCTGCAAGACCACCTCCAGGAAGACCAATTGTATCCAGCATCGGGTCACCTACAGAACGAATTTCTGCTTTTGTAGATGAACATTTACAACCTTTGGTTAAATCTCTGCCATCCTACATCAAGGATACAAGTGACTTCCTCGCTAAAATTTCTGATTTCAACTTACCTCAAAATTCTGAATTAATGCTTGTAACAGTTGACGTTGAATCATTATATACAAATATTCCCCACGTAGATAGTCTGAAGGCTGCTAAACACTTTCTTAATTCTAGACCAACAAATTCTTTACCTTCTACTAATTTTTTAGCCGTTCTTATTCAAATGATTTTAACAATGAATAACTTTAAATTTATGGAAAAAAATTACCTCCAAATCAGAGGTATGGCAATGGGTACTCGAATGGCTCCATCATATGCTAATTTATTCATGGGTCTAGTCGAGCAAAATTTCTTATCTCAAAATCCTTTAACTCCTCTTATTTGGTTAAGATTCATTGACGATATTTTCATTGTTTGGCAGCACGGTTACTTTTACAAGCTTTATTAGCTCTTTACAAAACTTTTTACAAAAATTAAATCAATTTAGTTGTTTGAAATTTACTTGGCAGTTTTCCAACAAAATTGTCACATTCTTAGATGTTGATGTATTCATTGACAATGGTAAATTAAAAAGTAAAATTCACGTTAAAATCACTAATAAAATGCAATATTTGCATTACCAGAGTTGTCATCCTTTGTACATGAAAAAATCAATCCCAAAAAGCTTATCGATACACGCTAAATCCATTTGTAGTGATAACTCTGATTTTGAAAAATATATATCAAAGTTGAATACTGCTTTCATTGAACGAGGCTACCCACAAAAGTTACTATCAAACCAAAATTGAAGAAACCAAAAAATGTGAATCAAGACAAAAAATTTTCAAGTGACCCTAAATTCATCACAAACTACTATCCAGGACTACATAAAGTTAACAGCATCATGAAAGTAGCATTCAATATTTTAAAATCCTCTCCCACAACAGAAAATTTATTTTCCAGACCACCTCGTGTTATTTTTAAAAGGCCACAAAATTTAAAAAATATGTTGGTGAGACCCAAAATTCAAAATTCTAGGCCTAATGAACTTTGTAATGTCAAGAATAGTTGTAAACCATGCCACAAACTTCGATGTGGCATTTTCAAAATTATGTGTGAATCTACTGAATTTAAAAGTAGAGTGACAAATAAAGTTTACCCGATAGTTGGTGGATCAACTTGTGAAACCCATAATGTGGTTTACCAACTATCGTGCAAACATTGTCAAAAAGAATATATAGGACAAACATCTAACTCCTTACGAGTTAGAATGACAGGCCACCGTTTTGATGTGGTTCACCAGTTGGCACACCAGTTGGTTTTAAAATCAAAATTTCCTACAGGATTAAATCTCAGATAGGTTATTACTAATATAAAAATATAAAAAATGATTCAACTCAACTGCCTAAAACCATATGATTTTAAAATTTTTATTGCAAACTTTTCCTTGAATTTATTTATGTTTTATTGTGTTTTCATGTTATACACAGTCACTATTTCTATTTGCTTGAAAATGTTTTTTATAATTAAAACGAAAATTTGCAAAACCAACACTCATTCATTCAGTACACAACTTTACAATTTTTAAAGTAGTTTTATATATATATATATGTATTATTCTATAGGAGAAAATCAGCTAGGTCTACCCACAGCCGACGCATCACACTACACCGTTCGCCGTATGCTGGCCCAGCCAAGGCAAATAGATTGGGTTTAATGTTTAACGTTATGCCTTTTCTTTCAATAAATTTTGGTATACTAAACATGACTAGAAATATGATTTACAATATTAGTTTATACAAGTAATGGTGAGTTACAAACTGCATGGACATTTTTGTTGGTTATTTTCAGCATGCTGTTATGCAATATATACAGTTACTGACAGCAGTGGAGGTTTTCTGAATTTTCCATACCATTTCACTACTCTTAGTTTCAATCAAATGGTAATTTTCAGGTTGAAGCTGGTTCCGGTGTTAAACGAGGTATTAGGCAAGATTCCAGGAGTGAGCTCTGAGTGGTCTACTAACGGCAGGTTCTGCTCACCACGGGTACTTTGGTTCTTTGAGAATAGCCCACCAGCCTTCAGGCAAGGCATTGCCAGGTACAGTACTGTGTTGGCTGTTAATGTGTTTGCTAGTAGTTTTAAGAGTAAAATTTACAGTAATTAGTAGTCCATCATTTGTACAGGTTGTATGACTCGAGTGTTGAGAAGTTTTCTATGAAGACTAATTATGTAATAAAACTATCATATTCTTTAAAGTTTATCTATCTATCATTTAGTAATCTATTTTTTCAAAAATAATCATCCAATTTCTGAAAATAAGAAGAGAAACAAAGTTAAATTAGTTTGTTTAACAATTTCCCCCAACTAATTCAAAATACTAATTTGTTTGTTTTTTTACTTTCTCCCCTTATACATAGTATATGGAGATAGTATTGTTTTCATAAAAATTTTAGAATTTGAGTTGAGAGTTGATATATCCGTTTTGGGGTCCCCTGAATCCAAAAAAGTGGGTTTTGACGTGATGTCTGTCCATCCGTCCGTGTGTGTGTGTGTGTGTGTGCACGTGCACGTGTGCGGGTCTGGATGTGTACAGAGCCACAGCCTACCCCGTTGATCCGATTTAGATGAAATTTGGCATGTATGTACATTCACCATATCTCCAGGAGTTTTTTTTCATTTTTTTGAATTTTTTATTTTTAAGGGTAGTTCAACCCTAAAAACCCTACAAAAGCGTGAAAAATTCACATTCAAAAACAGGTTTAACAATTTTGATTAAAATTTGATAATTTATAGTGTACAGAGTACTAAATAATATGAAACCACTCGCACATCTATAAAAATGATGGTTCAAAAGTTATGGGCTTGTAAAGGTCAAAAAAATCAAATTTTTAATTTTTCAGCGAAAACAAAAATGTAAAGTTTAACTTGACTGGCACCATTAAAACCAGCTTAAAAAACTAAACAAATTAGTGTGTTGAATTATTTGTCTACGACTAACGGTTCCAGAGAAATGTTAAATTTACTGTCCATGATACACGCAGTATGTTGTCTGAAAGTGCCCATTGTTATTCTTATGGAGAATATAAAAAATCAATTTCTTCCTTATTTTCCAACCATTTTCTATGAAACTTGGTATCAAGTGTAAGGTCAAATCACCTAACAAAACCAACTAAAAAACCCTGGTATTACCGGGAGGGGGGTTTACCCCCATACAATTTGAACAATTAATTTAACTTTCTCTTGTTTTTGTTCTCAGAAGTGGGATGATTATTTTTGAAACAGTAAATTATTAAATGATATTTAGATAAACTTTGAAGAACATCATAGTTTTATTACAGATAGTCTTTTTTAAATTTACTTAAGGGGGAAGAAAGAGATTTTTTTCAAACATTTCAAATTGTGTTTCAAATTACAAATTAAATTTGAATTAGTAAATTGAACTAGTAAATGATTTTGATTAAGTGGTAGATTAATTATTTTTATTGTACAGTATTATATCAAAAATAGGGTTTTCTTTTTCAATCAAGTTTGCAATATTTAGCATATTTCCTTAATCAAATTTTTTATTTATGTATATGTGTAACGCTTCTTTTGTGTGCATCTTTTGTCCTTTCTTTTTAAAGTCAAACATTTTTAAATCTTCTTTAATTCCTCTATTTTTTGTGCTCAGCTTCCAAAATGTGTTCTGCAAAAGATGATTTTTGACTTGTTAAATTGTTAGATTTCACAGTTTGAATATGTTTTTTTTTTCTGTTTTGCCAATGGCAGGCTCAGCTTAAGCTATGCATCCTCGAAGTACACTATTTTTATTAATGGAATTCCCATCTAAATTTTGTGGCCATCCGGGGAATCGAACCCGTCACATTGTATCTTGATTTAAATGTCATTCCAGTTTGGGCAATATAGTATTTGTTACATTCACTGCAATTTATTTGATATATTCCTGATCTTTCGTAGTTATCAGTTTGTTGCTTTTTGGAATGTGTTAATTTGTTTATCATATTGAATGTGTTGTTTCTTGTTTTAAAACTGATTTTATAATTAGTGTTGTTAAATAAATGTTTTAGCAAATTTCCCGTAGGGAAGAAGCTATTACCGCTGTCCCTCATGCCGTAGGTCTCATGGCAAGACATAAGCCCGGGAACATGTTATTGTTTTGTCTTTAGGCCCCCAGAGACCAAAAACAATTCTCATTAAAAATTATTTAAATTTGGAAGAGATTTTTGGCAGAGAAATTTGGTACTCCTACATTTGCTTGGACGAGTTTGTAAACCTGCCAGATCGGTCAATGGGAACGAGTAGTTAGGGGGTCGTTTGTACTCAAAAATTGGGTTTGTCGCGTTTTTTGTTCAAAAGCTTTTCCAAAAATTTTCTCCAAAAATTCCAAATATTTTATCTTTCACCATTAGAATCAGCTTAAAATACTACTCAATTTAGTTACCTAAAGTTTTTCTGTATCTCTAACGGTTACCGAGATATTAAAAAATCTTAACACAGTACGTTGTATTTTGGAGCTCCAGTGTTAATCTTATGGAGGATAAAGAAAAATTATTATTTCACTTTTCAATCAATATTATTGGCTGAAACTTGGTATTTACCTTTATGTGGTTGATGTCTTATACTTAAAATGCTTAAAAATCATAGTGTATGTGTTTATCATGACAGCAAACCTGCATACTCTTTTCCCATGTTAATCATAAAAGGAAATAGGCAAACTCCTATATTTATGGACGGATGTTTATGAAACTTGGTATAAAAGGTCAAAGTTAAAATAGTTTATGCTAAAAATGCCTACTTTCAATTTTCCTCACAGTAGCAAATCTACATACTCTATCCCATGTTAATCTTATGGAGAATAGGCAAATAACTCTCATATTTATCGACAGATATTGCTAAAACTTGTCATTCTTGTTATTATTATTATATTATTAATTTGGAAATTTGCTGAGTATGCAGGTCTGCTGCAACAGAGGTATTACTTATTGCTATATTCTTTATGGAACTGTACGGTAAATATATAAATTCGGCTTTTGATTTTTGGTTTGTGGAAGGTCCGTGTATTTTTTCTTTTTCATATTAATTATTTTGTCAATCAAATTATGTTTGTAACCATTTTTCTTTGCTAAAAACTTTATTATATTTTTCTCTTCATTATAGTCTTTTTCATTCATTGGAACTTCTATCAATCGATAGATAGATATTTATTTCCTCAGATATTAATTACAATTTTACAATTTATATCCATTTCAAATCATAAATTCCATTAGCCATACTAGGTTAAAATAATACTTCTTATTCTCATGCTAGGTTTTATCACTAGATTAATAATAAAAAAAATATTTTCACATATATTAAAAAAACACAAAGCATTGCAATAACTAATAATAAATACTGTTATTTTTTTCGTCTTTAGGTCCCCAGAGACCAAAAATAATAGTCGTTAAAAATGTTATATATATATATATATATATATATATCTTCTAATATAGGCCACTCACTGCTAGGGTCAAAGGTTTTTAGGGGTGAACTACCTTAAAAAGTCAAAAATTACACAAAATGAAAAAATCCTAGATAAATTATGCATATGTAAATACATACCAAATTTCATCTAAATCAGACTAACGTAGTAGGCTGTGGCTATGTACACATCCACACACGGACGGATTGACGGTTTGATGGACAGACATCACCTCGAAACCCACTTTTTTGGATTCAGGGGACTCCAAAAAACATATCTATTCTCAACTAAAATTTGAAAATTTTGACGAAAACAATGCTTTCTCCATATACTACCGTATATCTGGGAGAAAGGATATCAAAATAAATAACAAGAAAAATTAAACAAGTAATAACTTTAAATTACATAAATTATAATATTACTAGCATACTTAGCACACGAAATCGTGCACTGTCTAGGAAACAATCTGTCCACCAATAACTATGTTTAGTTTTTCCCAACAGATTTTCATTTTGGTTATGTTTTGGTTTTATGCAAATAAAAACTGGTGTTTTATTGCCAGCTGTACGATGATGTCTTCATTAAATGAAAAAAGAAAGAACCATGTTTAACTGTCAGATTTGATTTGTTTATTGACATGGATATGTCTTAGCTCGGGGGGGGGGGGTGTTGGTGATTTTTAAGATGGAAAACATGTAACAGGTTTCCATAGAAACTACCAATCTTTTGTATTGAGTTTTTTATATAAAATAATAAGAACAGCTGTTTAGATGAACCGAAACCATTCCCTTTAGACATATCCATGATCTAACCTATTTCCCTCAGGGAAGTAAATATAAACATTTTTAACCACTTCCTTAAATAAACCGCTGATTTCTCGATCGTCGGTGTTTACCTTCATATTAAATTTATGGGGAAAATCGCGACTTTGACCCCATTATTTTCCATGACCACGATGAATTTTCAAGAATATTTTAATTGATGGCAAAACTACATGCTAAGACCTTTATAATGACACCTTGGACATGGTGATTGGTAGCACCACCGCTGCAAAACAATTATCACAAAAATAGGCCTAGTGTATTAAACATATATAAGTTGGTTTGTTTCACTGGTAAAATTTAATTATGTTAGGATAACATTTTAATATACTCTAGTTATAAAACAGGTTTAAAATCAATATAAGCAAACTAAAATTAGCTGTCAAATTAAAATTAATTTGACAGCTGGTTATTTATTTCACTTTAATAGCTTACAGATCAGAATTCAAAATTGTTGACATTTTTGGCTGTTTTATAATACAAGGCATAATCTACATTTGTATTTTTTATTAATAAAATGCATCTTTCTTATGTAATCTTTTCTTTTACTATCTCTCTTGCTGTTGTTAGTATAAGGAGAAAGTATTGTTTTTGTCAAATTGAATTTGTATACTCAGGGAATATATTTATCCCCAGAACCAACTTATATTCAGTAGAACCTCCCATATCCGACCATGACAGGAGCATGGCCCGCTCCTGCCATGGTCGGAACGGCCAACAAATTGGATATTGGGAGGAGCAAATAAAATGAATTTACAAAGTAGAAAAACAGCTTTACAGTATTGTAATAAAACTTTCGTGTACCTTTTACACATTAATTTTAAAATCAAGACATGAACGATATCTGAAAAATGGCAATATTTATTGGAAATTGTGGATTAATCCTTTTAGCGTTTCTTTCAACAAGATTAGCCACAACAGGAGCGTGGCAATAAAAGATTGTGCACTAGGTCGGATATCAGGAGTAGTCAGTTATCAGGAGGTTGGATAAGGGAGGTTCTACTGTAGGTTCTACTGAGGTTCCACATGAATTTTAATTTCATAAAAACTTACTTCAAAGCTGCCCCAGTACACCTTTTGCAGGACAATACGCTTAATCTTCTTACATTCTAATTTTGTGTTATTAGTAGTGATGTGGGTCGGGTAAATACCCAGTGGGTAGGTAATAAATTGGGTATACAGCCCAGGCCCGGGTAAATACCCAAAAACTGGGTATTTATAATTTTTATTAAAGTTAGAGAAGATTGAGATGTTTTTTTGCAATTATTAACCTCTAAGGATAGTAAAATGATGATAAAATGTGTTAAAAAAAATGTTATATGGTCACTACTAGCATTTTTCTTCTGGGGTCTTATGGGTCTCTGGCATCTTTATGAAGTTGTTTGTAAATAATCCGGTCGACAATATTGCTTTTGTTACCATTAAAAGTGGCGATGAATTTAATGGTGTTTAACTCTTCTATGTAGTTATCGTGGTTGAGAGGAACTGTTAAAAGTCTGTGTACTAAACTGTTATAAGCGGCCAATTTGTGATTCTTAGGATGGTGAGAGTGGCTATGGATGGTTTGGCTGGTCGTGGTTGGTTTCCTGTATATTTTAAGTTGTAGGCTGGTATCGGATCTGGTAACTGTCAGGTATAGGAAGTTAATCGAATTATTCTGCTCTTCGTCTGAAGTGAATTTGAGTTGTGGATGTAGACTGTTGAAATAGTTGCACAGTAGCTTTAACTGTCTCCTATTAATATTGAATATAAGGAAAGTATCGTCCACATAACGGTAATAAGAAACATTTTTCTGAGTGTGGACATTATTGGTGGACCATAATTTGGTGTTTTCTATATGATTAAGAAAATTTTCAGCCATTATAGCTGAAAGAGGAAATCCCTTGGCAAGGCCTGTGTTTTCATGTAAAATCTGTTTTCAAATTTAAAATAATTCTGTTTTAGGACTGTCCTGGTGAGTAATATAAGTCCTTAATGGATTCTTTGTTTAACTGTGAGTTCTTATTTAAATTCTCTTTCAAAATTAAAATTGTTTCTTCCACAGGAATGTTTGTATATAAATTAACTATGTCAAAGGATGCAAGGATATAAGTTGTTTTTGTTCTAGTCTGTTCACTAGGTCTAGCGTGTTCCTGACGTTGTGGCTATTCTCGAGAACCACTTCCTGTCTAATGATTGTGTCAAGTTTTTTAGCAAGTTTATACGATGGCGATGGGATAAAATTTAACAGTGGCCTGATTGGTGTTTGATCATTCAAACACATTAACAAGTTTGGGTCACTGAGACACGTTGCAACGAGTATTAGAGATAAGCTCACTGACAACAACGACGTCATCACGAAAGCAGATAAGGGGAACGCAACAGTAATCCTCTATAAACTCGAATACTGTGACAAAGTATATAGCTTTCTTAGGGATAATGCTATTTACAAAATAAACGAGGATCCTACAGCCAAATATTCTAAAGAAATAAACAAAATGATCAGCAACTCCACCCACCTACTCTCAACACCAACACCCCAATCAGGCCACTGGTAAATTTTATCCTATCGCCAGCGTATAAAATTGCTAAAAAACTTGACACAATCATTAGACAAGAAGTGGTTCTCGAGAATAGCCACTGTGTCAGGAACACGCTAGACCAAGTGAACAGACTCGAACAACAACTTAAGAACACTTATATCCTAGGTTAAGTCTAATATTGAGCTGTTAAATCATTTTGTTGATTAACGGTTCTTATTAGCTGGTTCAATATTTAAGAAAATATACTAATAAAACTATGTAATATACTGAAAGTGGTTATTGATCACTGCTAACAAATAAAAATATAGTTTTTATTCACATCACATTCAACTACACATCCATCCATAGGCACTGTTATTCACAATAACCTCATTTTCACATTCAAAATTATAATTCATTTCTACCCCTAAATATATATTTTGTAATTCAAATGAAAAATTTCTAACAGTAGGTATTTGTTATAGTAAACTTGGTTTCAATCCCACCATGGAAGACCAGAAAAGGGTGAAGCATGAATTAGAAGATATTATCTACACTCTCCTCCGCAAAAGTCGAGTTATTACTAATATCAGGTAAACTAAAAAAATCACTAGCTACAACAAAACCATTCTAGAGTTTATTCCGTAGGCAAATATACTTTATTAATAATATACAGAAATATCTATGTAATAGTGTCAACCAAAGAAATACACAGTAACTATTAAAAACAGAATCTCATAACTAACATAAAAAAAATGTGCTCGGTGACTTAAAAACTTTTCTTAGATGTTGAGAGCTCGCTCAGTCCAAAGGTATTTTAGCCTCTCTAAAAACAGTTGGTATCATGTTCCACTTTGAGCTATTCAGGCAAAGCATTAAAGGATTTAATACTATTATAGGGTAGGGGTCTCAAAGAAATCTGTTTTGTGCTTCAATAATTTGATATTATTTATATTTCCGAGAACATACTTTACCTGATTGAATTGGATTAGTTAAAGATAATGATTTTATTGTAGAAACAATAAACAACTGTGGATGAGGGGGTATCCAAAAGTAACTGGAATAGCATGGTTGTGGACAGAGCTTCTGTAGTACGCATTTCTGCCCCTAGTGCAACCCTTTGCCAGTTTGATGCTGCGCGGGATGTTGAACTGGCACTCTCTGCACGTCTGTGGTA
The DNA here is from genome assembly GCA_023375725.1 of Nephotettix cincticeps. Taxonomy (NCBI): domain Eukaryota; kingdom Metazoa; phylum Arthropoda; class Insecta; order Hemiptera; family Cicadellidae; genus Nephotettix; species Nephotettix cincticeps. Next base: position 51,169,379 of record CM041791.1, read on the forward strand.
GCTGTTTTTGCTAGTGCTGTTTTACTGCTGCGTCATTTTTGTATGATGCCAAGTTTAAGTGAATAACGTGCCACTATAAAATTTTGTTTTCTTCTCAGTAAAAACTCTGATGAAACTGGTTTAATGTTGAAAAATTTTACAAAGATGATGCTATGGGATAATTTTTTGAAAATAGTTTTTTAGACAAAAATCTGTAACAGTTATTAATCTTATTGTTTTCTTAATTAGAGGTCAATTGCGGTTAATTGATGACCTCGAGGTCAAGAATGTGGTACGCACCTACTATGTCACTTTGACGTCACGGAATCCCCAGGGAATTCCCTGCTTCAGTCGCTAAATACTTACTACTTCTAGAATTAGGCCTTTCTGATCATAGAGCTATTTTTATCCCTATATTAGAGAATAATGTTTCTAGAAATAGTAAATGTCCGAACAGTACTAGTTTTAAGAAAAGAATTGATCCTGTAAAAAATAGAAACAATTTAGTTTATTATATGTCACAACTTAATTGGGGTTGTTTATATCAGGCTAATAATTATGGTCAAAGTACATGTAATTTATTTTTAGAAAATTTCATAGTTATGATTATTTGAAAAGTGTTTCCATTAAGGTTTTATAGAAAGGAATAATTTAAAAAATCAGAACCGTGGATTACAGAGGGTATCCGAGAATCAAGTCAAGAGGGAACTAAGTAAATTAGCTAAAATAACAAACGATAAAAATGTTTTAAATTATTTTAAAAATTATAGAAGGATTTTTAAGTCAGTTTGCAATTGACCCAAATACATAATATTAAATTAATTGAACAGTGTAATTGTAAGAGTGGGGCGGTTTGGGGAGATCAGAACTTGGTGTCAACAAAGTAAAAAAAAATTTCCCAGATCTAAAATTAGCTGATTCTGTAAGTTCAAACGGGCAGAAAATAGCCAGTTTTTTTGAACTCAAAGTATGTAAATGTTTCTAAAGAAATTCAAGTTTCCTCTGATAAATCCAAAGCAATTAATTTCGTCCGTAACCTCCGCACACCTCTGCATTCCACTTTTACTTTCCAAAATGTTTCTGAAGTAGAAGTCATGAAGGCAATTAATACATTAAAATTCAAGAAAACAGTTGGTTGGGACGAGATCCCAGTTGGAATAATTAAGGACGTAAAAACTATAATTTTACAACCTCTTTCTTTTATTATCAACTAGCCAAAGTACCCGTTCTTCGCACGGGTAAAAAAAGCTGAGAGGTGTAGGCTCTACAGATACATTTAAGTTATTGATAATTAATTCTTTATTGTTTACAAAATGACAAAACACGTGTCTTAGTATATATCTAAACATGACAATGTAACATATGTCAAATATTGGGAGAGGATTAGCATTAATGTAATAGAGGCAGGCATCGGGAGAAAATTAAAAATCTACCATTCCACTATTTCGAACTAATAATTCACTAATTATTAATCACCACTGAAAAAGACTTACCGAAGGCGTATCTAGTGTGAAGATGGTCAGAATGCATGTCTAGGACCTCACATCCGACTACCTGCACAATTCTGGTGTGACTTACCGAGGGTACATTGAAAGTCATCCAGAGATTCTCACATCGGAGGCGATATGCACATTTCCTAGCGACCGTTCTGATGTAAACATCTATGGGCAGGATATTGAGCATACAGTCCAAGAATGCTCCAGGGCAGGAACTCACGGCCCCAGAAATCATGAGGAAAGCCAACCTCTGGACCGCCGCAAGCCCCCGCACCGTTGCACCGAAGTTTGTCTTTGGCCACCAAACAAGTGAACCATAGGTCATTGTTGGCCTCACCACAGCAACATACAGCCAGTGCAAAAGCCTGGGGTGCAGTCCCCATGTAGTACCAACCATTGTGTCATGAGTGTCCACTTACCTTGGTCAGTCACCCTTTGCAGCTGCGGCTCCCACCTCAGTGTCTTATCAAGTATCAAACCCAAGTACTTGACCTTGTCCTGCAGATTTACCTCTGTGCCCTGCAGGTTCAAAGGTCCCAGCCCAAGCAGGTTCCTCCTTCTTTTGTTTTTCCTTATTTTAAGGTTTACATGGGAGCATTGGCTGTTATTATTTGTACCACAGTGTTTTAATTACACATTTTTTAAATAAATTAGTGGGTGCATAGTATTTAAAATTTAATTTATATTTTGCAGCACAAATTCATTATTTGCTATACCCCGCAATGTGGAGTATTTGTTTATGGTGTTTGAACCTAATCCAACTAAGGAGTGGATCCCGTATCTGGTCAACTCAATGGTTGACTTGTGTCGAAATCCTAATTTAGGTAAGTTAATTAGGATATAGTGGGCATACAAATTTGTTATGTTACAAAATGTCTGTATTTTTAGACACTTGTATTTATACTTTTGTTGCTCTTAACGAGTATACAATCCTTATTTAAACAAGTTTTTCTTGAACTTTGAAACAACTCATGATTTACTTACTAGTAAAAAATGAAATGAGAGATTTCTCCTCAATTGTTAAATGTCGTATAGATTTCTAATTGCAGCTATTGTCAAAATTAAATATACATTGAAAATGTACACTATACAGAGGAATAGCCCAGTGCACTATCGTAAATTTAATAAATCAAGCTACTGAAATGGCTTTAAATATTTAAGCCATTGAGGTCCAATTATTTTTAGCGAATTTCTCATAGGGAAGAAGCTATTACAGTAGGTCTCATGGCAAGACTTAAGCTGGGGACTATGTTTTTTTTCTTCTTTAGGTGCCCAGAGACCAAAAACAATAGCCGTTAAAATTTATACAGTAGAACCTCGATTAACCGTCACCCTCGGGACCGAGACCATGACGGATAACCGAATAGACGTATCACAGAAATAATAATACCGGCGCGATACAACTTAGAACCTAGACAGTGTTTGGCGTGGCAACATCGAAATTCACTGCCTTGCATGTTATAACGGCGCCATTGTAAGTCCTAATTAATTTTCATGATTGCTGCGCAGTACTTAATGTGAGTTTATTTTAAATGAAAGATAACAAAACTATGCCAGTTCAAGTAAAAAATACTTTATCAAAATATTTCATTAAGAAAACAATGAAATATGAACTGTACATGTACATATTTTTACTCTCAAAACGTACGTTACCGGTATTTAGTTTTTAAAATAAACCGTCATTTTCTTTTGTTTCTTTCATCGCCGAGCTTTTCAGGCAGTCATGTTACTAATTTTTCTGAGAAGAAGCACCAGCGTTTAATAATTTATTGTTTATTTTCGAGTCCCAAAACTACACGTTTCCGTTTCTCAGCCATAACAGAAGAGCATTACACACTACGTACAAGCAACAGCACTATCAACAATAAACGGTAAAGCACGTAAACACTAGTAGGCATTGCTCTTGAAATCGGCAATAACTTCAGTTCACTGTAGCCACATACCATATTGAACTGAAATAAAACGGTAGCAGTGGAATGCAGAAGACAGTATAAGGGATTTTAATTTTTAACCAGCTGGGTTACCACCCTTACCGCCAATGATTCACGCACATTGCAGGTGTGCAGTACAGTTGTCACTACTCATCATAGAGCCTCAACAGACGATCCGGCTCGGCTCTGACGCGGAAACATAATTATTTTTGCACTAGCGGGGTGGCGGTTAATAGAGACTGACGGTTAAAAGGGTGACGGTTAATCGAGGTTCTACTGTACATATATATATATATATATATATATATATATATATATATTTTAACGACTACTGTTTTTATTGTATATATATATATATATATAAAACACGATAACTCTCATAAATTACCAGTTCCGATTGACCGATATGTCTGGTTTACGAATTTGTCCGAGCAAACATAGGAACATGTGTGTACAAAATTTGGTCTCAATCGGACCATTTTTACGAGAGTTATCGTGTTCACAGACACACACACAGACACACACACACACACACACACACACACACACACACACACACACACACACACACACACACACACACACACACACACACACACACATATATATATATATATATAAATTTTAATGACTATTGTTTTTGGTCTCTGGGCACCTAAAGAAGAAAAAATAACTTGGTCCCGGGCTTAAGTGTTGCCATGAGACCTACGGTAATAGCTTCTTCTCTATGGGAAATTCGCTAATAAGTCCAACTGTCTTACTAACTCAATAAGCGATGGTATTTATAGTAACAATTATTTAATATTTTATGTTGGTCATATACATTCAATTTCATTATTTTTTTCAGATCATTACTTTTAGAAATTTCCTGGTTTTGAGAAATAGAACATAGTTCTGCCGAACTTACAATTCCAACCTTACCACCTATGGTAATGATAACTAGGGCAGTGGCGTCATCCTGTAATCCAGCTACTTGGAGGTCATGATTTGTCGATAATTGTGATAGATGGTCGGTGGATGTGGTGTTCTCTTGTGTGGATTTACCTCCGCACTATTGAATACTACGTTAATCGGCAAAGCCTATCCTCATAATTAGACCAATTCGTATTTCAGAGGCCGTGGTTCGGATTCCACGTTAAACTGTAGGCCCATTAGTTGCCATCGGCTGTTGGGCTATTAATTAACAGCCCTGTCTTAGGAACATGTCAGCCTTAGTCAGTAGCAAGATTACAAGATTGCGTCACAATCATTCTATACTCAATCCTCATTCATACTTGGCTTAAAATACCTACATTGTAGTATGGTTGCCATTTCAATGATGTAATCTAATCTAATCTAATCTTATAACTTTTCTGCTATAGGGAATTCGCTAAAAAATTGTCACACAGTAGAGCATTCAACCATTCATCTTCTGCCACTGCCTTGTTTGTTTGCTCTTAGATTCCGAGGTAAAAATAATGTCACTAAAAACTATGGACCCAGAAGCTTATGATCCTTACTGTAAACGTCGAATGTGTTTCAGTGCAAAACATCTTCTATTCTATTCTGACAGAATATGATTGTACAACTTTAAATCATGTTTTCTATTTTGGTTATTTGTTCATATTCCTTTCTTTTTTACAAACAAGGGTAAGAAAATAAATAAGTCAAGTCAAAATCATATTTATTCCAAAAACAAACAAAATATATTACAAATTAAACTATGCACATTTTTGAAATGTTAGATATTATAAACAAATTTAAAAAAAATTTCTTTTCGTAGACATAATAATTCAACATATTGTAATTTTCATCCTAAAACTTAACCAACCCTCTTTATGATTGTCAAGAATTTTTTGAAAATCTTGTTACTCTGTATCTGTGTACAATAGTCAATGTAAGTGTTTTGATTTTGGTGCCAGTCATTGACTATTCTTTTTGCCACATTTAGTTCACTACATATTTTTGCCACAGACTCACCTTTGTTAATACCTCAGTCGCATAAAACTTTTGTTTCACTGTCACCAACATACGTTTTTGTTTTGACTCACTCATTTTTTTATACTACTAATCAGTAAACTGAATGTAGAATGGCACTGCAGCGTTAAACACAAAACTCTTGACGAAACAAATTGATAGGTCAGAGTAAATCAAAAAGGCAATAAACTGTCATGACATAAATCTCTAAAAACCGTGAGAGCGGTCGAGTAGTGGAAGTTTGTGTGTACTTAAAACGTTTGTAAGCAGTGGGATATACATCTTGATATATCTTTTAGTAAGCGGCCAGATATTTCGAGGATAAGGAAAACCGAGACCGGTTATGAGAGGTTCTGTATCTGTCTTAAATAGACTAAACATGGAGTGTTGTCCACTATCAGGTTTTGATACTCATTGCATTATGCTCACTTGGTCGACAAAAACATTTATGCCATAATTATTGCCTTTGGTAAGAGACCATAAAAAATAGGTTTAAAACGCATAAACAAAGTAGACACTTATTTCAACATTGACCAAAAAAAACAATTAAATTTAAGAAAAACAGCAGGTGACTAATTACACAAAAAGCCTTTTTCTTTGACCACGTCACGGGTTTTGGTTCCTACAGAATTTTGATGAGTGGTGTCTGTCTTTGGTCATAATGCATTTGTTTAATGAAGACGGACTCTTGCCAGTAATGGGTTAGTGAAAACCATGAAAATTTTTAAATAACTAAAAGAACGGAAATATTTTAATGATACATTGATGTGATTTGTACAGGGCTTGAGCAGAACCACTGCAGTTTCGGGTACGAGAGCCTCACCGATCCTCATAACAAGACACTAGGTAAGGTCTGGTTACTCACATAACATTTTTATCTCCTTTAGTGCTATGAATTTTCATGTTTTGTAGTTTTACTAAACAATTACTAAACACCACACCAAACATGCCCCCCTCTTAACAATAACCAAATAGTAAAAAGTCAGATGTCCACTAAAATCTTAATTAAGCCTACAAATGCTGTAAACTTCCACTCAAAGCATTCACTGGTATTTTAGGTGGGCATTTCCACCACTCTGCCACACATCTGATACCAAATAGGGATTGCCCAAAGTTAGGAATCAAACCTGCTTACTTCTGAATGGCTTCCAACGCTTCACTCATCAGCCACTGGTCCATAAGATCACTAACAGAGCAAACACTTTATGGACATAGCACTATATTAGCAGTAATATAGCACACTCCATGAGAAAGTTCTAGTACTAGCTCGTAGATGGCAGCATGGCTGATGACAACTTACAAGGTCACTAAATTGTTGACAGATGTCACTATGCGTCACTTCACATAAGAGATGGATGTTAAAATATATATACGAGGGAGTACCCAAAAGTAACCGGAATTACGCTGCCCAAGGCATGGCCTGTGTAGTACGTAGGTCTGCCGCTACGTGTGTGTAGCGCAGCTCATCCGGAGTTCAGTGCCGTCGCCGTGGGTAGTCGTGTTCGTCTGCAGTGAGTTTTTTAGGGAACACTGATTCGCCATTTCATCGTTTTTTTCATTTTGGCGGACGTAACGGCGTGCAGCTCTGAAGTTTTGTTTCTTGTTAAGGAAAAGTGCTGCAGATACCATTGCTATGTTAAAGGCTGCTTACAAAGATGAAGCTTTAGGTAAAACTCAAGTATACGAGTGGTTTTCATGTTTTCAAAAATGGCAAAATATCAATTATTGACAAACCCTGTGAAGGACGTCCGTCGACTGCCGAAACTGACGAAATTTTTTTGGCCGACGGGACGATGCTGTTTTCTATTGGCTGGATTGTTGCCTGGTTCCAGGGTCATAACCATAACACAATGATTCGTCACCAGTAATGATCTTAGAAAAAAATACGGATCAATTTGCAGGTGTTCTTTCATTGCTCGACAAGATTGCCGTCGACTGCCGAAACTGTTGAGAAAATTCGTGAACTTGTGCAAGAGCTCGCCTTTTTTAAAATGTGAAAACCACTCGTATACTTTAGTTTTACCTAAAGCTTATTCCTTGTAAGCAGTTTTTAACATAATAATGGTTTCTGCAGCACTCTTCCCTAACAAGAAACAAAACTTCAGAGCTGCAGGCTGTTTGTCCGCCAAAACGAAAAAACAATGAAATGACAAAACAGTGTTCACTAAAAAACTCACTGCACACTCACTGGAATTACGGCAGCGTAATTCCAGTTACTTTTGGGTACCTCCTCGTATATACATATGTATATACAGTACCGGCAGACCGAGCTTGCTTGGATAGAATAAGATATGTATTATATAAGTTAGTTCAACAACTGTAAATTATTGGTTTCAAACAGATGTTTTCATTGTACGTAAGCTCAATGTTAATTTTTAGATTTTAAACGTAACATTAAAAGAGACACAAAATTTTAATCGACATTAGACCTATCTAGAACTTATTTTTTACTCAGACTTTCTTCGACCTTCTTGGAATCTTCGTTAAACTGTAGGTCCCTTAGTTGCCTTCGGCTGTTGGGCTATTAATTAACAGTCCTGTCTAAGGAACATGTTTGCCTTAGTCAGTAACAAGACTACAAAATCGCGCCACAATCATCTTACACTTAATCCTCATTCATACTTGGCTTAAAATACCTACCTTACGGTAGAGTCACATTTCAATAATCTAATCTAATCCAAACAACCACAAGTACATAGATAATCTATGAACTAAGAGAAATATTTTCAACATTTGGGTTCCCTCACATACTAGTGTCCCATAATGCTAGACAGTTTATTTTCCAGGAGTTGAAAAACTTCACCCAAGAATGGAGCATTATTTATAAAACATCAGCACCATACCACCCAAGCTCAAACGGCCAGACTGAAAGGTATGTACAGACTGTCAAGAGGGCGTTAAATACCATGGAGGGAGAAACGGTAACTCTACAGCATAAATACATTAACTTCTAATGCAACTCAGGCAGCCACCTAGTGCTTTAGGAACATCAGCGTACCACTTAATGTTTGGAAGGAAAGTAAAAACAAACCTTTCCATTATTGCTCCAACATTAGAAAGTAAAATTTTCAAGAAAATGGACTGCAAGTAGGTACAAACAGGACCTTCAAAGATGTAGATAAGTTACAAGCACATGAATAATTAAATTAAATGGAGCACACAAATGGTACTTGGGCTACATAATAGCAAAACAAATGAATGTGATTTACACTGTTAAACTATACGATGGGCAGATTATAAAGAGACATGTAGACCAACTTATTCTTTGGAAGATACCAACAAAGCATGAACAGCCATCTATAAACAGTGAAAACTGCAATGATCGGAACCTAACTTTACAATCTTTCTTTGATAGGTTTGAAAAACTCATGTTAGAGCAATCCCAACAAATAGGTACACCTCTATTAGCCTATTAACCACTGTTGTGTCCAAGTTAAAATGAACCATTTCCTGTGATTTGCTCTCTGGAATGCCAATGGCTTGATTAATCATAATCAAGAATTGCAAGCTTTTATTTCTCAAAACGAAAGTGACGCAATGCTTATTTCTGAAACTAACTTCACTGATTCCAGTAATTTTAAAATCCCAAATTTCACTTTGTACCACACAAATCCACCCAGACAGTACTGCCCACGGAGGTAGTGCTATATTAATTAAAAACTCCATAGCTCATTATGAACTGCCAAGTATCGATATAACCATCTTCAAGCAACTAATATTGTGATACAGGATCGATCTGGGCAACTTACCTTGTCTGCAATAAACAGCCCTCCTCGACATAATCTCACTACAACACAATCAACAATTCCAGTACCTCCTATTGCTAAGCCAAATGGTTCGTGGGCCAGAAGCAATATCGAAAAATCTAAAGTATTTGCGAGCCATTTATCGGCAGTGTTTACTCCAAACCCAAGCTTTAACCACCATGACAAAATCCAGGAATTCATTGACTCTCCAAACCAACCGTCACCACCAATAGTGGCTTTTACTCCCTCTGAGATTACTGGGGTTATAAAATTGTTTAAAGCTCCTTGCTACGTCTTGATCACAAGAAAGGTTTTAAAGGAGCTCCCTAGAAAAGCTGTTGTGTATTTGACTGTGATTTTTAATTCAATCCTACGAGTCGAGCATTTTCCAGCTCGGTGGAAGATTTTAGAGAATATAATAATAGCTGAGCCAGGAAAACCTCCCAATCAAGCGAGCTCTTATAGGTCAATTAGTCTTCTTCGATTGTGTCAAAACTCTTTGAGAGGCTTTTCTTGGATCGTCTTCTTGTTGGAGTAGAGGAAAGAGATCTAATCCCAAATCATCAATTTGGATTCCGGAGGGAACATTCAAGTGCTCCAAGTAACTAACATCACTAAATAAGACCTTGAGACCAAGAAATATTGCTCTGCTGTTATTATAGATGTTAGTCAAGCCTTCGATAGAGTTTGGCATCTCGGCCTGTTATACAAACTCAAATTTCATCTTCCTCACTCATACTAGATGTTGATCAAGTCATACTTAACCGAGCGATATTTCAGAGTAAAATTTGGAGACAGCGCCACATATCTGCATCCCATCCAAGCAGGAGTCCACCAAGGAAGCGTGCTAGGTCCTGTGTTATACACACTGTTCACCGCGGATCTACCTGAAATTCTTAGTGTCTGTGTGGCTACCTTTGTTGACAACACAGCCATATTATCATCTCATCGAGATTCCGTAATGGCCTCTGTGAATCTTCAAGGTGCTCTAAACAACCTATCTGAATGGCTATAGAAATGGAGGGTTAAAGTTAATGAAATAAAATCTGTTCACATAGTATTTACCACCATACTTGGCAGATGTCCCCCAGTGACAATAAATAACATTAATATTCCTCAATAACATGAGGTAAAATATCTAGGCATTATCTCTTGATGAGAGACTTACTTGGAAGAAGCACATTTGGAATAAAAGAATGTCCCTTTATACAAAATTAAGAAATCTCTCCTGGCTTTTAAACAAAAAATCTAAATTAACAGTTGAGAATAAATTGTTACTATATAAAGTCATTCTTAAACCTGTATGGGCGTATGGAGTTCAACTGTGCGGGGCTTCTAGTGTTTCCAATATAGAAATCATCCAAAGATTTCAATCAAAAGTGCTTCGACAAATCCTCCAAGCCCCTAGATTTGTTAGTAATAAAACCATTCACAATGACTGTGGCGTCCCCACAGGCAAAGAAGAAATTAGAAGATTCAGCACAAAATACCTCGAAAAGCTGGAAAAATATCCCAACTTCTTGGAAGTTAATCTATTGGACAACAGCAATGCTAATATAAACTTAAGAGGACCCATGTCTTAGATGTTACGTTTTGTTTAAGTGTTATATCTTTTGTGTGTGTGTGTGTGTGTGTGTTTTTTTTTTATAATTTCCTCAAATTTGCGTAATGTTCTAATTTGTGAACAGATTGTAAACCTAAATAAAGTTAAAAAAATGTTTTATGGCAGTTGCTATTCTGGGGATTAAACAGTTGTAACTGCTCTGCTCTTTAGTTGGCATGTTGACAGTTATGTTCGACAAATGTTCACCACGTAGACACATACATTCCTCATACTAAAAATAAAATTTTGCAAATGAGCATTATTTATAAAAATCTAATTTTTTTAAATTTTAAATTTTAAGCTTTTAGCGAATTTCCCATAGGGAAGAAGCTATTTAAATTCCCTGCAATGCAAAAAAATCAAACATGAAAAATCTAAAAACACTAAAACATAAAGATGATAAGACATCTTATTCGCTGGTAACTGAATAACACCTTAACCACATTGGCTCCATTGTCCCGTCCTAGGCATTACATGCCGAACTATTCCTGAGAATGTATGATATAGATTGAAAGGAAGCTTGTTTTAGTAGACAGCCAAAATTATCATAATGACAATTATTGTCAAAAGACTGATAATGCCAACACTTAGCAGGCCGGACTTAGGCTAGTGCTGAATGTAATTTGTTCTAAATGAATGTTTTAACAAATAAATTAATAGAAGTAACAAAATCAATAATCAGTTCCATGTTTATAATTTACAGAGCAACAATTTGAAGAATTCCTTCATATTCACATAGATGAAGCGTTCAGTCCTAATGGATTTGATGACAACACTGGCCGCCATGCAAACTTGGTCAATCCTTTTGAGGTAAGATCTTGATTCTTAAGCAAAGAACTATTTTCAAAATGATGTACCAAGTTACATAAAACTCAACATGTTATCTCAAATTTTTTGGATTTTATTAAATATGAAATCTGAACTAAACATTACATGGTTTTACCTTAGAAAATTTTAACAAAACGTTGCAGACACCTCCACTGGGTGTGCTGCTGGAAGCTGCAAATGCCCTGTTCAACGTGGTAGTCAAGGACTGCTTCAGCTCCGCCCCAGTGCTATCCACATTGCATGACCTACTTGACACTGATATCAAATTCAGTGAGGCTAGATGCAGCAAAGTTCTACCTCTGGCCATCTCCACCTACCAGGAGAACCTGCCTGCCAACTATACCAAAGATTATCATCTCAACAAGGTGAGTTTCCAGTCCTGTAACCACTAGAAAACAGTGTCATCTCTGAAAAGTCATCAAGTTTAAAATTCGTTTAAATAATATATTAATGTATTAACATATTAACAATCTTAATCTTCGTATGTAATTTATATTGTCTATATTGCTTACTCATATTAGAGGAAAATTTATCAGGTTAAACGACAAACTCTGAAAATATTACAGCAGGTTTACAATAGACAATGGAGTCAGCAAATAGGTTTAGTGTCATAAAAAGTAAGGGAAGGAAAAGAAGTCAAATGTCAGGAGAATATAAAAAAAAACGTGCTTGTGCTACCTTGACATCTTGCAATGAATAACCCATAGCTTATTACTTTTAAGCTTTAACTCAATTGCATACAGCTAACAAGATGAAAGAGATATTTGCTATACTCTCTGCTTGCCAAAAAAATCTCATTAGTATGTTAGCGTAGTAAGCAAATGTAAAATTAATATTCAAATATGTATTTAGCTCTTCTTTACCTTAGAAATACTTCAAGAGGAAGTCTTGGATCGCTAGTCCAAAGACTAATGACTCGAAGAACTAAGAATCTAATTCCTAGAACTCATCATTCCAAATCTAAAAAAATCACACATGGCAAAAGAAACCACTGACCATAATATTTTCTTAGACATAGAAAAGGCATACAACAGTGTTCCAAGGAATTAAATATGCATATGTCTGAAGCAAAGAAATGTTATAGAGTATCTGATACAACAAGTAAAGATGTATAAAGAATGCCAGAGCCTTAGCAGAATTGAGCCAACACACCATTTTGGTTTGAAAGGAAAAGAGATGTCCAAAACTCTCTCCTTTTATTTTCTCATACACAGACAAAGTAATAAAACAAGCAAAAGCAGAAATAACAATAGAATTCAATGCTCTATTTCTTGCGGACAACAAAGTGATCAGGGAACTCCCAGAAAAAGAGACTTAAGGAAAACTCAATATTTGGAATAATTAATTTAAGCACCTTAAACTTAAAAGTGAAGTGAAAACAGTAGAATAATTACTGGCATATCTAACCCTGAAATTAGCAAACAACACCCTTAAACTGTAGAACATTTTAATTAACCGGGCACAGATACATAGATGCCATCCTAAGGGCTGTAGGACGCACCTGACCAAAGCTGTAGGACAGACTTAGTCTGATGGACTTAATAGGATTTATCTTGGAGATTTTCCTTTCTAACTCTCTGGGTACTTCTATCTCCCCTTGTTCCATGTGTCACAGGTCTCACTGGCCCTGGGAGTGTTCGGAGAGAATGCGCGAGGTCCGTTGGTGGAGAGCTACATCAGACAGCTGGAGCGGGAGTGTGAGCGCCACTGGAAGAACGGAAGACAGATGTGCGAGGTGCTCAGCATGACTGGGAACCCTTGCACCAAGCCTCTACACCGGGGTGGCAGTGGCGAGATGTCCGCTCACACTCTCGACTCGAGGTACAAATGACATAAAATCCTCTCAAGGGCGTCCTTCCTGTTGTTTTAAACCAGTGTTGAATATTTATGTTTAGTTTAGTTATCTGAATCCTACAAAAATTGTTTTTACATAATTGTTTTCTTGTTTCATCTCTCCACTGATTGTAATGTTTGAAGATATTATACACCTATTGCAATTAATTGTTTGTTTTTTTATAATTGTATTTTACTTAAAAAGAAGAAAAATGGTTAGGGAAAAGGGACATTTTATGCTTTTGTTAATGTTATTTTATGCTTTTTTACATCTTACATATATTTTTCCTTTCTACCATTTCTGTTAAAATTTAACTATAGGAATAAATTCAATACATTATTTAGAATGTCAACATAACTGGGTGTATCTCAAGTCAAGTATGAATGATACATAAGCGAAAATTAGTTTGAATTATTCTTGTAGCTTTGTTACTGATAAATGACAGCTGATTTAACTGTTTGAAACATTACCGTAAAACTTAATTGACAAAGAAACCTCCATAGAGTCACCTTTAAAAAAATCAAAAGTATTTGGGTTTTATTCAAGATCAATTCTTTAAACGTTAGATTATGAAACAGGTACCATAGAAAGCTAACCAGTAAACCATCAAGCCAGTTGCTATTTCATTTAATAGGCTGGGTAAAATGATGCAATGTTCAATGAATGAAATTTGCACACAAAGATTTGTTTGGCAAACAGAAATTTCAAAAATTTAGTTCTGCTTAAAGAGTTTGGGTCCATAGGGAAAGTCTTTAATACAAATAAAGGTTTTCTTATGAATATTCAAAGTAAAATTTGTGTACTTAATGTTCGAATATTGTCTGTTATGTTTAATGAGAATAACTATTAAACTTTAGTGTCTTCAAAGTCATAAAAATGAACAAACTTAGAAATTACATTCTGTTAATAACAGTTATATCAATATTTCAATTCAATAGCTCACAAAATTTTGATTTGAGTTGGAAAAGGTATTTGCATAGTGTCAATGTCCGGCAACAACAGTGAGACTCAACATTTTAAAATATAGCCTTCACATTGGTAAGTAGATTTGGAAAACATTTCTTTTCTTGGTAGGTTGTTGTTGAAGTTAGTGGTAGTATAACCTTTTGTACATCATTTTTCTACTGTTAGAAACCCAATGTTTATTAGACCAAATTAAACATGAAATCAGTATTAGATGGAGAATTTCAGAAAAATTGTTATAGTTTTAGACACAAAGATTAATAATTATGAAATCAGCTTTTGTAATGATTTTTATTTATTAATATTAATATAGTGGGTATCATAAAACTATGTTCATTGAGACAGTAAACAGAATATTCAGGAAAAAAGTGTTAGATACAGGCAAAACTAACGAGACTGACGTAGACTTTAAAATTAGTTTTTACTGAGTTTGTCCATTCCATTATGCAAATATTTGAGTGTTCCTTATTATTCATAACTATCCTGAATCAATGTATTTAGTGAAGTGTAAAAGCTTACATGGTAAGTTCGTAACAGTTATTAATTGATTGAGTAGTTAAAACCTTATTAAGATTATTTTTTAAGTTAGTATTTTTGGCTTGATATTATTGTTTTCTCTGATTTGAGTGGTCTCTTTTGTTGAAGCCGAGCGGATCTGCCGATAATGGAGCACAGCAGTGGAGTGCGCTATGTCTCAGCTTGTGACTGCGGGAGGTAGGTTGAAGTGTTCTACCATATTAATATTACCACAGTTGCAATCGTTAGATAAATAATGATCACATGTGTGTAACTTTAAATCATTGAAATTGACGTTACTTACAATTTGGTTTCAGGGCGATAGGCATAAATTTTGTTTTGGAAATATTGATTGTCAACGAATTTTGGTCAAACCATTTTTTTATAAGTGAAAGATCCCGTATTGCTGAATTTTTAACCTCCTTCCAGTTAGACCCCTCAAATTTCATTAGAAAATAAGTATATATTACCATCAATATTGATTTTTGATAAATTGTTTATATAAATTAGAAAAAATTAGGCCCTAGGGTGCTTCCTTGTACAACACCATGGTTAATTAAATGTTTTGAACTTTCAATTCCACAAATTGTAACAACTTGTTTTCTGTTAGAGAGGTAACTAGAAAACCAGGCCAATGTTTTATTTTTACAATCAATAAGTTCTAGTTTACGCAATAATTATTGATCTGTCTAATGAATCGAAAGCTTTATCTAAGTCTAAAAATGTTAATAGGCAACATCTATTATTACTTATTATTTTATTAATGTCTTTATTTCGATTAAACAAAGCATCAGATATATTTTTATCAGTTCTAAATCCAAATTGGTGATCGGATAGGATGGAATGAATTTCCAAATATTCAAAAATTTGTTCTTTTACAGTCTTCTCAATTACTTGAGAGAATACACTGAGGAGAGAGATTGGTCTAAAATTTGCTTTTGAACTACTATCTGATTTATGCAATGGAAATACTCTTGAAAAATGCCAGAAGTGATGCTAATATTGACAATGTGTAAGAGGGGTCTATAAAACAAATCAGAATTTTCCTTGAGAAGAGACGCAGGGAAGCCGTCACAACCAGCTGCAAACCCCCCCCCCCACGCAAACTGTGAATGTGCCGTAGGATGTCAGAGTCAGTGACTGTGGTTAAGTGCAATATACTCTCAGTGGCAAAGTCATCGTTAATAACCACTGGCGGACCACTGGAATCAATATTATTAGCTAAATTTTGACCGACTGCTGAATAGCAATTAAATTCATTAGCAACATCAACCATAATTTCATTGTTAGTGTCAGCAGAAGCTTTTTTCTTGTATTTTTCTATGGGAAATAGATCTTTAGTTTTATTCCTACCAGATTTATTTAAAACACGCCAAAATTTCCGGGGATTATTATTATATTCGGTTATTTTCAATCTATAGTAATTTTTCTTCTCGTATTTATGATATGATATCTCATATCATATGATTCAATCTTTTTCTGAATGATTTGAAATAATTTTTTAAATCCGTTTTAAATGGCTGTTTAATTGATAATTTACTTAATTTATCCCTTTTCCTAATTGCTTTAATAAGATCAATTGTAATCCATTGTTTAATTTTGTTAAACCTTATTATGTGATTTTGTGACTTAGATGCCTGCAGATGAGGTTTGTCACAATGTGCTGAAAAGCCAGTGAACTGTTGAGTACCGTCACCCAGTCTTGTTCGGCAAGTAGCGTCCTGAAAACTGTTTTGTCAATGTAATTCTGTGGTTGATTCGTTTGGATGGAGTGTTGCTTGAGGTTGGGTTCAATCTGGATCGCAGTGCAGTAGTGGTCGGTCACGTGACTCTGAACAATAGCAGCTCGTACATTTTTATAACTATTATGTTGCAAAAAACAAAGACCAATGGACGATCTGCTGTCACCAGAGACAAGAATGGGTTTGTCAAATCAACATACGAGCCCCGTCTCTGCCATTATACTTAAATAACGGCTCCATCGTGGATGCTATTAATGCCTCGGCCGAAGCCTTGTCAGGAATATCCTGCGCTCTCCGTAAAATGACCTGGGTGAACTTGACCACGTCCAGTTTGTTGGTACTCCAACGGCGTGGTTCTCCTCAAGATGCGAAATACTCTACGGTGCGTGTCGTGTATCTCAAAAACTATATACTGGTGGTCACTGCCAGTAAAATCCTCAAATACCCTCCACCTAGGGATTCCCTGAAGAAGCACTTCAGATGCAAAGGTTACGTCGGGGATCGTGCCTCCCTACCCGGGGTGCCGGAAATTAGGCTGGTTAAGGACGACCAGTCCGGCACTGGCAATGAAGTCCAGGATGTATTTTCCGCTTCGATCGGGCTCCTTGCAGTTGCGGAAGGAGTGACTGAACCCAAAAGACCGGAAACATCTTTCGACGACCACTCTCCGTTTGTTCCTGCAATTTACCCATCTGACTTTCAATAAAAACAAGAAATATGGGTTTGTTTCACGGGATTTTTTTAAAGCTCTTACATTTCACCGGTGAAGCGCCCGCTCAAGGGTTAACAAAATCAAAGACCTTGGCATAGTTTTTTACCCTTCCCTTAAATTAAATTAATAGGGGTCATAAGCTGATTTGTTTTATTATGAGAAATACTTCCTGTTTTCAAAATCAACACTCTTGCTATATACATCATCAGTTAGAAGTGGATTGGAATATTGTTTAGTTGTATGGTCACCAGCGTTAAGTAACCAATGTGAAAAACATAAAAGTAATTCAAAATAATCTATTGCACTATTTATATTTTAAAACTTTAAAATGAGGTCCACAAAGACATTTTCCTACTGACTCCGTACGAAGTATGTTTAGTGTAGGAAGACTATCTAAGAAAAGAAATATCTTCCTGTTACAATTTGTATTCAATATAATTAATCTATATAACTAAAATTAAAGTTTTATCATCTGTACATTACTCAGAGATATTAATTTTTTAGTTATTTTTACATTTCGTGCGTTAGAGAAGCGGAAAGAAGTCTTATCTCAATTTGTGTCTGTCTGTCTGTGATGCTCCGTGATCTTCTCCGAAAAAACGGGAGAACTGATAACTATGAAACTTATTTCATGCATTCTTTACATCCAGAGGTTTTTTAAGGCTTGAAATTTTCCGCCGCCCCTTGAAAAGTAAATAACGAGCATTTAAAAATCCACTTTTTACATGATATCAGTCATTTATAAAATTAACAATTAGTTGGACTTTTCCAACGCGTCTTGTGTTTAGAATCTACACAACGTTTCGAGAGTTGGATATACAAAATATCAGTCATATTTTGCTTTCAGTTTTCAATGATTCATCTACTGGTAATAATCAGCTGTCTTTGTAGTTTTTAACACTAAATCGTTTAAGCATAGATAATTGATTTTGAGAATATGTGATGTATGAGTGATTTAATAGAAAGAAAAACAAACAACTGTCAAATTAAAATCAATATTATTTTGTTTACATTGATCTTTTATTTTGAACCCACGTCGAAATCATACTATATTAAAACATAATCTTCATGTATGACACAATTTAATAATTAAACATATTTTCTGATCTAATCTAGTTAATTTTGTCCTGTTAAGAAGTATATTTTTCCTTAACACAAAATGGGAGTACTGCTAGTTTATACTGTAAGAGAATTGATAGCACATATTTTTTAAGTCAGTCAAATTTTAATGTTCCCTGAAAGAAGTAATTTAAGAGCTTTTAATTTGTTTGTTACCCCGCAATGTAATACTGTTGGCCATTATAATTTCACTTTTATTAGAATGCTAAGAATCTAAAACAGTAATACTGCATTTCTTGACTAGCTTGCTGACACATATCAAACTTCCTTCTGACTGCTTACGAAGTATGTTTAAAGCAGAAAGACTACGTAAGAAAATAAATATCTCCCTGTTACAATTTTCATACAGTATAATTAATTAATAATATAACTGATACCCCATATTTTTATGTCAGTGCAATTTTAATGTTCCTAGAATGAATTTATGAACTTTTAATTTGTGTGTTACTCCACAATGTAATACTGTTGGCTATTATAATTTCCCTTTTATTAGATAGCTGTTTTGGAATTTTTTGTAGCTGTTATATAATTATTGTATTTTATGCTATTGTACTACATAATTATACATGTATTGAATCAACCAATGCATTGGTTTTGCAGGAAGCAAGGTCCAAGAGAAGATCCGTTCTCAGTCAGGACTGCTAACTGTGACTTCTACCAGCTGCTGAGTGCAGAGTGTGGTTGTGACATGTTGGATCGCATTGAGTTCCCAGTCTTTCAGCCTAGCACTCAGGATTATAGGTGAGCTACAGAACATTTCGATCTGTATCATATTTCAATTACTATATACCTTTTCTGTATTGAAATGGCAAATACGATGTATATTCAGTTACAGATCTCTTGTAAACTAGACTAAAACTAGTTTGTTTAGTCTATTTATGACATTAATTTAAGTCTTAGAAACTTCTGTAATATTTGACTATGCATTTCTTAAAATTAAGTTGATAACTTATACATATGTTGCAGGGCTGCTCAGTTGTTTTCATCTCAAGGTGGTCGTAAGGACAACGGACACATCACTGGCAAAGAACTCGGCACACAGCCTGGGAACACTCAGGGGCTCTCTCTTGGTGAGACAGTAAATACTTTTAAAGATACTAATTCCACAAGAAATATTATCACAGACCACAGAGATTTGCTTAGAGTGGATTGGCAGAACCAAGGCTGTTAAATTTGTAGTATTTTTGGCTTATTAATGTAAATTCATCATCATTAAGAGCACACACATGGTTTTCATTGTAGTTAAATTACTCTTTAAAAACAATTTTATTATTGTTGTAATTTTTTTTGTGTTAATTTGATTTCTTATAGAAATAAAGTGAACGGCATGTGAAATTCCTATGGAGTATGACACTCGTAGCATTTGGACATCCATTCTTGAAGGAGTTAGTAGTTATTTTGTGCTCAAGGGGCTTTTTTCTACATCCACGATTAAGCTAACTGCACTGCTTCACAATTTCAGAGACTACTTTCTATGTCTGTCACTTCTTGTAGTCAATGTTACAGTCATAGCTTGAGAAAAAACTAGCAGACGTATTCACAAGAGAATCAGCTGAGAACATCAGACCCGACTTAACTCGCGTCGTCGCTGTTGCCGCAACAAGGGAATTGGACAAGATGTGTCATGTGTCATGTGTCACGGTTAAAGAGTTACTACTACTAAAGAGGCTGACTACTACTGTGAAATTTAGGCTTCGACCCCTGGTGTTAAACCGGCAAGCGAGCTGAGGGATTCCCAAGCAACGAATAAATTGTTACGTGTGTTTCCCAAGTAATCAGTAATTATTGAATTCTAGACATTACTTATTCACTCATGGGAAATTTGCATTACAACCTTTTTTGTTTATTTATCCCGTGTAACAGGTTCCATCTTAATTATAAAGTTAATCCATTAATGATTGAAATGATATATTTTGACTTCTAGATTTCATCTGGTGAAGGCCTATATCACAAAGCACAAAGTTTAACAGCGTTTATTGGAAAACACTAATTGCGTAACATTGGAATACTATAACAGAGGTCATTTTTGCGGCAACACAGTTAACTTTATCACAAAGCACGCTGCGAAACATACTGCGAAGGTTGGAAAAAGCCCCTTTAGCTTATTAGCTGTTAACAGTTGTAACACAGCAATGCTTGTGTGTGAAACAGGTTAGCCTTTTAGTGTTTGTTTGTGTTAGTTTTCTTTTCTTTTCATACAAGATCCAAAAAACTTGTCCACGTTGAAATAAATTCTTGATTCTTGATTCGCAGGTTACTCTAGACAGTCAATTCATACATTTTAAAGCCTTATTAATACCTTATTACCTATGGCTGTACAAAAGATAAGTAATAGTCACAGTGTCTATTTACCTTTGCTGTGGTCTCTGAAAACTGGTTAGAAAAGGTTGGAATTTTATGCTTGAAATTTCTGGTTGACACCTTGAGCTTCACCATCTTCAATGGTTGAGCAGCTCTAGTCTCTTAGCTGTAAGTTAAGATGTGTGAAATTAAGTATTGTACATTGTTAACCCTTTTCACGCATATAGCGGCTTTAGCCACCAATCTATTAATTTGATTGCAACATTCCGTATTATGTTTTGAATTGTCGTTTGAATAGTATGTTGTCTTCTTTCGATATCAATCGAATATAACGTTATTTCCAAATGATGCTACCTACGTTATTCGATAGTTCAAACAATCAAATACGTTTTATCGTGAAAACTGCAACAACTGCCTACGCGTATAGCAGCTGTAGCCGTCTGACTCAGTCAGCTGATCTGTTGTGAATAGCAGATGTTCCTATGTGTTTGTGTTGACTATTGAGGTTATACTTCAGTGAAAAGGTTATTTGGGTTATTTTTACACAAACAAAACATTTTTAGCAGTGTATTTGACAGCTTTATTTAGTGCTTAGTTATTCTTTATAATTTTTTTTAGTGTAAACTTGATCAAAATGTCTAACCTGGATGATCCTAATTTCAATCGCTTTTTTTTCCTAATTTTCAAGGAATGTAGGACTTGATGATTCCTTTAATGACGAACTGCTACACAATTTCAACAAGAGTGAAGAGGAGATTAGTGACCACGAGCCTAGTGATGTTTTGACCGTGATAGTATATTGCTTTTGAGAATTTTCCCTATTTTATAGGAATTTTTATTCTTTTTTCAGTATATTTTATTTTTTTCAACATTACAGTTACTATTGCCAAATGTATTATGTATAATAAGTCATAGTAACCCACACAACATTGATTTGAATAAAAAAATGAACCTAACACTGTTAAAAAGTTTAAAAATCAATAAAATATTTTAAAAAATAATAATGATTTTGGCTTCTAGTATGATTAATACAAAAGAGGTTGACAAAAAGAACGTTGAAAAAATATGAAAGACCTTTTTTATGCTAATCCAGCGTTTCACAGGTGAAGCCCATTTTTCATATTTAGTGTGCAAAGGGTTAATTTTGCTTTCTTAGGGATTTATAAACACACAACTGACTTCTTACCTGGTGATAAAATGTTGCTGCTGCTTAATTTAATCTGTTGTTGTAGTTTGTCTAGTGTATCTGTGCCAGTTTTATTAATATTGATTGATGCCTAGGTAATAATAGTGGTGTACGTTTTTGAGACCGTTGTCTCCTAGCGGGATAGTGGGTGCTTGTTGTTGCCAATTGTTAAAACTACTGGTTTTTCTTTACTTACTGTGAGTTTGAATACTTTAAATTTGTTGGACCAGATATAAGTTTTCTTGAATTTCTTGTTTTCAAGGCCCCATATAGACAATAGACAATCCTCTTTATTTGCACGTTCATTATGAAATACAATGGCATCACTATAAATAAATAAATTAATTAATTGCTTTACTTGTTTCAACATATTTCAAAAAATTCCTTGATAGAGTAAACTGGTCGTTCTACTATTCAGTCTCTGAGGTGCTTCTTCATACTGTTTCCTGACATGTTCTAAGTTTTGTGGGAGTGAGTTTATGATTTTTCGGCCAATGTAAGAGGGTTTCTTGCTGTAATGTGTTGTATGGTGAATGGGAAGGTTGAAGTCTGCTGCCCTTCTAGTGTTGCATAGATGAAAATTCCTATATTTCTAGGTGGGTCCAACTGTTTGGTGTATATGACAACTGCATTGATGAAAAGCCCTGTGACTGTTAGTAGCTTTACGGTCTATACATAGGGTCCCTGTACAATAAGTGCCTTTACTGAGCAACTTGCTAGCTAACAAAAATGAGTTATAATAATTGTCCATATATAGACTATGGCCAACATTTAATTTTCGCTCCATTAGTTTCAAGACAACATTGGCTGTGTGACCTTTCCCAGCAAGCTCATTTATAACTCCACAATACATCAAAAATTGTAAAATAAGTCCATGGGAGTTACTCAATGTGTATAACTTGATACCTTATTTGTGCATTTTACCCTTTAGGTATTGCTGAAAAATAAGGCGACCCCTCCTCAGAACCACTGACTCGTCCAAATATAGTTTCTTTTGTGGGTAAAACATAAACTCCATCTTTGAATTGAAGTACTCTACAAAATGTGTATCGTATATAATATTTCATTAGGGTACTGTGTATTGTTATCTTTGAAATTCAGGCACCTCAATATAGCGAGAAATCTATCTTGTGACGTATAAGTTGAAAAACAGAATAGAAAATAACCAGTGTGTTTTCGCTCAGTCGGTTTAATTTTATTGCTGTGTGTGTGCATAAAAAGTGCATAAAACTAGAAATGTTTTCATCTCATTTGCAGTTACATATTTCCAAGAATATATGCAATATTTATGTGTCAAATTTGTATAATGAGTGAAAATACGCATTACATTGGAATTGGTGAATCACACAATATTTTCCACCATGAAGTCATCAAGCTAAAAGCTGAAAAAGTCAATGGGCCTGCCTTGCCCAGGTAATGGAACTAAAAACCCTTCCTATTTTGCCTATTTGCCTCAATCCCATTGTATTTATGAACCAGACAGGGGTATTGGTATCATAATCTATTTCCTCATGAGAATCTGTAAAAAAAACTTATCGTCAGTATTCCTAACCTCCTCCTCGTCCGATGAATTTGAAATGCCACCTCCATCATCAATTGGCTCAGGGGACCGACCACTAGTGTCATATGCCACGTATAGTTTGGAAAGTAGATGCCTTTATATCTAATACAGAACAAAATAACACTCAACAAACTTAATGAGTGAGTCAAAATCAGCCAGGTACAGTTACGGAACGAGTAACGATAGTTACAAACAGATTGCACCACAAAACAGCCACTGTCATAACCGAAGCACAGAAAAAACTCCCTGACTTACATTGGACTGCGGCTACTGTCAAACTGAATAGTTTATGCGGGGACGCACTACCGCCCAGGCGACAGGCCGCACCGTGACGGAGCGCGGAACTACTGCCCAGGTGGTACTGCACAGGCAATGTGTTAATTTATTTCTCATGAAGATGTTGTTTCCATTTTAGTTCAGCTATATCAGTAAAAAAGGGTGTGCTGTCAGATGTAGAGAGGGGAAAAGGATGTATGTTTTGTACATTTTTGTCGGTTTGAGTTCCAGAGTTTTTGTAACACCAAGTTACAATGTCTGAAATGAGTCTATGTCTGAAACTTGTTTCTTTAGGTTTCTTTTTAGAACATTAATTTTACTCTACAAGCTGTTTATTTTATGTATGTATTTATTGATTATCTGGTTTTGTTTCCTGTAATTTTCCTGTGTTTCTCAATGTATATGTTTTTCCTTCTCAGAGCTATTGTGTATATCATTTATCTGTTGTAGCAGTTCATCAAAAGGTTTTTAAAAACCTATTTCCTTTTCTCTTTGTATATCATCCTCTACTTTTCCCTCTGCAGTTATAAGTTTTGAATGTAGTTCAAAGTTTTTCACTGCAATGACTCATTTTCTTCAAGTAAAGCTGTTCCGATTTTGGCAGCCAATTCTACGTTTTCTACATAATTTTCTGATATCTCTAATGGATTAACACCTGATAGGTTCTTTTCAAGATCGTTTATAGACATGTTCAGGGCATTAATTTTTTTAAGTTGAATGCTTCATTTTGTATATTAATTTCACCTGCTTCAGCTTCCTTCAAGGCTTGATTGAATTTTTTATTTTTGAATTTGTCAGTATTTTGCCTTCCACATATGTGTTTGTATTCTGAGTATAGACAAACATATTTATCGCATAAAGTAGCTATTTCCTGTGCCCCAAAGAATGTTACTTCATATTTTGCTTGTTTTTCTGACCAGGACACATTGTCAATTATGGCAGGCCAATAAGGAAAGCCTCTTACCTTACCAAATACTTTATCGCCTTTATCGAGTTTGGTTGCCATGTTGAGTTTGGTTTCTTTTATAAAAATTTTGTTTTCAAGTGGTTTTCAATATTGCTATTGTAAGGGGAGATGGTCAAAACAGTCTTATTTAAAAATAATACTGGTCAAAAGTTTGGTGTACTGTTTTTACATCAAGGTTTGTCAGACTCCTCTTTGTTTAAACTGTTTTTTTGTATAGAGGTTTGTCAAACCCCTCTTCATTAGCTGTCAATGAGTGTATATAGTCAAATGAGGTATATATAATTCTATATATACATGCATGCTTTTAACACTTAGTACATGGCATTTATTCTCTACACCACAATGTTTTGAACATGTAGTGTTGAAAGTACAAGCAGTTATGCCAGGTCAGTTTTTCTGACAGATGGGCAAGGTGTCGAGTTGCTTGCTGACTTGTAGAAGTAGGTCATCATATGCTAGTGTGTTTGCTCCTGTGTTCTTTTGTTTAGTTTAAATTTCTATGGTTTAATCACAATTTAAAATTTGGAATATTTATTTGTGATTGTGCTGTAAGTATTTGTGGTTGCAGAGATTTATGACCTAGCGTAGAGAAATTCCTGAATTAGCGAATTTCCCATAGGGAAGAAGCTATTACCGTAGGTCTCATGGTGAGACTTAAGCCTGGGACCATGTTATTTTTTCTTCTTTAGGTGCCCAGAGTGCAAAAACAATAGTCGTTAAAATTTATATATATATATATATATATATTTGAGTTGGTAAATGAGGGCTACTATTAATTATTTAATATATATATATATATATATATTATATATATATATATATATATATATATATATATATATATATATATATATATATAACTACTTTAAAAATTGTATAGTTGTGTACTGAATGAATGAGTGTTGGTTTTGCAAATTTTCGTTTTAATTATAAAAAACGTTTTCAAGCAAATAGAAATAGTGACTGTGTATAACATGAAAACACAATAAAACATAAATAAATTCAAGGAAAAATTTACGTTAAAAATTTTTTTAAATCATATGGTTTAAGCAGTTGAGTTGAATAATTTTTTTTATTTTTATATTAGTAATAACCTATCTGAGATTTAAACCTGTAGGAAATTTTGATTTTAAAACCAACTGGTGTGCCAATTCTGAATTTCTTAAAGTAAGTTGGTTTCTTTTAAGGTTTTGATGTGGTGGAATTTTGTGGAGGGCTTTAAGTTCATAACAGCCCTCAAAATTTTGGTTGTGGTGAGCTGCATGATTGAAAATTGGCTTTCTTAAATCTTTATGAATGTGGCCTGTCATTCTAACTCGTAAGGAGTTAGATGTTTGTCCTATATATTCTTTTCGACAATGTTTGCACGATAGTTGGTAAACCACATTATGGGTTTCACAAGTTGATCCACCAACTATCGGGTAAACTTTATTTGTCACTCTACTTTTAAATTCAGTAGATTCACACATAATTTTGCTAATACCACATCGAGGTTTGTGGCATGGTTTACAACTGATGTTACAATGTCAAGAATAGTTGTATAGAAAGTGTCTGTGAACACAATAACTCTCGTAAAAATGGTCAAATCAAGACCAAATTTGGTAGAGACATGTATTCCTACAAATGCTCGGACGAGTTCGTAAACCAGACATATCGGTCAATGGGAACGGGTAGTTTGGGGGGGTTTTGTACCCCAAAATGGGGTTTTTTGCGTTTTTCACATGTAATTTTTTAAAATTAATAATTTTATATTTCACCATTGGAATCAGCTTAAAAAAACTACACAATTAAGTTCCTTAAAGTTTTTCTCTATCTCCAACGGTTACCGAGATATTAAAAAATCTAAACACAGTACGTTGTATTGTGGGGCTCCAATGTTAATCTTATGGAGGATAGGGAAAAATTAATATTTCTCAAGTTAATCAATGTTTTTGGATAAAACTTGATATTTAGCTTCATGTGGTTGAGATCTATCCATTTATGCTTAAAAATCATAGTTTATGTGTTTATCATGGCAGCAAACCTGCATACTCTTTACCCATATTAATCATATAGGAAATAGGCAAACTCCTTTATTTATGGACAGATGTTGATGAAAGTTGATATAAATGCTCAAAAAATTAATTGTTTACGCTAGAAACACCTACTTTCAGCGTTCCTCACAGCAGCAAACCTGCACACTCTTTCCCATGTTAATCTATGGAGAGTAGGGAGATGACTGGGATGGTGGCGACATCCTGTAATCCAGCTACTTGGAGGTCACGAATTGTGGATAGTTGTGAGTGATGGTCGGTGGCTGTAGTGTTCTCTTGTGTGGATTAACGTCCGCACTATTGAATACTACATTAATCCACAAAAGACTATCCTCATAATTAGACCAATTCGTAATTCAAAGGGCGTGGTTCGGATTCCACGTTAAACTGTAGGTCCCTTAGTTGCCATCGGCTGTTAGGTTATTAATTAACAGTCCTGTCTAAGGAACATGTCAGCCTTAGTCAGTAACAAGACTACAAGATCGCGCCACAATCATCCTACATTCATTTCCCATTCATACTTGGCTTAAAATACCTTGTGATATGGTCGCCATTTCAAATAATCTAATCTAATCTAATCTAGGAAAATAATACTCATACTTATTGACAGATAATGATCAAACTAGTCATATATTATTATTATTATTATTATGTTATTGATTTGGAAATTCGCTGAGTACGCAGGTCTGCTGCGATAGGAGTATTTTTATACTTTTTTTATCAGAGATGAAAGGATGTCTAGTAGATTTGTTTCTTGTTGCAATCTAATTTTTTCTTTTCTTCTAACTATGTTTAAATGTCCTATCTAAGTAAGTAGAAGTTCAAGATTCCATCTTCATTACACTGGTTAGGAGAATCCATTGTTGGCTTGCACTCACTTCACAGTTTATTTAGACTTTCAAGCTTTAAAAATTGTTTTTTTATCTATGGTTAAGTTACTTGAATTTTTCTGTGAAAAATTTCAATGGCTATAAGTCAATGAAAAACACCCAGAAAGAAGCATAGTTGTTATTATATGTATTAGCTGTCAGCCTTCTTGGTTTGATCTTCAATATATCTTAATGTCTAAAAACCATAGTTGGTGTTTGTGTGTTGTCAGCTTATGTGTCAGTGCACTCTGGTGGAGAGAACAGTGACTTATTGCTGGGTGAGAGTCATGTCAGCACCAGTCACCAGAGAGGCTCAGCATCAGCCATGTCTCCTACAGAGAACCACCAGATTGTCATAGAGGTGTCAGATCTCGACCAGGACAATGAAAAAGGTTGGTTGTTAACATTAAGATGGAATAACTTTTTAGCTTTCTAATATGTTTTGACATAGATACGTCTTAGCTCTGGAGGGGTGTTGCGATTTTTAAGATGGAAAACATGTAACAGGTTTCCATAGAAACTACCAGAGCTATTTTATTGAAATTAAAACAAAATAATAAGAAGAACATCTGTTTAGATAAACTGAAACCATTCCCTTTAGACATATCCATGATCTAACGTATTTCCCACAGGGAAGTAAATACAAACATTTTTTCTCTGTTTTGTTTTATCAACTCTTTAGATGGATCTGATTATTAATTTTCTACTGTTCAATAAGTCTTATTTTAATATAAATAGAAAGGGTTATGTGCCTTTATCTTCAGCTTTAAAAGTAGTGCAAAATATAGTTTTGAAAGTAATATTTCTTGCTAAAAAAATAAAATTTATTATAAATTTTCCTTAGGGAAGAAGCTATTACCATAATAAGAAGAACATCTGTTTAGATAAACTGAAACCATTCCCTTTAGACATATCCATGATCTAACGTATTTCCCACAGGGAAGTAAATACAAACATTTTTTTCTCTGTTTTGTTTTATCAACTCATTAGATGGATCTGATTATTAATTTTCTACTGTTCAATAAGTCTTATTTTACTATAAATAGAAAGGGGTATGTGCCTTTATCTTCAGCTTTAAAAGTAGTGCAAAATATAGTTTTGAAAGTAATATTTCTTGCTAAAAAAATAAAATTTACTATAAATCTTCCATAGGGAAGAAGCTATTACCGTAGGTCTTTTGGCAAGACTTAAGCCCGAGACCATGTTATTTTTTCGTCTTTAGGTACCCAGAGGGCAAAAACAATAATTGTTAAAATATATATTATTAAGGGTATTGGGTATTAATCACAATTCAAAATATTTTCAACAAGAGATTTTTTGTCTTAAAGCAGGGAATTGAGATTTATTTTTTTCAATTTCTGAAGAAAAATAATTGTTCTGTATAATTTTAGATAAAAGTTTAGTTCGGCAGCCCAGCACAACTGAATATCTTCCTGGAATGCTTCACACGGAGTCACCTGGAAGTTTGTTGCCACAGTTCCCATCATGGTCGCTAGTCTGTCTGGGGCCGTCAAGTCTCTACTCACACAACCTCGGACTGCAGGATCAGCAGCAGGCGGGAATGCTAGCCTCGGCTTACCTGCTGCCATGGGATGTCATTGTCAGGTATACTCGTAGCTCTAGTCTCAGTCTTTTGTATTGGAAGATCGTGTCGAAAAGATAGAAACATTGTTCAATCTAGTTATGGAGAGTTAATATACATCCAATACTATAATACGAGCATGGTTTGTATATATATATTTGCACACAGATCTCGAAAACGGCACCAAGGATTTTCTTTAAATTTTGGAAATAACTAATTTCTGAGTAGATTATAACTTCTAGATAGGTCTAATGTCCAGGAAAATTCCGGTTTTCTTGTAATATTAAGTTTAAAATCCAAAATATAACATTACGCTTAAGGAGAATCAAAATGTAAACAATACAAATCAAAAATCTGTTTATAACCGTTTGACATTTTGTTGATTGAAGGTGGTGGTGAACAATATGTGAAGAGAGGTTTTGCATAAATATTTATTTTATGTATGTAATAAATGAAAAATTATCAATTTAGTAAAAAATTTTTAAAAACTAAAGGCTAAAATAACTGTGAAATAAAATCAGAGAAAACTACAGTAAACCCTCGTTAATACAGACCCCATTAATACGGACTTCGCTTAATCCGGACAGCCATTGGATCGCAGTTTTACTGCGCAGAACACTGATTATTAGCATACAATCGTCACTGTACGACTGCGCCTGGTGTTGTGAGTGTGCGTGTGCTGAGTTCGGGCGGTCACAGCGCAAGGCGGAAGTGCCGTTACCATGGTTACTGTTAGCCAATAGTAGCTCAGTCACACGATTGTGTTTCTCCTGCTCGTGTCAGGCCGTCAGTTGCTCCAGAGGTCAATTGCATTGTACGTTTTAGTTGCGTTGTTTAATTGTGAAATTAACACAAAAGAAAGGCAAATGAAGTTCAACTCCTTCTTCAAACCAGTTCAGTCACTTGAAGATGAACCTTAACCCTCATGTTCAAAGTAATTTTGTCTTTTTTCGTTGTCTCATTTTTTGTATGGACGTTAATACCAAGTGTATATTTTTGTTCAAATGTAACTACTTTTTGTACAATATGTATTTTTTTTATTACATACAAGAATATACATACTATTAAGGTTTATCTGCAAAAGGTGTTTCATTATATACAAGGAGTACCCAAAAATCACTGTCTTTCTTCGTTTAGGATTATTTGTTTTTATCCGGACTTTCGTTTTCGGGGACGACTTGGAGCCCCAATTAGTCCGGATTAACGAGGGTTTACTGTACTTCCAAAATCTTTTGTGTTTTTATAGAAAACTTATTCATTGTATTCAACTTATTATTGAAGCTACTGTAACAAACCAATTGGTGTAAATTAAATTTCTCTTTTGCTTATCAATCCTCATTCCTTTTCTACCAAAATCATTTGATCACAGGCTAATAATAAATCTATGTATAATTAAATACAGTATAAGATCAGCTAAAACAATTAAGGTTAGCCAAAAACCCTTAAACGACGGCTTTCACTTGGCCAGACGCTGTAGCACAGTGGCTAGCGCTCAGCTTTCATTTACCGGAGGTTGTGAGATCAATCCCCATTCGGGGATTATATTTTCGTTTAGTGTTTATGCTAAGGTGTATGAAATCGGTTTTATTTAAACAGCATAAATGTTTCATTGAGTAATTAATGTGTTTTAATTTTGATAATTAATTTATATAATACATGTCTTATTCTATCGGAGCAAAGCTCGGTCACCAGGTACTAATAATAACACAGTAAATAAACACAATGAAACATTTTGTACACATAATTAAAAATTAGATTCTCAAAAATCTAAAAATATCCAATACTCATTTTGGAAGAAGTAACTGATGAACATTCTTTAGTGGAAAATGAAATAAATAACATTAACTTGAATCATTTTTTTAACTTCATCAAAAACAGTTATTCCTTTATACCTAGATTCAATAGTTGAACTAAACAATAAAAATAACCAGATCTTGCCAGGCTCAAACCAGTCCAGTGACTCAAATACTGTACAGTGAAACTTCTGTAGTATCTTTAGTGTGTGTATCTTTAGTACCTATCTTTAGAGTGTGTGTATCTTAGCATCTTTAGAGTGTTACCAATGGCTAGCCTTTATAACTCATGTTACTGCAGTCCCTCCTAGTATTTAATCTGCCTTAGGTTCTTGTTAAGGGATATTTGGTTGAAAAATAATAATCTGGCAGTAATTGATGATTCATGTTAGTTTGATCATGTCGAAATACTTACTTTATTAAATATTACCTTTGTAAATTTCCTAGATAAAACTATTTTTAGTTAGTTAATTAATTGATTAAAACTGTGTTTATATGCTCATACAGATTGGAACAGACACAGAGAGACAGATTCTGGCCGACAGTTGGTGAACAGAGTGTTGGAGGACGAATGAAACCAGGGCAGTCTGCCGGACTGTGCAAAGGAAGGAAAAACAAAGGAGGGAAAGGTGGATTAAATAGTTAATGCGGTTCGTTCTATTAGGTTTTATTTACAACTAGGAGTGTATTTGGTATTGATAACTATTCAAAACAATTGAAAATATATATATTTGTAAATATTAAACTACTCATGAGATGTCTTAGTATAAGGCATCCTCTGTGGTATGATATCTCTATTGATTTACAGTTAACTAAGTTATTTGAACAGAATAAATATTTTTAATCTTCACTTTATTGTTGACCTTTTTATTGATTACTCATAGAAGCAAATACATTATAATAGTTTTGAATTAACCCCTATTGCAGCAGACCTGCGTAAGCAGCCAATTTCATAATCGATAACATAATAATAATAAATGACAAGTTTTATCATTATCCGTCGATAAATATGATGAGAGATATTTGCCTATTCTCCATAGGATTAACATGGAAAAGAATATGCAGGTTTGCTGCTGTAAGGAACACTGAAAGTAGATGTTCCTAGCGTAAACAATAGAGTTTGCCTCTTTTCTATATATATATTTCTATATATATATTTTCTATATATATTTTTTAAAATATATATATATTTTTCTATATATATATATTTTAACATGGGAAAAGGGTATGCAGGTTAGCTGCCATGATAAACACATAAACTGTGTATTTTAAGCATAATTGGATGAATCTCATCCACATGAAGCTAAATATCAAGTTTCATCCAAAAATATTGATTGATAAGTGAAATATTAGTTTTTCTTTATCATCCCTAAGATTGTCATTGGGCATCAAAATACAACGTACTGTGTTTAGATTTTTTAATATCTCGGTAACCGTTGGAGATAGAGAAAAACTTTAGGGAATTAAATTGTGTAGTTTTTTAAGCTGATTTGAATGGTTGATGATGAAATTTAAAAACTTTTTAAATAACATATAAAAAAACACAAAAAACTTAATTTTTGATTACAAACCCCTCCCCAAACTACTAGTTCCAATTGACCGATATGTCTGGTTTATGAACTCGTCCGATAAAATGTAGGAATACACAGTTTTTGCGTGATTTTTGATGGGGGTAGGAAACCTTCTTTACAGTCTGCTACGGAATACCCGACATCATACTACAAGAAAACCAATTCAGAATTAAAGGGTTTAGAGGATTCTATACGAAGAGGTGACGGCAATAGAAGACTGCGCATCTATATGACGTGGGGATATACTCATTTCAAGTATTTTGGAATACTCATCAGTTCAAGCTCTTTATATGTCCAAACTTTATGGAAAATTTTTAATTTGGAAAATTAACTATTGTTTCTGTTAGCCCTAACGGTTTTGAGGTTTTCTATCAACATTATAAGAAACCATATTTACAACAACTATCTAGAGTAGTTAAAATATTTTGGTTTTATTATTTTAGGTATATCAGCAAGCTACAATGTGTAGTCATAGAAGTTTCATCCAAAAATATAGATTGATAAGTGAAATATAAATATTTCCTTATCCACCATAAGATTAACATTGGAGCCTCAAAATACAACGTACTTTGTTTAGATTTTTTATATCTCAGAAACCATTACAGATAGAGCAAAATTTTAAGGAACTAAATTGAGTAGTCTTTAAGCTGATTCTAATGAAAAGATTAAATTTAAAAATTAATGAAATCACATGTGAAAAGCGCAAAATCCCAATTTCTTAGTACAAAACTCCTACAAACTACCCGGTCCGATTGACCGATATGCCTGGATTACGAACTCGTCCGAATAAATGTATAAATGCACATCTCTACTAAATTTGATCTCGATCGGACCATTTTTCCGAGAGTTATCGTGTTCACGGACATATATATATATCAAATTTTTAATGACTATTGTTTTTGGTCTATAGGCACCCCAAAACAAAATACCCCCGTCGCAGCAGACCTGCGTACTCAGCAAATTTCCAAATCAATAAAATAATAATAATAATATATGACAAGCTTTATAAAAATCTGTCCATAAACATGAGAATTATTTGCCTATTCTCCATTAGATTATCATGGGAAAAAGTGTGCAGGTTAGCTGCTGTGAGGAACACTGAAAGTAAACATTTCTACCATAAATAATTTTTATCTTAACATTTATACCAACTTTCATCAACATCTGTCCATAAATAAAGGAGTTTGCCTATTCCCTATATGATTAATATGGGAAAAGAGTACACAATACAACGTACTGTGTTTAGATTTTTTTATATCTCGGTAACCGTTGGAGATAGAGAAAAACTTTAAGGAACTTAATTGTGTAGTTTTTTAAGCTGATTCCAATGGTGAAATATAAAATTATTAATTTTAAAAAATTACATGTGAAAAACGCAAAAAACCCCATTTTGGGATACAAAACCCCCCCAAACTACCCAATCCCATTGACCGATATGTCTGGTTTACAAACTCGTCCGAGCATTTATAGGAATACTCGTCTCTTACCAAATTTGGTCTCGATCGGACCATTTTTACGAGAGTTATCGTGTTCACAGACACATATATATATACATATATATATACATATATATATATATATATAAATTTTAACGACTATTGTTTTTGGTCTCTAGGCACCTAAAGAAGAAAAAATAAAATGGTCCCAGGCTTAAGTCTTACCATGAGACCTATGGTAATAGCTTCTTCGCTATGGGAAATTCGCTAAAAGTAACATGGTCCCAGTCTCAAGTCTTGCTATGAGACCTACGGTAATAGCTTCTTCCCAATGGGAAATTCGCTTAAAGTACAACTTCTTGAATTAATGAACTCTTTTTTAACCTCTAACATGTCAATAAATTGTTGCATTAAAAAAATAAAATATTTTTAATTTAATTTTAAAATATGGTACTTTAAGAATACATTTTCAAATTAAAAAATATACACATTGTGGTTGCACAGTTGTACATAAAACGTTGTCAAGTAATCTAAAGCAGTAACCACTTCTCATATACAAATATAACAGATAGATACCAAATTATAATAATATGACATGTTCAGCTCACACCTTTGTATTTTATTTTGTGTAATCACAGGAATTGGTTAGATATGGAATAGAATAGATGGATTGGATAGCTTTTGAATAAAGTTCAATAAGTTCATACATAAAAGCAGGATTTGCCTTATTGGTTTATACTAAAGAACCCTTGTAACTTGTTGCAGATCTGTCAGAGTTTAATGTTAAGATATTCGTCGGCGTGGAATACGAGTGTCCGAGAGGTCATCGATTCATGTGCTCTGCTCCGGATAAGGTTCTTAAGACATCAGGCTCCGGCCTGGTCAAAGACAATGGAAATAAAGTCACCAGCTGTGACATGCCTCTATATTTCCCATGTCCTTGCAGGTACAGCCATTGCCTTACTAGTATACCCTTCATGATAAAAAAATAATTATATTATGTATGAGAAATTTTAAGAAGTGAAAATAAAAGTTGAAAAACTACACTGAAGTTTCAAAGTATCATGCAGCGTTTAAGTTTTTTAAAGAACAGCTAGCATTTCCTCATAGCTGAGACCACAGAGGATGCTAATCCACAGAAGGTGTGTAGTGTTTGACACTGAAATGAACTCTACAACATAGCAAAAAATTAGCTGTTATCTTTAGTCACACAAAAATGCTATTTAAAATCAATTATATAAATTCTTAAAATTAATATGTCATAAAAATTATTCGTCTATGTTCTATTGCCAACCAATAACATAATGTACATAGATCACATAATGCATTTCTTCTGGCTGAAATGTTGACATGGTGCAATGTAACATGGGGACAGTTTCTGTAGTATATATCACAGTGATAGTGCAGTTTGATTACGCATTATTAAACTTTTGTAGGAGTAGCAAGCCACTGACAGCCCAGTTGATACGAGTGCATGTTGTGACACCCAAGGCACCTGTCCACGTCACCCTTAACCCAAGGGTGCAGCCGGCACCCCCACCTTGCCCCACTTTTATCACTGGATGTCAAGAGCCCATCAAGCTGTCCCAGAGTGCTTACTGGGTCCTACGTCTACCGTATCCTTTCCAAATATTAGATTGGAAATACATTTTTATTGCATTAAACAATTAAGAATTCTACAGAGAGGTTACCAGAATAGTTATTTAATTGGTTTATTGAAAACAATAAAATCTCCACCTACACTCCACTAAATACCCCCATCGCAGCAGACCTGCGTACTCAGCGAATTTCTAAACTTGATTTGACCTTACGCTTCATACCAAGTTTCATGGAAAACGGTTAGAAAATAAGGAAGAAATTGGTTTTTTTATATTCTCCATAAGAATAACATTGGGCGCTTTCAGACAACATACTGCATTTATCATGGAGAGTAAATTTAACTTTTCTCTGGAACCGTTAGTTGTAGACAAATAATTCAAAATACTAATTTGTTTAGTTTTTTTAGTTGGTTTCTGTTTCTATGATGCCAGTCAAGGTACACTTAACTTTTATTGTTTTTGCTGAAAATTTAAAAATTTGATTTTTTGACATTTAAAAGCCTATAACTTTTGAACCGTCATTTTTACAGACATGCGTGTGGAGTCAAATTATTTAGTACTCTGTACTATCAAATTTTAATCAAAATCGTTTGAGCCGTTTTTGAGGAATTTTGATTTTTCACATTTTTTATGGGTTTTTAGGGGTGAACTACTCTTAAAAATAAAAAATTCAAAAAAATGAAAAAAAACACCTGGAGATATCGTAAATATATACATATATTCCAAATTTCATCTAAATCAGACCACCGGGGTAGGCTGTGGCACTGTACACATCCAAACACACGCGCACACACACACACACACACACACACACACACACACAAAAACAGACACACGGATGGACAGACATCACGTCCAAACCCACTTTTTTGGATTCAGGGGACACCAAAACGGATATATCCACCCTCAACTCAAATTCAAAAATTTTGACGAAAACATAAGGGGAGAAAATAAAAATTCAACTATAGAGTACAGAACCCCTCTAACCTACACGTTCCGATTGACCAATAAATCTGGATTACGAACTTGTCCGATATCTCTACCAAATTTGGTTTAGAAAGAACCATTTTTCTGAGTGTTATCGTTTTCACTGACATAATATGTCAGTGAAAATTTTTATATATTATATATAACATTTTTTACGACTATTGTTTTTGGTGTCTAGGCACCACAAAACGAGTAACGTGGTCCCGGTCTCAAGTCTTCCCATGAGACCTACGGGAATAGCTTCTTCCCCATGGAAAATTCGCTAAAATACAAAAGTTCAAAAGGTCTGCCTCTTAGAGGGTTAAGAAGTTTAAAATGTGTAAGCATGTGTTCCATCTCATAAAATATTATTGCAACGTCTCTGATAAATTGAATAGGCAGGCTCTCTCGTCCAATAGTCACTATGACTATAGGGAATGGGATTAATTTAAATTATTTTCTTATGTTAATTTAAACTTACATGTCATACAATCCAAGGTTTCTAACATTTGGATAATGTGTTTCGGCAATAATGCCACTTCAGTGCTTTGTTAGGCTGGCCTCACACAGAACCGGGCGAGGCGGGGTGCGACAGGGCATTTTGCGCGACGGGAAATGCACGGGCACTTATGGAGCACCACACACAGGTCGAGGTACAAACTTCCACCTTTTAACTTTGTGAGTATGTGAATATATTTGAATTTCCTTTTACTAATATAAGAGTGGAATTAAATAAAAGACTCTTGAAATAAAAGTATTGAGTACATATTGCCTCATTTGGGATTGTGAGTTTTCAATTTTTATCATTAATTGTTTGTCAATTCATTGTATTTTTGTATAAAAAATAACAAGTTTTATGACTTTTCTTAGTTGTCCTTCTCACAGTTATTTACCTTTTAACAGTTTTATTTTTTTACTTTAAATGACCCAAAAATGCATGATTTTTTTCTAGTTTTTTTCTGTTAAGAAAAGTAGATTTTAGAGTAAAAAATTTATTAAACCTTTTTCAAGTGACAACATTTTAGTTTTTACTTTCTCCCCTTATACATAGTATATGGAGAAAGTATTGTTTTCGTCAAAATTTTCGAATTTGAGTTGAGGGTGGATATATCCATTTTGGGGCCCCCTGAATCCAAAAAAGTGGGTTTTGACTGTCTGTCTGTGTGTGTGTGTATGTGTGTGTGTGTGTATGTGTGTGTGTGTGTGTGTGTGTGTGTGTGTGTGTGTGTGTGTGTGTGTGTGTGTGTGTGTGTGTGTGTGTGTGTGTCTGGATGTGTACAGTGCCACAGCGTACCCCGTTGGTCCGATTTAGATGAAATTTGGCAAGTATATATGTAGTCACCGTATCTCTAGGCTTTTTTTCATTTTTTTGAATTTTTGATTTTTAAGGGTAGTTCACCCCTAAAAACCCTTAAAAAACGTGAAAAATCCAAATTTCTCAAAAACGGCTCTAACGATTTTGATTAAAATTTGATAGTTTATAGTGCACAGAGTACTAAATAATTTGACACCACCCGCATGAATGTAAAAATGACGGTTCAAAAGTTATGGGTTAAGTTAAGTTAAGTTAATGTCAAAAAAATCAAATTTTTAAATTTTCAGCGAAAACAATAAAAGTTTAGTGTACCTTGACTGGCATCATAGAAACAGAAACCAACTAAAAAAACTAAACAAATTAGTATTTTGAATTATTTGTCTACGACTAACAGTTCCAGAGAAAATTTAAATTTACTTTCCACGATAAACTCAGTACTTTGTCTGAAAGCGCCCAATGTTATTCTTATGGAGAATATAAAAAAATCAATTTCTTCCTTACTTTCCAACTGTTTTCCATGAAACTTGGTATGAAGTGTAAGGTCAAATCACCGAACAAAACCAGCTCAAAAAAGCTTGGTATTACCGGGGGGGGGGGGGGGGGTTCCCCATACAATTTGAACAATTAATTATTAAATGAGAGTTTTATTACAGATTGTCTTTTTTAAATTTACTTAAGGGAGAAAGTGTGTTTCAGTCCACTGGTACCGTTTATTTCATAGTAGCCTACTTTAGGCTTAGAATACAAAGAAAGATTACACTATAGTGAAAATATTGACAGTTAATGAATAAACTATAGCGAGATCGCATGCACCACACAGGCGTAAGTAGAGCGAATTTCATAGAACTTATATTATTCCCATCATAGTAATCGAATAGTGATGAGTATGCAAGTATGCTGCAATAAGGGTTTTAAAAATACATACATTTTATTAAATTATGTCAACAACTAAGTAAGAGAGTTATCTATTCTCCTTAAGAATTACATTGGCAATGATTTTGTAAGTTTGCTGCGATAAGAAACATTAAATTTGGGGTTTTTATGGCTGCATTGATAAAACTTAACTAGATGGACTAGCCTACTGAATTTTGGAAGAATATATATTTATAAATAAGTGAGTTATTGATATTTAGCTATCTCCATAAAGATTAGCATTACACAATGTACTGTGTTTTGAATATCATTTTGAATAGCTCAGTAACCAATTGACCTAGAGTCATGATTCAAAATACTAAATCGTGTGTTTTTGGAGCTGAATCCAATGGTAAAAAAGAAAATTAGATTTAAAAAAATTACACATGAATAAATTGAAAACCCCATTTTTGGGGTACAAACCCCCCCCCCCCAAAAGTGTAGTTAATGTTGTCAGTTTGCATTGCCCAACAAACTTGTCCAAGATATTACAGAAAGGAACCACTCCACAGAATTTTATAATAATCAGACAATAATTGAGCCGTTATTGTGATGACACATATATATGGTTTTATATATATATATATACAATTTCGAATGACCTCCAAAACAAGTTGAGGGGGTTGGGTATTAATTTCTATTATGTCCCAGACTTAACTGTCACCACAGGGGTCATGTGAATAGCTCACTTTTCCATAGGAAGTTTTTTAATAAATTAGGAACATACAACATAAAAAACCAATGAAAAAATACAATATTGGTCGCCGGGACAACTTTACTGGTCATAGCAAGAATAAAAAGAGATGCAAAAAAACCTTAACACGTTTAGACGACATGTGCTCGATGGGGTCCACACTGTTGATTACTAAAGCATGTCATGTACCCGATGGGTTATCTACATGTTGATGTATGACCGATATAGATACGTCATATAGTAAAGAGGCCTATTTGCAGCAACTTCATGAACGTGTTATGGGATGAAAATCTACAAAAATACATACACTCATGGTCCCTATAAAAACCCTAAGATTACTAAAATTATAATTAATTATTATTGTTATTTTGTTCTGGCTAGCCATAAAAAACCAGATTGTAGAATGAATGTGTAAAAATAAAACTGGCCAACAGTGGTGATATTGATGTGAGGTGTTGTAAAGCCTAAAATTCAAAGGAATGGCCGATAGTGTTATAAATTATTCTTAACTAAGAAGTTCAGACATTCCTTAAATTGATTGTATTAAGCTCTAGATAGTGTTATAAATCATTCTTAACTAAGAAGTTCAGACATTCCTTAAATTGATTGTATTAAGCTCTAGAAATATTTTACAGTGTATAATTTTTTTGTAAGTTTTACTCCAACTTGAGCATTTTGAATAGTATAGTTTCATTTCCATTCAAGTTACAAAGTTAACAATAATATAATTGAATTTATTAATTAATTATTTGATGTAAGATAAACAAATACCCCCTTCGCCACAGACCTGGGTACTAAGCGAATTTCTAAATCAATAATATTATACATCAAGTTTCATCAATATCTGTCTATAAATATATGAGTTAGTTATTTGCCTATTCTTCATAAGATTAACATGGGAAAGAGTATGCAGGTGTTCGCTGTGAGGAACACTTTAAGTAGGAATTTATAGCATAAATGATTTTTATTTTGACAATTTATACAAATTTTCATCAACATCTGCCCATAAATAAAGCAGTTTTCCTATTATCCATATGATTAACATGGGAAAGGACTATGCAGGTTAGCTACATATATTTATATAAATTTTAACGATTATTGTTTTTGGACTCTTGGCACCTAAAGACAAAAAAACAACATGGTCCCGGGCTTAAGTCTTACCATGAGAACTACGATAATAGCTTCTTCCCTATGGGAAATTCGCTAACAATGATAAAAATTTTGTTGGGCAATGATAATATAATTATTTGAAGCTACATGAGTTTATTTTAGTTTATTTAGTTTAGTTAAACTATTTTCTAGTAGCCTTAATATTTTTATTAACAAATATATACATAACATTTTCAGTAAAAAAACATAATTTAAATTAATAAATATTTTATAAGATATAAATTTTTAATGGAAATTCGGTCTTACTAAGACTGAACCTGTTTAAGGGTGACCATAATTTTGAAAATAAAAATATTCCAGCCGATTGC
The DNA here is from genome assembly GCA_023375725.1 of Nephotettix cincticeps. NCBI lineage: Eukaryota > Metazoa > Arthropoda > Insecta > Hemiptera > Cicadellidae > Nephotettix > Nephotettix cincticeps. Next base: position 51,210,342 of record CM041791.1, read on the forward strand.
CTTTTAACCATCGCAAGTTTTGCAAGTTTTTTGTGCAAATAACCATAGTTCTAAATTGAACGGTAATTTGAACTGCATTTTAGCTCTGTCATTCTGTCCTTCTTGCTTTCCTTAGCTTGCATTTAGCTATGTGTATGTTGGAGATCAAGGACCATATTTACCACCCAAGGACCCCATTCCTCCTAACTATGGACGCCTTTTGGCTGGGATGTACGGCATTTCTGAGATTACAGAAAAACAATGATTGCACACAATTCACACAATCCGATAGTTACTTTCACAAATTCATTGTATCTGTGAGAAGTAGTTTTATATTGATCTCATGTTTCAAATTCAAATTTATCTTTCATATAATGATCATTTTCATCTTTCTGCATATATGTTGTATACAAAGATCTTAGATTTCAGATTTTTATGATCACACACACTATGATTCTTGTATTTAAGCTTGACAAGAGTCTACAAGAATAATTTTGAAACCAAAAATTTATTTAAAATGCTTTTGGACATACTTTTTTTATTTATTGATAAAACTTTTTAAAAAGGAAGAGGTTTCTGGGTCACTCTAGACTATTTCGCTTTTTTATGCCAAATATTAGCTATGGATTACGATTACGGTTAAACTTTCAATTTATCTTGGATTTTAATTTCATGAATATTTTTAACATGACAGGTATAGTGATATTGTTTTGGTCATACCTATTGCATTATACTTTGTAGAAAAGTATAGGATACTGATAAATTTTAAAAGTTTTTTAGTTAGTTAATATTGAATATAAAACCAAGCCTCGGAACAATTTTAGAATTTTAGGTTAATAATATAGTAGTGAGTTAATTTAATTTTACTTTCAAGTATTTGATTATTTTTCAATAATCTGTATGCTTTAAAAGAAAATTAATGAATTACTTTTTTGTTTTATTGGCTTGGAGTAACAAACAGAAAACATTCAGATATTGAACCTGTCTGAATTTTATTGTTTGAAATGTATGAAGTTCAAAGAGAAATCAGTTTTTATTTTAATTTAATTGTAGAATTTATTGATTTTGATTGTGATTTTGCTAGATGGATAGAGGTATGATACTATTTCAGTAAAAATAAAACAAAAATCAAAATAAAATATAAATCAATCCAACCTTAAAATGTAGAAATAAATGTTCCCAGGGGAAAAATTATACAAAATAATTTTGAAAAATCTTTTCTACGTGTCAATTTTGTGAATGAATCACTTCCTTATGTACCAACACTCTAATAACAATAATTTTAATCATACCCATGAAAAATCATATATTAAGAGAAAGTACTGAATAAACTGAAGCTAACCCTAAAACCACTACTACGTTTGTAGTCTACAACGAAGTGTTACCACGTTCAAAGACAATCATAACATGCTCATAAAATTATTGTACAGTAAAACTTCTCCTAACTGGAATAAACAGCGCAGGAGTTATGATTTATAATTTTTTTAAGGCTAATATGAAAAAGTTGAATGGATATTTTTAGAATACCAAATGCAAATAGTTTCTCCATTTAAATAGTTCTCCAAAACACATTATGTACAATGATAAATATCTTTACACACAAAAGATTCAGTGTATCATGAAAAAGTCCTCATTTTTAATTGTTTTTTCCCAATGCTTTCTAGTAGCAATATGTCATCATCTATTTATTAAAAAAAAACATCACCAAGCTTAGCTTCTTCACAAAGAGACGATCTTATCCTTCATTATATTTATTTTGATCATTTTGTGTAAAAGGGTTTCGGTTAGGAGAGGTTTTACTGTACTCAATAATATCTTTGTTATTTAGCTGTTTTAGCTTTAGTTACTTTAATATGAGCTTGTTATAAAAAAAATGTAAAATGGACTTTACTGTATTTGTAATACCTATTTAATTTTTTGTGATTTTTAGTCTATTTTTTCTGATAATTGGTACTTCCTTGATCCAATGGAAATTGAAGATATCAAGAAATCAGAATCGAAGCATCCCAGTTTTTTATTTGCAACGCTGCCTAAATTTTTATATTTTTCTAAATTATATTTTCAATACTGAATAACATTTCAAAATTCAGACAGGAACTTCTTAAGTAAGTTTTTAGGTATTGTTTTGTTTCCTCTATTTTCTTTTATACATGTCTATATATTTATATTGAATTTCACTGTTGAGTTCATAAAATAGGGCTACTGATATAATTATATTGAAATAAGTGAACCAAGTACCAATTAAAAACATTTTAATTCTTCTACATGTTTCGGGTATTATGTTATTATCAAGAAGTGTAAATGTATAACCTAATTTGATAATTTAAAAAATCTATATATTTATATAATTATATTTTATATCTTCCTGCTGGAGACAAATAAAATATTGTTTTGTTAAAAAGAAGAAAATTTAAATCTGTTTTGAAACTGATGAATGTCAAAATTTATTTCAGTAAAATATTGAATTATTTGTTTTTAATCCTTCAGTTTTCCAGATTTTGTTTATATTTGTATACCTATGATTCATAAGGATCATATTTGGAATGATCATTATGACATATTCTGGAATGCTGGTAATTAACCAGCAAAAGGTAATAAATATACGGCTCTGCTATAGATGTACTACGGTGTGTGTTTTAGTTAGTTTGTTGGTTTTCTTTTTAACTTCATACTTGTTTAAATGAAATACATGGTCCTTTGAGTTTACTGATTTAATTTTTGTTTCTGGGTCTCCCGTCCCTTTTTATTTGAGGTTTATTCAGATTGAATGCTGCATTATTTGGAACATAAGTGTGTATTATTATTTATGTTTCTCTATTTTGACCACTTTATGACCCTAGAAGTGGTAAAGTCTTAATTCATGACGCATTTACAAATTCAATAAGAAGTGGCAGGTGGAGGCATCTGTCGTCAATTTAGTAAACTTATAACCTTCGTTGCTCTCTGGAGACAAGTATACTCACACAGTTCACTAAACTGCCACTATGGTATGTCTTATGGCCAAGTAAGCGTTTTTTACTCCTATGCAATGGTGGCTGGACCAGTTATAGAGCACTGCGCTGACGAGTGTAACGTTCTAGCCATTCGCAAATGCTAGGTTTCAAATCCTGACCATGAGCAATCCCAATTTGGCTTAAAAATGTGTGGGGTATAGCGGAGAGGGGGGCCAACTTAAATAAATGGTGGGCGGCTTGGGTGGAAGTTGACGGCATTTGAAGGCTAATTGGGATTGCAGTGGACACCTTTTTTGCTTTTGTGGATAGTGGTTACAAGGGGGGGGGGTTAAGAAATAACAGTTAAGAAATAACTGTGATATTTTTATATCACAGTTAAAGGTAAAAAACTTGCCACTTCTAGGGTTAATGTGTTTCCCTAAATGAAGTCTCCATCCCAATTTTTTTTAGTTGAAAGTTTAGTTTTAGTATGGTTGATTATACTATCCTTTAATTTAAAACATATTTCCATAGTAACATAATCTTTAAACATCACTTAATAAATTATCTTATTCCTATCTTTTTGTGATTGTTTAACCCAAATTTTCCCTTTAACCCTCTAAGTTCTGACATCACACTAAGCAATGACGGCAAACTGAAATTGTATAGCACTATCGAAGTCAAGAATTACCGACACAGTGCTACCATCTGCGAGCTAATGCACGAACTATCTCGTGTATTTCGCTGTTCTGCTGCTTGAGTTGGATAGTTTGCCACTAGAGTATGCTGTAGTTTGCTGCTCTGCTGCTTGAGTTTGATATTTTGCCGCCAGAGAATGCTTTTATAGCCAAATAAGTGCTTTCTCATATAGTGTTCCTTTGGTGTAGTGTACTAAACGCTTGTACTGATGAGTGTAACCTAACGTTTTATAGATTGGAAGGATGCGGGTTCGAATCCATGAACAATCCCAATTTGGCTTGCAAATGTGTGGTACAGTGGAAGGAGGACCCACCTTAAATAAATTATGACCGGCTTGGGTAGGCTTAATTGGGATTGCAGTGGACACCTGTTTTGCTTTTGTGGTTAGTGGTTATAAGGGGGGTGTATTTTATGCTTGTTTTGTTTCTTTTATGACTCTATAACCTATAAGTCGTAATTCACGAAGCATTTACAAATTCAATAAGAAGTGGCAGGTGGAGGGAGGCATCTGTCTTAAATTTAGTGAACTTGTTAGACACTAGCGCCTACGTGACCGTGTTGCCCTCTGGGGGCAAGCAAAAGAACCTGCTCTTGAAGTGCACTAGACTGCCACCGGGCATGTCTTATATAACCAAGTAAGCTCTTTCTACTCCTATGCACTGGTGGCTGAACCGGCTAAAGCGCTGTGCTGACGAGCGTAACGTTCTAGCCATGTGGAAATGTTAGGGTTCGAATCCCGACCATGAGCTAGCCCAATTCGGTTTACAAATGTGTGGTATAGCTGAATGGAAGGCCCACCTTAAATAAACGGTGGCCAGCTTGGGTGGAAGTTTTTGTAGGCTTAATTGGGATTGCAGTGGACACCTGTTTTGCTTTTGTGGTTAGTGGTTATAGGGGGGGCAGGTTTTATGCTTTTTTTGTTTATACTTAATATTTCAAGAAGATATTAGTAATTATTTTAATGATACATTTAAAAGTAAAAAGCTTGCCACTTCTAGGGTTAAGTGGGGAGGACATGTTTTTTTTTGTTTACTTAATATTTTTATTAGAGTTGCATAAAAATAAAAAAATTAAAGTAAGTTTCAAAGTCTTAGCACTTGGAGGGGTTAGTTTTAAAAAAGTTATCTGAGTGTGTTGTCTTTAACCAACACAGTAGCTCAGAGGCAACACACTGGCTCAGTTACTCAGTTAGTCAAACATTGCCGTTTCAAAACCAGTCCATGTGATCAACTCACACTGGTACATACCTCTCTGTCTTTTATTTACAGGACAGACCTTAGGCCAATAGTGATGGGCAATTGAGGTTAAAAAATAATAAGTTAAAGGTAATAAGGTACCATTATTTGGTATTTAGCCTCTTAGGTCAGTTGAAAGACTTCTAATTTTACTCAGTACTTACTGTTGCTTGCTCTCTGTGTTAAAAACAGTCTGATGTGAAAAAAGGTTACAATAAAAGAAAGGTTAAAAAAGGCCGTTATTTTTTTTTGTAACGGCGAAAGACAATTATTGTATTCAGCCGTTGGCTTTAATTGATCACTAATACGAAACAATTCACCTCAAGTTTGCCCAAAACCTAGGGTGTTGAACGGTTTTCATTGACCTTAACAAATTTACTGTAGTTTAATACTCATTTCAAGCACCTATAATAATTATTAAGGCATAAAAAGTTCTTAAGATAAACTGAAAAAATTAGATAAAAAACTTGACATAACAATGCACCAAAAATATCATCAAATGTCAGATGCTGTCAAACAGTAAGTGGTCCCTGTTTTAAAAGAGAGAGAGAGAGAATCTTTATTTTACAAAATCATCACGATTGAAAATGGCGTCATTATACAAAATTAGAAAAGCGTATTAAGATCTTGCTTTATACAGAGTTATTCTTCCAGTTCTTGAACTCCTCGATGTTGTAGAAAGGGCGTGACATCAACCAGTTTGACAGCATCCTCTTCAGCTTCTCGGGGCTAGTCCTCTTCACCTTATCCGGCAGAACATTAAAGAGCTTTGCTCCGGCGTACGCTGCAGATTGCTCTGTGAAGTGGCATCCCAAAGAACAATCCCATATCGTAGCCGGCTCTCAAACGAGGAGTTGTAGGTCGTCATAACGGCTTCCGGAGTACTTACATTTTTCACTCTTCAAAGAGCAAAAAGAACACTACTGAGACCGCTACAGAGCCCATCCAGGTGTTCCCACCAAGTCAGCATGCTGTCGATCACCACTCCCAGATGTTTCGTGGCCTCAACCCGTTCAATATCAGGGAAAGCAGATACCTCTTCCTTCAGAGTTCCAAAGTTGAGCTGCTTAGTCTTTGTTTCGTTAAACACTAGGTCGTTCATATAGCAGAACTCAACAGCCATGTTTAGGGAAATGTACGATTCAATTTCAAGCTTTTCCTTATTTTTGTTTGATGTGATCAGGACCGTCTCGTCAGCGTACATGACCATGTTGCAGAAAAGACGTGTGCAGGCGGGAAAGTCAGCCGTGAAGAGAACAAACAGCACAGGCTCTAAGACTGATCCCTGAGGGACACCTCTATTTACTGCAAGTTTGCTGGATCTTACAGGAGTGCAAATATTGTTCTTGGTTTGCTTGATTTCAACAACTGATCTCTACCATTGAGGTAACTTTGATACCATGCAAGGGCCCTCTCCTCAAAGCCAAGGGCAGTGAGTTTGGCCAGGATCAGACTGTGACTTAAGCAGTCAAAGGCCTAACTTAGATCGAGAAATATGCCCATGACGGTTTCACCTCCCTCAAGCCTGTCCATCATGTCCTCAACCAGAGAAACCAAGGCTGTAGATGTGGAACTACACATATTGCTGATGAAGCCGTGCTGCTTATCCAGGATGATGTCATTCCTGTCTAGATGGTTAATTATTCTGGACAGAACCACTTTTTCCATCAACTTCAAGAAAGTTGAAACCAAGGAAATTGGCCTATAATTTCCCAGTTCGTATTTACTTCCCGACTTGTGAAGAGGGACTACTTTGGATGATTTAATTTTCTTGGGGACGTGGCCTTGGTTGAAACTAAGATTGATAACATGGTTTAGAGGCTCTATAAGTTCTTCATGACATCGCTTCAACATCAACGAAGACACCTAATCCCCATCCAGGTGTTCCCACCAAGTCAGCATGCTGTCGATCACCACTCCCAGATGTTTCGTGGCCTCAACCCGTTCAATATCAGGGAAAGCAGATACCTCTTCCTTCAGAGTTCCAAAGTTGAGCTGCTTAGTCTTTGTTTCGTTAAACACTAGGTCGTTCATATAGCAGAACTCAACAGCCATGTTTAGGGAAATGTACGATTCAATTTCAAGCTTTTCCTTATTTTTGTTTGATGTGATCAGGACCGTCTCGTCAGCGTACATGACCATGTTGCAGAAAAGACGTGTGCAGGCGGGAAAGTCAGCCGTGAAGAGAACAAACAGCACAGGCTCTAGGACTGATCCCTGAGGGACACCTCTATTTACTGCAAGTTTGCTGGATCTTACAGGAGTGCAAATATTGTTCTTGGTTTGCTTGATTTCAACAACTGATCTCTACCATTGAGGTAACTTTGATACCATGCAAGGGCCCTCTCCTCAAAGCCAAGGGCAGTGAGTTTGGCCAGGATCAGACTGTGACTTAAGCAGTCAAAGGCCTAACTTAGATCGAGAAATATGCCCATGACGGTTTCACCTCCCTCAAGCCTGTCCATCATGTCCTCAACCAGAGAAACCAAGGCTGTAGATGTGGAACTACACATATTGCTGATGAAGCCGTGCTGCTTATCCAGGATGATGTCATTCCTGTCTAGATGGTTAATTATTCTGGACAGAACCACTTTTTCCATCAACTTCAAGAAAGTTGAAACCAAGGAAATTGGCCTATAATTTCCCAGTTCGTATTTACTTCCCGACTTGTGAAGAGGGACTACTTTGGATGATTTAATTTTCTTGGGGACGTGGCCTTGGTTGAAACTAAGATTGATAACATGGTTTAGAGGCTCTATAAGTTCTTCATGACATCGCTTCAACATCAACGAAGACACCTAATCCAGCCCAGAAGAAGTTTTGTTCTTCATGCTGTTGATTATCTTGACAAGTTCCGTCTTCGATGTAGGAGTGAACACTGATGCCGGATATTCAACTCGCCATTCATGGGATTGGATGTGATCCGTTTTCTCAGCCTGTATCTTCTTAAGAGTCTCTTCTGCAATTGAAGTGAAGAAGGCGTTGAACTCATTAGAGACATCAACAGGATCATCAATGACTGTTTCGCCTATGTTCAGATGGACTGTGTTTAAAGGTTCTTTCTTTGGTTGCCTTTCGCTGTTAATGATTTTCCGTGTGTTAAAACAAAGTTTGACTTCTTTTAAGGAGTCTTAGATCTTGAGGAAACATCCAGTGCAGCTCCATTTGCACCATTAGTGTTTGGAAGCCTCCTTTCTATAGGTCTATAAACCTTTCAATCAATAGACCTTTTGATCTTTCAGACATCAGTATACTTTCCCATACATTTTTGAACCCAAAATTCTCTGAGGATAACGTACTCATTACCGGTACTCGTTAGTAAAAGTTCAGGTAACTTTACTGTGGAAATCTTTACTAGTTAATCGTTTATTTCTGTGAAAAGTCTCTTCAGACGGGACACAAAGATCGCAATATCCTCTTTGTCAAGTTTTCCAGCTGAGAATACAGCTTCTAGCAGCCTATCAAGACGCTGTCCAGAGGATTGTTTAGGTGGCTGTAATATCCAAATTGGAATCATTCATGAATCATTTACATGAATTACTTGAGACAAAGCATCTGTCTTTTCCCACTTTTTGATTTCTACAAGATCCTCAGTAGGACATCTGATCTCACCCGAAGTTGTATGTTTAAGTTACTGTGTTGTATGCTACTTTAACATCCATGATCAAATACAAACTTTACAGAGTATTCCTGGGTCCCATAACCTGTTATAATATTTCTAATAATCAAACTTTATTTTAGAAATGATAAATTTAATTAAAGGAAAAATAAAATAAATACATGACTAGCATAAACCAAAATAATACACAACTTGAACCTTGAGTAAATTGTAAACAAAAATATTATGTGTCAGCTGTTTAAGTCAAATGCCTCTTACAATCAAAGATTTTTATTGAAAACTAGCTGACCCGGCGAACTTCGTAACGCCTCACAGTGTTAACTTTAAGATTGGCCATGTTCGAAGTATGTGTCCCAACCAACATGCTTTTCTTCTCCTTACCGTTATTATCAGTTTCCTTTTCTCCTTCATTTTATTTAATACATCTTCATTTCTCATTCTATCCGTCCACTTCACTTTTATATATAGAGACTAGCCAAAGTACCCGTTCTTCGCACGGGCTAAAAAGGCTGAAAGGTGTAGGCTCTACTGATACATTTAAGGTATTGTTAATTAATTCTTCATTGTTTACAAAATGACACAACAGCAGTGTCTACAACATTTCAAAGTAACATATGTCAAATATTGGAAGAGGATAAGGATTAATGTAATAGAGACAGTCGTCGGAAAAAAAACTTAAAATCTACCATTCCGCTATTTCAAATAATTCACTAATTTCGATCCAGCAGTTTATCTGAAAAATCAACTTTATTTCTTCTTCTTCCCAAACTATCAAAATATAGTGCAAACGGACGTTGTCATTAGAAAATGTAAACATTGAAACCTAGGACGGTCACGGCTTCTCCTTCTTCTTGAACTGTCAAATTTTAATATTCACAGCTGTTGAAATTCAAGTAATTTTATGTTTTCATTCTCTAAAAATGTAAAAATTGAAACTTAGGACGTTCACAGGGCGTAGCCCGAGAGGATTTTAAGGAAATGAGTATGCCTATGTGTTGCATGAGTTTAAGATCTACCTTTGCCTAAAATTTCAAACCGGTCGGTTCAGTTTTTTCGCATTTACTTGCCACAACAAACCCACAAACAAACATACAGAAACCACCTCTTCTTTATAATATTATAGATAAATTTGATTTTAAATTTGTTGTACGTATATAATTTCATGTGTTCAATATTTTCATAAATGTGGCGTGGTTGTATTTTCAATTTGGTTAATAATTTTGAATAATATTGAATTTAAATAGTCTTCTTTCTTGTTTAATAAATTGTTGGTAACATTTTGGTTGTGTTGGTATAATTCGTAGCTTTCTTGAATTGTTGTAATTGATTTGGATTTGGTATTGTGTAAAATTGTTAAAGACTCTGGAAATTTTATTTGGTGGGTATCATTGTCTTTTTATAATATAAAAATCAATGATCATTACTATCGGTCCAGCCGTTCTCAAGTTATATTAATATTGTAACTTTGTTTAAGATAAGATATTAAGATGAGGGACGAATTTTTAGTACAGGCTTTGGACTGGGGATAGGAGTCCTGATTATGTTTGTTTTACGGATCACGTCAGTAGAATAAATAATAGGTTAAATACCTTCTCAGTTGTCATATATGAATCCAAAATTCACGTGGATTTTCACGGTAGCTGAGAAGGTATTTAACCTATTATTTATTGAATATGTTTGGTTATTTCTCTATAACGAGTACCTAGTTCAGGGGATGGTGATGAGCCGAGGCCTGCAATCAGAAAGGAACGGATTATAAAGTTTCCCTTAGAATCTCTAATTCGATCCCTGCTTCTGTCACACCACCTATAAACTATTCTCTAACCTCTCTCCTGATTGTAAGCTAACCACAACACGGTCTAGGCGTTTCTCACGAGAAGGCTTTGAGTTCATAAGTGGTGAAATTTATAAGCTACGTGAAACTTAGAAATTTACAGCCCTGAGGGGCCTGCAATCAGAAAGGAACGGATTATAAAGTTTTACTATCCGTTCATCTCTGCTCAAGATGATTTTGTTGCATCATTACTGACATGTTCTTTAGACATGACTAAGGCAGCTAAGGGGCCTAAAGTTTTACCTGAAATCCGAACCACAATATTTCGCCTCTGATTTGCAAACTGGTCTAATTGGTGTGGTAATAGTGGATGAACGTACATAGTACATATTCAAAATGTATTGAAACCATTATATTGGATTTTCAGGAAAAATCGGGAGCTGTCAAAATTTTTGTAGGGGTTGGTTGAGAGGAGAATCGGAAAACGTTTTCCTGCTCTATATCGGGGCGTTGTTATGTCGATAGTAGAAACTTACTGTAACGTCAAATTTTAGGGCGCCGGAATACTAAATGTTGCTTACCGCCATGAGGCAAAAAAAATCAGTAGTGCTCGATTTGGATCCATGCTTGAACTGTCACTCTCAGCTGATGGTCTGGAGGGAGCGTAGTATTGAAGATGAAGAAGGGAAGGGATTTTTGACTGGAGCTGGAGCCGGTGTGATGTGGTGTGGAGCTGTTGATAATAGCGAGAAAGTAAGAGACAGGACAAGAAACACTTTTAGTGCCTTGGGCTGAATCGACCTTCACCTAGATCTGCATCAGTGAATTCGTAACCTTCACGGAGTAAGGGAAAGTTGCCTCTTGTTCACCTTCGAAGCAAAACCCCTTACTAATTCTGTATCAAATCTTTTCAATTTACTAAAGATTTTGTATGAAAGATGTCAGGTGTTGGTCGTGTAATTATATACGGTGGAAAGGGAGCTTTAGGAGCAGCTTGTGTTTCTCATTTTAAAGCTCAAAATTGGGTAAGTAGGCCGAGTGTAGGTAACACTTTGATTAAATCCTAGCGTAGGCAACACTTTGATTAAATGTTTTTACTTGAGAATAGTCACAATCCTACAGAGAATCAAAAATACATACATTACATATACATTATCATTGTGTCTGGTTGGTTTTACATTCACATTGTGAAACCAATTTGATGAATAAAATCATTGTTATAATTTTAAATCTGAACATTCATCCCTTATCCTAATCCCACAAGAAATATTCAAGCAATTTTAAACACGATTTATTAAAATACCAACTTAACAAACAATTTACATTATTAATCATCTTGTCATGTAATACAGCCATAGCCATAATTACAGCATATTATGAATTGAAGGCGTAAATTTAAATTTTCAACTGAACCTGGCAATAGCTATTTCAATAACTTAAATTTTTAGTTCCAATTCAATGTAGAATAAATTATCATTACTAAATAGACTTCTAGACAAACGAAATACATAAACTTTAATCAATTCCAAAACAGATTTACCAATAAACCAAGAGTAATTACTAATTAATACAAAGATTTTGAATTAATTTTTAAAATGATTCAAAAGAATGAGAAATGATTGAATTCAACTGAAAACAAAATATGAGGACTTCAAAGAAATGACTACTGCTTTGAAAATAATGGGTTAATGAGAAGAACTGACATCATTGTCATTGACAAAAAAATTTCATTATTGACCCAACAATTAGATTTTAATCTAATGGAAACCAAGCAGAACAAGTTCACGAAGAAAAGAAAACTATTTATGAAAAAAACAATTGTTTACTATCAGGAAAAATATAACATACAACATTGGAGTAATTGACATTTAAATTGGCACTACACAAATAATATAAAGTCTATTAAAAAATAGATATTATATATAATATTTTATAAAAAGTTTAAGTTAGGCAGTAAAATTATTTCACGATTGGCACAAACTGCAGAAATATTTTCAATCAGTATTTAAAGAACCGTCTGTAGAATTATGTAAAATAATGTAAATTTTGTGTAACAATATTCTTTGTCTTTTAGCAACTCACAATGGGGAAAAGATGTAAAATTTAAATACATTTTTTATGTATGTCTATGACAGTAACTGAATAGGTGAATTTTACCTCACTGGGTTGCTTGGCTCCTAGTGGTGATGGATTTTGTCACTTCAACGACTTGATCAATTAGGACTGTAATAGGGTGTACTCGGGTAGACTGTAGGGAGTTTTAGTTGTCTGATAACCCTAAATAATTGAGAATTACTCCCCTTATTCTTATACTTGAACATACAAGCTGAATATACCACTTTAAGCTGAAAATTACACCATTTAAAGTAAGTGGTAAAGGGTGGCTTGGGAACATAAGGAACATGTCAGCAACAAGACTCAAGATCACGTCATAATAATCCTACACTCTTTCCCATTCATACATGTCTTGAAACACCTACCTGAGTAGGTTTCATACCAAAAAGGTAGGCTAATGATAGTATTAATAATAGGTTATTTATTTTATATTTTTTGAATTAATTGTTTTGATTATTTCTATTTTTTCTAACTATTAAACACTATTAATACGTAGGCCTATATTTAATTATTAATTTTAAAACTAATCTAGGTTATTTATTTTAGTGGGTTGGTTCGATTGACTTGAAGGAAAATGAACAAGCTGACTGCAATATCGTTGTAAAACCAGAAGATGGGTGGCAAGATCAGGTAATCATTCAACTCAAGTACTTAAGTGCTGTACAAAATGGCCATCAATTTCACTGTGATGTTACTTAATTTAATATAACCAAAAATTCTACTTATTATAATCTTAAAATGAAGTGGATTATTTTTAATGCTGTTACTTTAATATTAATTTTTATATGTCGTTAAGATTAGATAAATAAATGGGTCCTAGATAAATAAATGGGTCCTCTGGAAAATGTTCCAAGTGACAAAAACCTAGTTTAGAGTTATCAAGCGTATAAAGTTTAATTTACTGTGGAGTCTTACGGAGTGTACCAATTACGACAGATGATATCAGGGCTGCAAACTCAAATTTCTTCAAAACCAAATAGACCATGGTGTAGTTAGTGATGTCTAGAACCTTTTGCTCTATATATCTCCATTTTTGAAATTTTGTCGCTTGGAACGTTTTACGGGGGACCCATTCAAATATACATCTAAATTTTTTTAACAGTTACTTATTTTAATTTTGCACTTAAATAGTCAGGAAATAGACTTTCTTTTACTCACTTGAGGTAATTGGAAGTCATGTGTAACTGTTATGGCACGTGTTAATTTTAAATGGCAAAGGTTTTTACTAAAAAGTAGCTCAGGTAGGTTAATGTTTTACTGGTACTCTGCATCTTTTGACCTGGCCTGCCCGGATTTCGGACGGAATACACAAGTAACAAGCTGCCGACTGCCATTAAGATGTTGGGTAGTGTCTTCGACTGCCAGTTCCTGGGTTAAAACATTTTATCAAAATAAATTCTTTGATATTTTTTGTCTAATTTGAGAAATAGAAAACATCTGCAAAAATAAAGCTATTCCTTTTACCCTAGAAGTGGCAAAGTCTTAATTTCAATAGTGGAGTCCCAAGACCATATGTGTTTCCAAATTAACCCAACAAATTTCCAAATTTGAGCTCCTTAACAATGTGTCAAGAGCAGGTTTGAAATGCTGTTTTTAAAGCCAATTGGAAAAAAAATTCCCAAGGATATAATTGCAGTTTGGGAGTCCATGGGTCTAGGAGAGAAAAGTATAAGTTTACCTAAAATTTTTTGGCCCTTGATAAATTGTTATGCTGCCCCTTTATGTAACTGTAATTGTAAAATTGGTATGCTTGAAAAACAGTAATGAAGCTGTTTGTGAAATCAGCTGAACACAGATACACACACATTATTACTTTATTAGTATAGATATCAAGTAATTTCAATGTTATGAAAGATTTATAGCCCCTATACTATTGAGGTCCTGTCATGGAAATCAATGCTCATTCCTCTGATTCCTGTAATTTGGCATTTGCAGGAGTCAGCAGTGCTGAGTCAGGTAGCCAGTAGTCTGCAGGGAGCCAAGTTGGATGCAGTAATCTGTGTGGCGGGTGGATGGGCTGGTGGAAATGCTGCCAGCAAAGGTAAATTAAAAACCAATTTGAATTAACTTGTCAAGTGTGTTGAATACTAGTAAGTAATTATTAATTATGATATATACATGAAAATAACGAAACATAAATAAATTCAAAGGAAAGTTATTTACAATAGGAAATCTTAAATCAATTGCTGTAGGAAATTTCGGTTTTAAAACCAACTGGTGTGCCAAATCTGAATTCCTTAAAATAAGTTGGTTTCTTTTTTGGTTTTGATGTGGTGAAATTTTTGGGAGGGCTTTAAGTTCATAGCAGCCCTCAAAATTTTAGTTGTGGTGAGCTGTGTGTTTGAAAATTGGCCTAGAATTCACTAAGCAAAGTGAAAGTAAAGTGTAAGTAAAGATTAATGAAGTTCGTAAGTTAGACCTAGAATTTCAATTTTGAGTCTCACCAACATATTTTTTAAATTTCATGGCTTTTAAAAATAACACAAGGTGATCTGGAAAATAGTTTTTCTGTTGATAGAGAGGATTTAAAAATATTGAATGCTACTTTCATGGTGCTGTTAACGCTTTATTACTATCCACAGTCTCTCAGAACGCAGAGAAAATTGGTTTTTTCACTGCCCCTGCACAGTGGCACCCCTGGTTCCCCCCACCCTAGTATCTTCCTGCCATGTGGCCACCAGTCAGTATTGCGAATGGTGTTGCCGGGAAGGTTTGTTCTGCGAGTTATTGACGTCACACGGTCTGTAGGACATGCGATAGTAGATTGTGATTGTGCGTGGGCTCTCGGAGACCGCCGATAGTAATAGTGTCACACCAAAAGCGGTCTAATAGACTGTTGATAGTGAATGTTAACTATTTAAATTAATACATTTTCTTGATAACTGTTAATTCAATTTTTTAATTTTACATCACCTGGCTCGAATAGGTTTTTTGTGTTTTATTTGTATAATAAACTTACAATGAATCAAGAACCTGGACCGTCGAATATTAAATCAAGGACAACTCATCCTCGTCAAGCAAAAGAAAAAGTTAATGTTTTTAGTGACAATCATGAGGATATTGTTTGTGACACTATACATTGAAGATGAAGTTGATGACAGCGACCAAGATCCCGATTTTTAACTGGACAGTGAGCACAACAGCTAGACAGAACAAGAGATTTCCAATGAAGATGGAAGAGCTGATAATTATCAGATTTTAAATTAATTCGAAAATTTAGATGTGGGAGCAGATATTCCCATAGAGACACCATATAGATGCACTTCTTAACCTTGGCGATAATGAAGATCAAGAAATCAACCATGTACTTGTTGATATGACAAATGTTGAAAACATAATTGTGGAAGTTATTAGACATAGAATGGAAATGGATCCAGAATCAGAAGAGGGGTCACTTCGTTCTACTATGGAAGAAAGATTAAAGGTATGCTGAAAAATAGTCCTGGGTAGTAGTTGTGAAGTTAGGGTTACTTGAAAAGTTTTTGTCTTGCTAACACATTTATTGTTTCTTCAATTGGTTTGTTAGTAACTTTTGTGGGTAACCTCATTTAATGAAAGTAGAATCCAACTTTGATATGTATTTTTCAAATGTGCGTAAGCGTAAGTTTTACATTTTCATAAAGCTCTTGTTTTTATCTGTAAAATGATGTATAAATTGTGAGGTTTAGATTAAAAATAAAAATGTAAAATATTTTATCAACTTTGTTTGTTTAATAAATAGTACCGGGAGACTGCTCGGATGGAATAAAACATGTATTAGATAAGTTAATTTGCTAACACATTATAATGTACTCAATGTAAACACAGTTTATATGGTATAAATTTGTATTTAAAAATTACATTTTATTTAACTCTCAAAAGGTTTTACCGTCGTTTAATCGACGCCACGCCCGGTCGTCGAAGGTTCACCGTCGGTAGGTAAGCTTTTACAAAAAGCAATGGTGTGAATACATTTTCGTTTAAAACTACATTGAATATAGTATCGTTGTTTTCTACAGATCATACGCTATCCGCCGAGGTATGTTACGTTTTGCTTACTGTATGCATCAAGAGTTCTTAGTTAGTTTAAAACATCGGTCTTAAGTTGCGCGGTTATGTCGCTTTGTTTACAATGGTTGCGTTACACGTTCTCGTTGTGTTTGTATGGTGTTCTGATGTTAATTCACAATTTTAAAATTGATAGCAGTAACTTAAGCGTATAAAACTATATATTTTTATTTTCCTTATTAAATTTAGAAAAACTTGGCTATCTTCAAATTTTGGCTGGTATTTATTTACTGTGTTTTGTGGGGGAGCAAACTTTGAGAAATCTTTTGAAAAAAAAAATTTTATCAATTTCAATTGGATACACCCATTAAAACCAAAGTAAAAATAAAACATATTACCATTATCTTTTAGATAATTTAGTTTTGAATCAGAATCAGATAACACTGAATGCTTATATGGTTATAAGGCTTAATGGTTATAAGGTTATAAGGCGCCACGATACATATTGTGTATTATATGTTAAATATACCATATTTTTACTATTTTATGTGAATTTTTTAGTAAAAGCCTGCAAAAGTGCCAAAAAGAGGTGAACCTCAAGGGGTCAAATAGTGAACCGTTGGAGGGTTAAAATTTTTATTTGTTGTTCATTGATGTTTTATATTTTAACTTCCATGTCTATCGGATTGTTGGATGGTAACATTTGACGAGCATTAGATTTATTCTTTAAAACTTTGTTCAATACTTCGATACAAGTGTGAGTAGGATTTATTCACGGCAAAACCACTTTTAGGCCGTGCCGGTTTCATTTTTAATCATAAAAATTATTTTTGAAAAATTTAATACTAAAAACATTTGTAAAAAAACCAAGCTAAATTTAACTATTCTTCATAATGTTTCCTGTAAAATTAAACTAAACTAAATATAACTATCCTATAAAATGTCCCTTTCAAACTAACCTAAAAATAAAAAATGCATTGTTTATGAATTTGATTATTAACTAGCTGACCCGGCGCACTTCGTAACGCCTAACAGTAAATACATGTTAACTAACTTTAAGATTGGCCATGTCCTGAAGTCAATTAGCATTGCGGCTTCGTTGTGAAAGCTTTAAATATACAACAGCTGATCATTATAATAAACTCAATATTTTTATTTGGCAAACATATAAACACGTGACTTTTAAGCATACAGAAAAAAAGAAATATAAATATAGTACATAATTCCAAAAAACCATAAACTATTAACGTGGCGAATAATGCTTTTCATTTTGTACAGTGCACATATTTACTTCATAGTTTTACATTAATGAATGATTCAGAAGGCATTGGATAGTAAAGCATATTGCTAACGAACAGTAAACAAACAGCTGGTTTAAGAAATCAAATGTTTTGATTGTAGATAATTTGTAAACAAACTTATTCCCCATAAGGTTAACATCAGAAATTTAAAACGCTATAAAATGGAAACTAATTGAATTGATGGAAACTGAATATGCCTAAAGCATGGCCGGAGCAGAGACGAATCCAAAAAATCAAAGATCATTAAAATCGGTCCAGCCGTTCTCGAGTTATAATGTGTGTAGCTAACACGACTTTGTTTTATATATTTAGATTAAAGAAACAACCTGAATCAGCTGTTTTGGTTAACTGCAGCTACAAAAATGGTCCATAACAATAACATGGACATTTTGAAAAGCTGTTGACATCTTCAACTTAAATGTATCCTGAGAAAGACAACATTGTACAAATATTGTTTGAATATGAATAAAAATTGAATTCTTGGTTACTTTAACGATTTCTTAATAATTCATATACAGTATATTTTAGTGCAATAGTTATCAAAGGAATGCAATTGATTAAAAAATCGAACTGTTTATAAATAAACTATCAAATACGATATTAGCCTGGGATTAGAAAATATATATTAGAAAATATGAAAAATATAGTAATATAGAAAGTAAAGTTTAAAAAAATTAGTCGTGGAGTTGTGTTGTGTAGACTGCAGAAGTTGTGACAACAGTCATCCAGTCTAGTCGAACTGAAGTTCATAATGTCTGTGCCTGGCTGCACATGAATGGTTTTTACATAAACTTTAATGAAAATAAAAGTAAAAATTGACTATGAAAATTAGTTGTATGTAATGGGCCAATAACTCTTTTTAGGAGCCTAATAGCCTTTGGAACAATTACTATTAGGAAATTGCTTTTAGAGATTTTAGCACTATTATATCAATTTGTTGAATTTATGTAATTTTGATCAAATCCATTTCACTTTAAGGGAGTATTGGAGTTGAACAGATTGGATTTTAAAATACTTGGTTGATACTATCTAAATAGGTTTCTGAACAGGGCTGTTTGATTTGGCATTCATCAAGTAGTTATGAAAGAAGCCATTGTATTTTTATTAATGAATGGTTTGTTGGTCTGTCAAAATGTAAAATATCATGTTTATGTCATGTATTCATTATCATTATCAATCTTTTAAAATTGTCATTTGTGACCTGAAAACGAGTTGAAAATGTTTTACCAAAATTGTGTTAATGCAGTTACAACACAAGCTCCTAGTCCAAACCTTTTATAGTTCCATTTTATTGACATGTGCGTATCAGAATTTCTTATTCCAGAAGCTCCCTTCTAGGTTTATAAACTGTCTTCTTTGTTCTAAGTTATGTATTAGAAACATAACTGTGGACATACATGTGTTTAAATACATTAGTCAAGTGCCAGGCTGGAAAAAAGTTATGTACAAAAAATTACATGGAACTAAATTTTTAATCTAATTAAAATCATAGGACTATAAGTGACTGTTGGCAATGTCTTAGTTTAGTAAGCGACAGTGGTTTGGGTTTTAGCCAATATTCCTGAGATCAAAGTGGTGAAACTTATGATCAACTCTAGGAAAAAATCAAATGACTCACTCTCCTGTGGCTGGAACATTGTGTTAACCTGTTGTTACACCAAAATCAAGTTTATCAAGTTACTTTATTGCTGACTTGCTCCTGTGAAAGTTTTAAAGAGCAAGAATTTTGTACAGATAAAACAGTAACAGTGAACACATTTTCTTTCTTTAAAAGTAAATAAAAAATACACACCTTTAATTAAACCATTTCATTATTTATTGCTTATAAAAATCACATAGTAAAATAATATAATGAATCAAAAATAGTCATGAATTTTATTTCAGACACCTAATGAATTGTTAAAATAAGTATTAAATACCCCCGTCGCAGCAGACCTGCGTACTCAGCAAATTTCCAAATCAATAACATAATAATAATAATATATGACTAGTTTGATCATTATCTGTCAATAAATATGAGTATTATTTGCCTACTCTCCATAGATTAACGTGGGAAAGAGTATGCAGGTTTGCTGCTGTGAGGTACGCTGAAAGTAGGTGTTTCTAGCGTAAACAATTAATTTTTTCAGCATTTATATCAACTTTCATCAACATCTGTCCATAAATAAAGGAGTTTGCCTATTCACTATATGATTAATATGGGAAAAGAGAAAGGTTTGCTGCCATGATAAACACATAAACTATGATTTTTAAGCATAAATGGATAGACCTCAACCACATGAAGCTAAATATCAAGTTTTATCCAAAAATATTAGATAATAAGTGAAAAATTAATTTTTCCTAATCCTCCATAAGATTAACATTGGAGCCCCACAATACAACATATTGTGTTTAGATTTTTTTATATCTCGGTAACCGTTGGAGATAGAGAAAAACTTTAAGGAACTTAATTGTGTAGTTTATTAACCTGATTCCAATGGTGAAATATAAAATTAGAAATTTTTAAAAATTACATGTGAAAAACTCAAAAAACCCCATTTTGGGGTACAAAACCCCCCCAAACTACCCGTTCCCATTGACCGATGTCTGGTTTACGAACTTGTCCGAGCATTTGTAGGAATACACGTCACTACCAAATTTGGTCTCGATCGGACCATTTTTACGAGAGTTATCGTGTTCACAGACACACATATATATATATATATATATATATATATATATATATACATATATATATAATACCCCCGTCCGAGCAGACCTGCGTACTCAGCGAATTTCCAAATAAAAAAAAAAATAATAATAATAATATATGACAAGTTTGGTCAAAATCTGTCGATAAACATGAGAATTATTTGCCTATTCTCCATAAGATTAAAATGGGAAAGAGTGAGTAGGTTTGCTGCTGTGAGGAACACTGAAAGTAACCATTTATACCATCAAAAATTTTATTTTTAACATTTATACCAACTTTCATCAACATCTGTCCATAAATAAAGGAGTTTGCGAATATGTCTGGTTTACGAACTCGTCCGAGCATTTGTAGGAATACACGTCTCTACCAAATTTGGTTTCGATCGGACCATTTTTCGAGAGTTATCGTGTTCACAGACACACATATATATATATAAATTTTAACGACTATTGTTTTTGGTCTCTGGGCACCTAAAGAAGAATAAATAACATGGTCTCGGGCTTAACTCTTGCCATGAGACCTACGGTAATAGCTTCTTCCCTATGGGAAATTCGCTAAAAATTTTAACGACTATTGTTTTTGGACTCTGGGCACCTAAAGAAGAAATAGCTTCTTCCCTATGGGAAATTCGCTAAAACACAAAAGAAAATACTGAGAATAATGACATGGAAACCACCTAGGAGTCTATGATTTTTGGCAACTATGCCTATCCCATTCGTCATCGCAGGGGGCAATGAAAGTGTCAAAACCCATGGCCCGGAACTTTGGCAATTGCTGTCCTTCCTGGCGGGGATTTCTGGGATTTCGTCCGTGCCGGGCGGGGTTGAGGGTGAGGGAGAAAACACGCTAGAGAAGGGCGAGAGGGGAGGCGATGGACGAAGATAGGCAAAGAATAACATAGCACAAAACCCCAAAATTGGGGTTTTTTGCGTTTTACCATGCCATTTTTACAAATTTCAAATTTTATTTGTCATAATTAGAATCAGCTCAAAAAACTACACAATTTAGTTTGTTAAAGTTTTTCTCTATCTCCAACGGTTACCGAGATATTAAACAATCTAAACACAGTACATTGTATTTAGGGGGTCCAATGCTAATCTTATGGAGGATAAGGAGAAATTAATGCATTTCCCTTACCAATCAATAGTTTTGGATGAAACTTTCTATTTAGCTTCATGTGGTTGGGGTCCATACGTTTATGCTAAAAAAATTCATAGTTTACGTATTCCTCACAGCAGCAAACCTGCATACTCTCCCATGTTAATCTTATGGAGAATAGGCAAACTCCTTTACTTATGTCCGGATAATGATATATGGTCAGGTAAAAAATAGTTTATGGTAAAAATGCCTACTTTTACTGTTCCTCAAAGCAGCAAACCTGCATACTCTTTCCCATGTTAATGTTACAGAGAATAGGCAAATACTCTAGTTTATCAACAGGTATTGACTGATCAATCTTGTCACATACTTGTACTATTATTGTCATATTATTGATTTGGAAATTCGCTGAGTACGCGGGTCTGCTGCGACGGGGGTATTTTAACTTATACTGTAATAATTTCATAACCAAAATAAAGTTATTCAGAATGTGCAGAGTCAATTAAACGAGATATACTGGCATACTCTTTGTTTTATTCGTTACATATACAATTGGTATAAGACATTTAAGAATGTAGGCTTTATATATAAATTTCATTGTATATATTATTTAGAAATTATTAATATGGTCACAAACCTCTTTGTCATAATTTAAATTTAAATTCTCAGCTAGGTGCAAAAAGAGTGTATACAAGTGCATAAAAAAATATTATTAAAACCTTAAAATTCCAAAATTCTAAATACAAATACTTGAGAGAGAATAAATACAATGAAGGGATGAAATTATCTGTTGCAATGGTACAATATTTTATGTTGTTACTATACTAGGTGTTTATCGACTGCCCCTAGCCATCTCACTCTTACATCTCCTCATTCGGTAATTCCGGGGCGAAGGAGGGACTTTAAGGTATAAGAGTGATAATTTGTGGGATTAACAATGAGGCAGGGATTTTCAGGGAGAAACAGGAGAATCTTTGGGATGAAACCGAGGTTGCCAAAATGCCGCGGTCGAGAGCTAATTATGGTTCCGATTCTCGGTGGGGGCTGGGCGGTTGCCAAAAATCTGTTTCCCCCACCTAGACCCTCAGGCGAAGGAATATCAAAAAATTACTTACAGCACCAAGCCTATGTAATATTTACAAAGTGCATTGTCAGGTGAGAGATCATTTGAAATGGTATTCTAAAGAGAAAACTGGCCATACATATAATACTAGAAAAGAAAGCTCTCCTCATATATTCCCAAAATCAACTTCTGCTGTAGAAAAAAGGAACTTAGCATATGGGAATCAAACTATATAATTAATTTCCCAATAACATGAAAATTCCATGGTTAAGTCAATCACAGTTTAGAAATGGGATTAAACGTTTTTTGATTGAAAAAGCCTATGGGACTATAGAATTAAAGAGCTTTTAAATTATTAACATTTAAGCCGATACTATTTTAGGATATTATTTTCAGTGTTGATTTTAAATTTATCCCAGGATTAACAATAATGAAGTTTCATTATTGTTGACATTATTTTAATGATATTGTAATATTGTTAGGATTTTAGAGTTATTTTTATTGTTTTTTGACATTTCCTAGTGGAAATATTTGACAAATATGAATTGTATAGTCACAATTATTTTAATACTTAATGAAATTTATTGTTAGATAATTTGATGAAGCACATTGTTCATTGTATGCATCTTCTCTGTATGTTTTGAGCAAATAAAATTTCTATGTCTATGTTTTACTATTGTAATAAGGGATTCATCCCTCTCGCCTCCCCCTTTGAGATTACACAAATTTAACAGTAAATAACAATTTTTGAGTTGGTTTTGTAGGGTGATGGTATCTTGTGCTGCATACAAGTTTCATATAAAAAAGTTGACAACAAACAAATAAGGAATATATTGATTTTTTAGTGATCTTAATCTCTATAACAATAACATTGGGTGTCCTTAGACAAAGACAACGCACTCTGTTTACCACTGACAGTAAATTTAACATTTCTCTGAAGCCATTATAGTCATGGTCTAATAATTCAAAGTATTAATATGTTTAGTTTTTGAGCTGGTTTTAACCCAACAACTGGTGACTAATGGTAATATGACGGTCTCCAGGAGGTTAAAGGCAATTAGTGCAATCTATCGTCAAATTTAGTGAACTTTTACTTCGCTGAGCCATTTTTCCAACAGTGAGCTAATGCTGGAAATAAGTTTTGGAGTTCCCTACTTTGTCGCTAGAGCATGCTTTATAGCCACTTGTACACATTTTCAGAAGGTGGTACTTGGTGTAACCGGTTAAGGTGTGAGCGAAACATTGAAGCCAAACGAAAGTAAGCAAGTTTGAATACCCATGATGTCCAATCCCAATTTAGCTTGCAAATATGGGGTACAGTGGAGGGAGGGCCCACTTGAAATAAATGGTAACTACCTTAAAAATAAGTGGTAACTGGTTGGGTAGGGAAGTTGACATCATTTGTAGGCTTAATTGGGATTGCTGTGGATTCCTGTTATGCTTCTTTTACTATTGTATGGTTAAGGGGAGGGGCTTTGTGTTTTTTGTTTATACTGATTATTAAAAGGAGAGGTGCGTACTGATTTTATCTTTCAATTAACACGCACACCCACCAGTTGTAGAGTTAATGGTAATAAAAAAAATATTTTATAAATTTAAGCCTTTTTTTATATTTTTGATTTTTAAAAGTAGTTTTTAATATTAGGTCGCCTCCTAAAACCATCAAAAATGTAAAAAACACACTTCTCAAAATTATATTTAAAGGTTTTTATTAAAATGTAATGGTTTATAATGCTTAAGGTCCCACATAATATGTCACCACCTGCATGTTTGTAAAAAATGGTTCAAGACTTATGAGCTTTTAAATGTCAAAAGAATAAATTTTTGACATTTTCCGGTAATGTGGTAAGTTAGTAAAAAAATTTACTGTCGCCATTAAAACTAGCTCTAAAATCTAAAAGTCTAAACAAATTAATACCTAGAATTATTAGTTTATGACTAATGGTTGCAGAGCTCAGATTCAGCTGTGAAAATTTTCACAGGAACAATGCTCTCCCTATATAGATAGAGAAAGTGAAAAAATCAACTCATGTCTTTGTGGTCTTTCAGAGTTTGTGAAGAACAGTGACTTGATGTGGCGGCAGAGTGTGTGGTCCTCTGTGATAGCAGCGTCCGTGGCGGCCCAGCACCTCAAGGAGGGAGGGCTTGTGTCGTTACCTGGAGCTAAACCAGCTCTCGGGCCGACTCCTGGCATGATTGGATATGGAATGGCCAAGGTAATGAAGGGGTGATAGGCAGACACCAGAGAACTAGAGTATTGATTTGGAGAGTAAACTTTTGAACTTTGGCCAATAGACCCTTCAACAATACTTATTCTTTTATGTGCTATGATCTTATTCACCAAACAATAGTGGCTGATATTTTCCACAAAATATGCAGTAAAAATATTCCACTGTTGGTGGCAGGCATGCTATCTAGGACTTTCTTTTACTTGAATATTTATACAAACTCTCATGTTATCAATCCCATCCACTTCCCTATTTCTACCACGACCACCACATCAGTTGGTACTGTATGTTTTCAGTGTCCTTAGTATGCATGAGTAGAAGAAGTTTTTTTTTTTTTTTTTTTTTTTGGGCAGGTGGTAACTCTTTATGAGTACCCCCGCTCCTGCGAGGGTTATGTGGAGACTCCACCGTTAAGCGGTGTTTACCCAAACTAAACCCACCTTCCCCCATCCGTCCAGACGTGTATGCGCAACTTACATACGGGCGAAAGGACTTCATTTGAGCGACCACAGCATTAGCGATTACCGCTGTAGCTGCTGAATTACCTCTTGGAATGGCTAAAACAATCAAATCAGAACAGGGCCGTAGCAAGTGAAATATCAGATGTTATCAAAATATAATAAACACAGACTTAAATTAAGAAAATTCAACACATTGCTGTGACAGGCTTTGGCTTTCCTGGGTCATGCTATTCCTACGGCGGATCATCCAGGATGGCGATGGGCCTGGGCCTCCAGACCTCTGCGACATCATGCCGTGTACAGAGTTCCCTGATGTGCTCTAGGCTTGACTCGGCTGCTTTCTGAAACAGTCCATTGGCTTTTGTTCTGTTAAATAAGTCAAGAGTTGGGACTCCCAACGTCCCCATAATTACAGAGTTCCTGACGAACCACGGTTGTCGTGTGATTCGTCTCAGCGACTTCGTCTGGATTGCCTCTAGGCGTCTCCTATTGGTCTTGCTGGCCAGAATCCACCATGCTTCTGAAGCATACATGATACAAGAGCGTACAATTAGTAGGAACATGGTGACCTTCGTCCTGACCGGGATTGGGCTCCTCGCTGTAAGAAGTGGCCACATCAGCCCCAGGATTGCCGTTGCCTCAGCGACTTTCCTGTCAACATGCTGTTTAAAACACAGTCGTGAGTCCAGGGTGACACCCAAGTACTTCACGGACGTCTTCCAGGGTATTCCCACTCCGTCTAGCTGGATCTCGGGTGGAGCCGCTCTAGGCATTTTTCGCCTCTTCCTGAAACAAATGGCGTTACTTTTTTCCGCGTTGACTTTGATGCGCCACTGGCGGAGCCATGGTGACATGGCGTCCATCTGTTTCTGCATCATCCTCACTGCGTGGATGGGGCGACAGCTTCTGTAGTGCAGCAGTGCGTCATCAGCGTAAAGCGACAATGTAACTCCTGGAACAGTTGGCATATCATTAGTGTAAACAAGGTAGAGAACCGGACCTAGGACACTGCCCTGGGGTACCCCAGCCTCCACCGGACGTGTCGTAGATAGCGCCCCCTCGACGCATATCTGGAATTGGCGACCCTCTAAGTAAGACTTGAGGAGATGAACTGCTGCTGCCGGAAGCGGAGATTCGCTGAGCTTAAGGAGAAGACCCTCGTGCCAGACCTTGTCGAACGCCTTGCTGACATCCAGTAGCACTGCAACAGAGCACAAGTTAATGTTATGGTTGTCGACTAGCTTCGTAATCACCCGTACCAGCTGTTGCGTGGTGGAGTGTCCACGACGAAATCCAAACTGCTCCGGCCTTATGTATCCATCCAGGAAGGGGGATATCCTGGAAAGGAATAGGCGTTCGAAAAGCTTCGAGATCGCTGAGAGTAGGGAAATGGGGCGATGGTTTACAGGGAACAAATGATTCTTGCCTGGTTTCGGGATCAAGATTATCTTCGCGGACTTCCACATGGCCGGGAAATAATGGAACCTGAGGGCAGCATTGAAAATTAGTAGTAAATATGCAAATATGGGGGCTGGGGCGGCCTGCAGGGCTGACGTGCCTATCCGGTCGAGGCCAGGAGCTTTTCGTGGCTTGAGCCTTCGAATCGCCAATTCCAGCTCCGACATCGTGAAGGGGTCTAAGCTGTCTCCTGGAGGTTCTAGAAAGTAGTTCTCCATGAAATGCTCTACCCTCTCGCCTTGGAGTTCGTCGTAGACATCGTGGTTTGTCTGAAACTGAGCATGCATTGTGTTAGCAAAAGTTTCCGCCTTGTCCTCTGCTGTGTAGACCAGGCCGTGATCTCCTTGGAGGGGGCGGGCCGCCGGTTTGGCCCCCCTGATCTGCTTAGCTGCCCTCCACACGCTGCCTCCTTCCACGTTCAGCGTTAGCAGGTACTTATTCCAATCCTCAGACCTGAAATTGTTGACAAGTGTTCTGATTAGTCTGTTCTGCCTGTTGAGCTGCCGTCTAAAATCTGGGTGCCTGGTCGCCCGCCATCTGGTCCTCAGCTGGTTCCTCAGCGTAATCTCGCGGCGTACGTTGTCCGGTAGGCCGGCTCTGGGTGTCAGGGGTGGCACCTCGCTGGTCGCATAAAAACAAATAAGAAATGGACGTAATCTCACTGTAGTCCAAAATGCAAATAGACGTATCAATACTTATATTGACGCCTAGTGGCGTTCCACAATCCGTAGTACAGACGAACCATGTTGGAAATTAAACATTTTGAACGAAACGAAACAGCTGTTCCCCCACTAAAGCCGGTAGCTCTGTGGCAGGAAGTAAAAAAGGAATCTGTTGTATGTAGTAGATGTGCCGGGAAAGATAGACGTCTTAATATCGACGGGACACAAGAAGAGTTATAAGATGTTGTTAAGGATGAAATATTAAAAAAATAACAAATTCCCGTACAAGTATCAATTTATCTCGATCTCGA
Organism: Nephotettix cincticeps; assembly: GCA_023375725.1. NCBI lineage: Eukaryota > Metazoa > Arthropoda > Insecta > Hemiptera > Cicadellidae > Nephotettix > Nephotettix cincticeps. The sequence continues at coordinate 51,237,957 of CM041791.1, forward strand.
ACTTTCGGAAGATTTTATTTTTTTTATTCGAGGCCTCGTAATGACCATTTAAATAAATTTTGGGGAGGTAATGATGAGGAGTAAAAAATAATCATCATATTATGATGCAAAGAAAAATTTAAGATGAGTTAAAATTATAACAAAGTTTTCTAGCCACCAAATTACTGTCTTACCAAGACCTAATTAGAACTACTGATAAATAGTGTAATTTTCCCTCAGTACTTTTAGGAACTATCTAAAGTTAAGTATGAAAGTTAAACTTTGCTGTTTACTTTCGCCCGGGTGGCGTCGCGACGCGGGTCCATAAATCAAAACCCAGGAAGCCCCAGACGGCGCCATTACTCAGCTAAATTGCTCCTTTCCTTGGAATCTCCCTTCACAAAACATAGTTTTTACTTTTCCCCTAACATATAGGCTGTATAATAGAGTGTATAAAAAATCCGACAAATTTTTAAGATTGAGATTTTCAAGATTTATCTGGTAACAAGCGTATCACGTCTTGTTTTACTGGGTTGACATCGTTGGGGGAAAATCCACTACGATGTCTGAAACAAATGACATAACCTAATAATAAACAATCCCATGATGCATTGTAGTAGGATTTGACCGCTTGGTGTTGTTTTACGACTCATCACAGAAAAGAGTTTATTTTATGAACTTCATAAGTTTTTAAGGCCATTGTTCAAACATTTTGGTATACTATTACTTATTTGACCTGAATATCTTTTTAAAGTGTAATATAAAGTGTATTTTTAGATTACTTTGCGTACTTGGTCAATGTAAAGGTTAATTTTCCAAGATGGCGTGTCGGTTATAATGGAATGCTAGGTAGGTATCCTATCTACCCTATCTTATCTCATATTACGTAAATGTATGGTAGTCCATAAATTCCAACAAGGTCGAGCCTATTTCATTAAAAATAACGACGAAAAAAGAAATTAAATCTGAAAAAACCCGTGGTCAAAAATTACAATTAATTCACCTAAACTGTTCCGGAGCAGAGAAAGATGATTATATCTGTGTCTTTTGTAAAATTTGAATTGTTTTCAGGCATTTAAATATATAAAACAAAGTCGTGTTAGTTACGCGCAATATAACTCGAGAACGGCTGGACCGATTTTAATGATCTTTGATTTTTCGGATTCGTCTCTGCTCCGGTCATGCTCTAGGCATATTCAGTTTCCATAAATTCAATTAGTTTCCATTTTATAGCGTTTTAAATGCCTAATGTTAACCTTATGGGAAATAAGTTTGTTTACAAATGTTCTACAATAAAAACATTTGATTTCTTAAGCTATAACTGTTGTTTTACTTTCCATTAGCAATATGCTTTACCATCCAATGCCATCTGAATCATTCATTAATGTAAAACTATGAAGTGAATGTGTACTGACAAAATGAACAGATTTATTCACCACGTTAATAGTTTACGGTTTTAGGGGATTAAGTATTTATATTTTTTATTTTTTGTCTTATTAAAAGTCGCGTGTTTATAATTATGTCCGCCAAATAAAAAATAATTACGGTGTTTATAAAAATATTACGTTTGTTATAATAATCAGCTGTTGTATATCTTTCCTATAAAAGCCGTATTACAGTTAGGTTTTCTTTGGTTTTAGGTTGGATTAGAAAAAGTTGTTAGAAAAAGTTGTTGTGAAAAAGATTGTTATTAATATGTCTTTTCATTTCGTATTGTTATTAACTAAGCCGCGACCTAGAATATCCAATTTTTCACAACGAAGTCGTAATGCTATTCGACTTCAGAACATGGCCAATCTGAAAGTTAACACGTATTCACTGTTAGGCGTTACGAAGTTTGCCGGGTCAGCTAGTTTAATATGAAATCAATATGATTATTTATTCATAAATAAATGTTTATTGTCAAGTATGTTTGGTTCATATCTATATAGTTAGTATTATAGTCCGAGGCGGCTATAGTTATAAGTTATTTATCCTGTTGTCGGAATGTCTCTCTTTGACGAACAACCCTCTCATATTTATCTCGTAGTAAAGTTTACACCCGCCAATGCCTCTTTACTGCTTCGATTCTCCGTTTACTGCCGCGAAAACTTGCAAAGTCGTTTGAATAAGAGCCAGTTCGAAAACTGGATAATTATTGCTGTACTAAACTGAATTATCCGAGACGCTGTGTTCGACAGCGGGCAGACCGGATGAGTGAGTAGTGGTCTGTGAAGTATCTACACAACACAGAATTATGTTTTATCTAGCCAACTTAGCTAGTAGGTAAGTAGGTAGTTTTTAATGATGTAGTCCTTAGGATTAAAACTACAATATGATGGTCATTAATTGATTACTGTGTCTAAATACATCTAAAATAAGTTTTCAAAATGTTTAAGTGGGAATCGATATAAGATGGGAATAATAGCACAAGTTTAGGTATTGCTGTATAAAGAACAAATTTCTAAGTTGGAGTAAAGTTACCCAGTTTACGGTATTAGTTACAAAGATATAATACTACACACCTTGGTGGAAATATTTGTCTCTGGAAGAAACTCAAGAAGATCCAGTAAGAAATTTGACATCATATTTACATAAGTTCTTTATTGTGCATACTAACTTTAAGATTGGCCATGTTCTGCAGTCAAATAATATTACGGCTTCGCTATGTAAAATTAGATATTCTGGGTCGTGGCATAGTGAATAACAACACTGAAACGATGAGACGTATTAATCCTACAAAACAAATAAATCTGAGTGGATTGATACACAATTTTATAATCCAACCTAAACCCAAACCAAACCTAACTGTAATACGGCTTTTATAGGAAAGATATACAACCGCTGATTATTATAATAAACGTAATATACATAAACATTGTAACTATTTTTTATTTACTACATATAAAGACGTGTCTTTTAATAAGGCAGAAAATAAAAAAAATATAAATGCATAATCCCCAAAAACCGTAAACTATTAACGTGGCGAATAAAGCTGTTCATTTTGTACAGCACATATTTACTTCATAGTTTTACATTAATGAATGATTCAGATGGCATTGGATAGTAAAGCATATTGCTAATGGAAAGTAAACCAACAGCTGAGGCTTAAGAAATCGAATGTGTTGATTGTAGAACATTTTCAAACAAACAGTCCCCATAAGGTTATCATTATAAAGTGAAAACGCCATAAAATGGAAACTTATGGAGTTTTCGTAAACCCTTTTTCAGTAAAACCTTCTAAAACATATAGATGTAAGATTAGTGTGTTTATTAAGACACCTCCATCAGTATAAACTCCATACAATATTTGTTAACACAATTTTCGTTCCCTATAGCCCTAAATAGGTACCAGAAATATTTTAAATTACTCTCGTCTACTTGCTTAAAAGCAGAACTAGAAATTATATAAAAAATCTGGCTGTTGTGGGCAACACAACTCATAGAGAAAGCGAATGCTAAACGTCTTTGAATGTTTACAAGTGGTACTTATTCAAAAGACAATTTAGGAAACACAAGCTATAAAAACTGTAAATGACTTCCAGACCATTTCAAACAACTAATGACTAGAACGGGCAATAACTTTAGGCCCAAAAAGTCGAGAAAGGGTAAACGTTTATATAGTTGTTTATTAAAGAATTTATGTTTCTAACGTAGGCCTCGAAACCGTAAATTTATTTTTTGTTGTAGTTTAGGAAATTTATTTAGCTCCTTTTCTGTAAATTCAGGAAGAATAGCAACATAGAAGAGAAAATCTTTATTTATCGAATTTGGCCTACATATATGAAAGAAGCTATTACCGTCGTTGGCATGGTCAAACTTAAGTCAGAGTGTTTTAATTTTAAGAGACTGCATCAGTGGTAGCCATCTTGAATTTTAGTCCCGTAAGACCAATGTTAAATTATGGCGGAACATACCTTCACTTTGGCGTTTTTAGTGGCGTTAATTATCAAAGTATCAATGTAAAACTTTGGAAGTACATTGATGAGATGTGGTTCAAGGGCATGACCTTTTAATATGTTCAAAAATATAACTTAATATAAAAACAAAAATACAGGAATATTTTACAAAATAAATCATTATTATTTTTTTATTGAAAGCGAAAATAAGAAGTTCTGTAAGGTGACGCCCTGGAGGACTGTAATACCTTTAATTTGACACCTCTTCCGTCAATTTATGACAATAGGTCAAGGAGATATAGGCGCCAGAATTTAACATTGCTCTTACGGGACTAAAATCCAAAATGGCTACCACTGATGCAGACTCTTAAGGTCGCTCGAGAGCAGGCGTATTGTTTTTCTTCTTTAGCCAATTTTTTACACTACAAAAATCTAGCTTGTTAGATAACGATGAAAAGAAAAAAAAACATTTTTTTAATGTTACGGGGCTTTCATTTTCATTCAAATTAGTAGTAGATCAGTTAGGTTCTCTATGTGTATAAACGAACATAGGAATCATTCCATAAAGCTATATTAGATTAGATTAAATTACTGAAATGGCGACCGTACCACAAGGTACCATTTTAAGCAAAGTATTAATGAGAAACGAATGTAGCGCGATCTTGTAGTCTTGTTACGGACTAAGGCTGACAGGTTCCTCAACAGGACTGTTAATTAATAGCCCAACAGCCGATGGCATATCTAAGGGAACTACAGTTTAACGTAAACCGAACCACTGCCTCTTAATTACGAACTGGTCTAATTATGAGGATGGTCTTTGCGGATTAACGTAGAACTCAATAGTGCGGACATTAATCCACATAAGAGAACACTACACCCACCGACCATCGCTCACAACTATCCACAATTCGTGATCTCCAAGTAGCTGGATTACAGGACGAATATATTTAGAGTACTATATGTTTGAATAAATTTAAATACATACCGATTCAATTATTTTTGACATGGATATGTCTTAGCTCTGTGGGGGGATGCTGGCGATTTGAGAGACCAAAATTTGAAACAGTGACGTCATAGTTTGGTTATAAGAACAGCTGTTTAGACGAACTGGAAACATTCCCTTTAGATCTAACCTATTTCCCCATGATCTAACCTATTTTACATAGGAAAGTAAATACAATCCTTTTACTTTTTCCCCTTATACATAGTATATATGGAGAAAGTATTGTTTTCGTCAATATTTTCGAATTTGAGTTGAGAGTGGATATATCCGTTTTGGGGTCCCCTGAATCCAAGAAAGTCGGTTTCGACGTGATGTCTGTCCGTCCGTGTGTGTGTGTGTGTGTCTGGATGTGTACAGAACCACAGTCTACCCCGTTGGTCCGATTTAGATTAAATTTGTATGTATGTGTATGTTCACCGTATCTCCAGGCGTTTTTTTCATTTTTTGAATTTTTTTATTTTTAAGGGTAGTTCACCCCTAAAAACTCTAAAAAACGTGAAAAATCCAAACTTGTCAAAAACGGCTCTAATGATTTTGGTTAAAATTTGATAGTTTATAGTGGAAAGAGTACTAAATAATTTGACACAGCCCACATTTCTGTAAAAATGACGGTTCAAAAGTTATAGGCATTTAAGTGTCAAAAAATCAAATTTTTAAATTTTAGTGAAAACAATAGTTATATATAGATAAATTTGGAGGAACATGATAGTTTTATTACAGATTGTCTTTTTTAATTTACTTAAGGGAGAAAGTATGTGTAGGTCCACTGATACCGTTTATTTATTAGAAATCTGCCACAAATACTGCAATATTTTTAAATCTAAATAGTTTTTTGTGACTGGTGATAACTATTTATGAGTACCCTCGAACCTGTAGGGGTTATTGAAGACTCACGCCGCTAAGTGGTGCATACCCTAACTAAACCCACCTTCCCCCATCCGTCCAAACATATGTGAGAAACTTACACCCCGGCGTAAGGACCATTTGGGCGAACCACAGCAGTAGCGTTTCCACTCTAGCCAGCTTCTGAAATGCCTCTTGGAGTGGCTAAAACAATGAAATCAGAACAGGGCCAGAGCGAAACCTAAACAGTTTCATGCCTCTCAGGCTTAGTACTCTACGAGTAAACCATACGGCCTGCAATACTCAAACCACAACCCGCACTACACGTGTGTATTGCGGGTAGCCAATCACACTTGCAGGGAGTGCGTTTTATGCACAAAACAATAATCACCATTAAATTTTTACTAAAGGATATTAAAATTGAATAAATCGTGTTTAGAAATTTTTAGTATTATATATAATTTGGAGTAATTTTTACGCTTTGGTTGAGGTTTGTACAAAGCAATAAATATTTTTCAGTTTTTACGAAGAAGCTGTAAAGAAGAAGTTTTAGCTCTGGAGTAGGGGGGTGTAATGGCAAGCTGTAAGACCAAAATTTGAAACGGTTAAGTGACGTCATATGGTTATAAGGACAGCTGTTCAAAACAACTGAAAACATTCCCTTTAGACATATCCATTACCTAAGCTATAATATATTTTTATTAAGACAAAACGATTGAATCTTGATGGGTAGGCGTACTCATACGGTATGAATTTATATTTTCTACAGAATCCCACGACTTTATGTAAATTTATATCTGATTTCAGATTTTGGTACCTACAGCGTTTATTAAAAGGAATCTAACCACCAAAGTAAACATCCTAAACATATTTAAAAAAATCTAAATTACTTCTGTTCAAGTAACTACGGCTGTACACGTATTGTGATGTGAATCATAAATTTCAATTTACAACTTGTGTAGTTTAAGTTTAGGCTTATGCCTAAACTTAACAGTACTTAACAGTAAAATACTGTACTGTGCTGTGTGTGTTGATTAGCTTAAAATCTCCTGTTTTTGTTTTGAGGGGTTCCAGTATCTGGAAATGCCTTATAGTAACGTATTTGTCAGTGATTCAGTATGTCAATAAAGATAATCAATGAAACTACATTTTTATTTAGGTAGGCCTAGATGCCAAATTATAATTAAAGACCAGACCATACTCTATTGATTTTCCGAAACGGTTTGCCATTTTGAAATATATATTTGTCTTCTAAACTGTCATTATAAGAGGTGGAATATCCCGTTATAAGACAATGGTAATTTTTAACAGTATTTCTGGCATGCGATAGTATACATCCATAACTTAAAAGATGGTTGACGTGTTGAATTCAAGTTCAAGAAGTTTTCAAAAAGTTAAAATTGTACTTTTATCTTCTCTATTATAAAACAAGATACGATAATAATTATCCATACTTTTCAATTAATCAGGTATGATTAGGTGGTATTTATATATTTTCTTAAAATACACCTCAACCTTCTTTACAGGCCTACCTTTTTTATGCCTATATTAATTACGTGACAGCAATTTAACACCGTTATTATGGGACTAAATTTCAATATGTTGGTTTTGGTGAAGATTCTTAAAGGGATTAGAAGCATTAGTGTAATGGTATAGGAAAATTTTACAACTCAAAGGCCTCCAAAAAGTGGCCAAAACTAATATTAAATTCTAAAAGTAAAATCTATGATTTTCAACCTCCTCTTTCTAAAATGTTAAGTAATGTTTTTTAAAGGATGATTTATAAATCTATATAAACAAAATTTGTTAATTTGAGTTTTGACTGTCCATTGCTCAAAATTATTCATTTTTTAGGTATTTTTACTTTTCATGCGTTAGAGAAGCCGAAACCGGTCTTATCTAAATTTTTGTCTGTGTCTGTGACGCTCCAGGAGGCATTTTACGCCGTCTTCTCCGAAAAAACGGGAGACCTGATTACAATGAAACTTATTTCATGTATTCTCTACATTCCAGAGAAGGTTTGTAAATGCCCACCGCCCTTTGAAAAGTAAATAACGAGCATTTAAAAACCCACTTTTACTCGATATTACTCACATTATGATTCAGTTTTCATGAATAACCTACTGTTAATAATCAGCTGTCAAATCAATATTAGTTTGTTTATATTGGTCATTGATTTTAAACCTATTTCGAAATCATACTATATTAAAACGCTATTTTAACATATATAACTAATAATAATAATGCTATAAATGTTCTAATCTATTTAATTGTAAAGTAATGATAAATAATAAAGCTGGGTATTGATTTATTTTCTTTGTATTGATTTGTTTAGGAATTCAGGTTTACATTTTGGTATGATAATCTTTCTTCTTTGAATTGAATGCTACAACCCGTACAAAGGACGGGCTTACTACTAGTAATATTTAAAATTGAAGATGTGATAATTAATTGTAAGGGTAATAAACGGACTATACTTCTGTATGCAACACTTAGTCTTGTTGTCGACTAATTTTTTTCTGGTCAGCTATGTATAAAATATGTACATAGCTTTTTAATATGACCTATATTTTACAACTCCCACAAAACGTCCTTATAAGAACTAAAATTTTAAAATCTTAAAGTCAGTTAATTATCAGTACCGTACTTATTTAAAGAAGCAAAATTTTTAGTTGTCACAATTTTTTAACGTAAACCAATTTTGAAATAAGTTTCAATCCATTCTGGGTATCAGTAAGCAAATATGGAAATCATCAGTAGAGTACAAAGTTTTAATCCAGTCGCTGATAGGGTAAGTCTGGGCCAAATGGAAAAAAAACGCTCCTTTCAAAAGTTTTCCGTCTGAGGGAAAGCCCAAATTGCGCTTGGAATGAAAATGCAATTGCTTGGATAAGCCGGAGTCATACACAAGGCCGAGCTGGAATTGAAACTAAACTGCAACTCCCGCAACATTCTTTGTTGAAACTTTCAAACTCTCTTAAACTTTCCATATGAATTACACCCGCTTCAAAATTTTACTTTTTCATACTTCAACAGATTTAGTCAAGAGTCCAATTATTCAAATTTCTTTTGTTAAGTCAAACCTTAATCTAAACTTTAAGAATGGGTATTGTAAAATACATATTAAAGATTAATAACAGCTAATATTATTATTTTTAGCGAATTTCCCATAGGGAAGAAGCTATTACCGTAGGTCTCATGGTAAGAATAAAGCCCGGGATGATGTTATTTTTTTGTTTTTAGGTGCCCAGAGGGCAAAAACAATAGTCCGTTAAATATTATATATATATATATATACTAGCTGACCCGGCGAACTTCGTAACGCCTAACAGAAAATACAAGTTAACTTAAA